>VZQC01000851.1:717695-735208 GCA_009823505.1 Rhizomys pruinosus | reverse complement strand
CTGCTTTCATACACAAAGGCATCTCCCGCTGTAAGAAACCTTAGTCTTTTCTTTGGAAACCTGTAAAACTTAGATCTTGGTTTATGACCAGGAATTCTAATTTTTTTTTTTTTTGGTCTTTTTTGAGACAGGGTCTCCCTGTAGCCCCAGCTGTCCTGGAACTCACTCTGTAGACCAGGCTGGCTTTGAATTAACAAAGATCCTCCTGCTTCTGCCTCCCAAGTGCTAGGATTAAAGGCGTGTGCCACCATGCCCGGCTCCTCAAATACATTTTAAACCCTGGGCTGGAGAGATGGCCTAGTGGTTAAGAGCACCAACTGCTCTTGCAGAGGACCTGGGTTTGATCCCCAGTACCCACATGGAGGCTGAGAACCATCTTTGATTCCAGTCCCAGGGGAATCCGACGCCTTCTTCTGATCTCCTTGGCATTGCACGACACGGGTGCACAGACCTACAGGCAGACAGTACATTCATACACATAAAAAAATAAAAAGGGCTGGAGAGATGGCCTAGCGGTTAAGAGCGCCAACCGCTCTTGCAGAGGACCCGGGTTCAATCCCCAGCACCCACATGGCGGCTGAGAACCATCTGAAACTCCAGTTCCAGGGGAATCCAACACCCTCTTCTGACCACCTTGGCATTGCACAACACAGGTGCACATACTTGCATGCACACAGTACATTCATACACATACATAAATAAAATTAATTAAAAAATTAAAAAAATAAATAAAAATAAATACATTTTATTTTATTTTATTATCATTTTTTGGGGGGTCTTTTTGAGACAGGGTCTCCCTGTAGCCCCAGCTGTCCTGGAACTCGCTCTGTAGACCAGGCTGGCCTTGAACTCACAAAGATCCGCCTGCCTCTGCCTCCCAAGTGCTAGGATTAAAGGCATGTGCCACCACGCCCGGCTCCTCAAATATATTTTAAACCCTGGTCTGGAGAGATGGCCTAGCGGTTAAGAGTGCCAACTGCTCTTGCAGAGGACCCGGGTTTGATTCCCAGAACCCACATGGAGGCTGAGAACTGTCTTTAACTCCAGTCCCAGGGGAATCCGACGCCTTCTTCTGATCTCCTCAGCATTGCACGACACGGGTGCACAGACCTACATGCAGACAGTACATTCATACACATAAAAAAATATAAATAAAATAAATAAAAATAAATACATTTTAAACCCTGAGAAGGTAAGGAAGATGCTTTGAGCTTTTGGGAGCCTATGACTCAAAATCCAAAGCAAGAAGCCGCCTGTGGTGGTGCACACCTATGATCTCAGGACTATGGGGAGGTAGGAGGTTTGTGAGGTGGAGGCTTGCCTGAGCTACAAAACAAAACCCTGTCTCAAATAACAAACAAAAACAAAACGAAACAAAAAATATAAGTTCAGAGCAGGAAGGCAGAACATAGCTAAAGGGACCAAGTGAGTTAGGGACCTATAAACTAAAGCTGCCCCTCTCAACACCATAACAGCGCTGTCCTGGGGGCTGAGCTGCAGGTGGAAACACGAACTTTACCATCCTTCCAAACAGAAACAGCTTGAGGCATCCAAATTCCACCCAGTGGGGGTATGGTTTGTGTTGCAAGGAGTGGTGTTAAGAAAGTGGGAGTTAGGTGAGGAGTTACAATAGAAATTTCTTTTTAAAGAAATTGTGTGTGTTGGGGCTGGAAAGATGGCTCAGTGGTTAAGAACAATTACTACTCTTCCAGATGACCCAAGTTCAGCTCCCAGCACCCATGTGAAGCCAGTGTCAAGCCAGCTAACAACCAACTGTTAACTCTGTCTTCAAGGGATCCAGTGCCCTTTTCTGGCCTTGATGCCCACCTATATACACATGGGAGACACACACACACACACACACACATGTAAATATATATATGAAAGACCTGAATATGTGGCATGCACATTTATGATTGATTGGTTGATTATTATTGACGGATTGATCTTTTTTGAGACATTTCCCTGTAGCCCACCTGGCCTAGAACTCACTATGTGGAACAGGCTGGCCTTGAACTCACAGATATCTGCCTGCCTCTGCCTCCTGAGTGCTGGGATTAAAGGCCTGAACCACTATGCCAGGTGAGGCATGCGCCTTTAATCCAAACACCTGGGAGTCAGAGGCAGGTGGATTGCTATTACAATGAGGCCAGTCTGAATTGGTCTACATAGAGAGTTCCAGGCCAGCTGGGGCAACATAGTGAGGTCCTGTCTCAAAACAAAACAAGGGACTGGAGAGATGGCTCAGCAGTTAAGAGCAGTGGATGCTCTTCCAGAAATCTGGGTTCCCAGCACCCACATGGCACCTAACAACCATTTTAACCCCAGTTCTAGGGGATCTGACATCCTCTTCTGGCCTCCACAAGAATTGCATGCATGGGTACACTTAGCCATGCAGGCAAAACACTCATATACATTAAAAAAAATCCACACAATAACAACAAAAATCTTTGACAGTGGAAGACTCCTGATGTCAACTAAATGCACACACACACACACAGAAGTGTGCACACGGGCACACACATCCATACACAACATGATGCACGTGTAGAGGTGAGAGATCAAGCTGCAGGTGTTGCTTCTCTCTACCATGCAGATCCCTGATATCAAACTCAGGTCATCAGGTTTGGTGGCAGGCATTGCTACTCACTGAACCATTTTGCTGGCCTGTAATAGGAATATATCTGGGCTGGAGAGATAGCTTAGTGGTTAAGAGCACCAACTGCTCTTGCAGAGGACCCGGGTTCGATCCCCAGCACCCACATGGCGTCTGAGAACCGTCTGTAACTCCAATTCCAGAAGAACTCCAGTTCCAGGGGAATCCGACATCCTCTTCTGACCTCCGCGGCATTGCACGACACGGGTGCACAAACCTACATGCAGACAGTACTTTCTTACACATACAAAAATAAATAAAAAAAGAGGAATATATCATGGTGAATGTTTGATATCACATCTGAGATTTCAGTTAGAATGGAAAAAAAAATGGGTTCCCCCTAGAAGAAAGTGGGCAATCACAGAACAGACATGGTGCTCTCTTCTCTGGAAGAGATTCAAAATCTGCAGGAAGAGAAGAGGGTGTTTTGAAGGCAGGGTGCCGGCTTTCATGGGCTTGGAGTGGTAGACAGAGGCCAACAAAATGACAGAGAATAATCTGGGTCTGGTGGCACATGCCTATAATCCCAGAACTTGGGAGGCAGAGGCAGGTGGATCTCCATGAGTTCAAGACCAACCTGGTCTACATAGTGAGTTCCAGGCCAGCTGGGGCCTGGAAGGCCTACAGGGAGACCCTGTCTCAAAAGACATACACACACACACACACAAAAGCACAGAGAATAAGGGCAAGACTTGCATGCAGACAGTACATTCATACACATACAGAAATAAATTTAAAAAATTAAAAAAATATATTAAAAAAAAAAAAAAAGAGTGGAGCTTAGCCAGGTGTGGTGGCGCACGCATCTTTAATCTAGCGCTGGAGAGATGGCCCAGCGGTTAAGAGTGCTGACTACTTTTGCAGAGGACCCAGGTTTGATCCCCAACACCCCAACACCCACATGGCAGCTGAGAACCGTCTTTGGCTCCAGTTCCAGGGGAATCTGACGCCCTCTTCTGACCTCTGCGGCATTGCATGACATGGGTGCGCAGACCTACATGCAGACAGTACATTTATGCACATTAAAAAAAAAAAAAAGAGTGGAGCTTGCAAGGTGGCAGGGCAGGTGGAGTCCTGGAGGGACCAGGCTCTGGTACCTGTGATTCAATTATCAGGGAACTGAAGTAGTCAGTTTCCAAGTTCTCTCTCTTCCCCATCATCATCAGGAACTCAGACTGGTACCAGCTCCCCCAATCCCACTGGCTGGTGGGCTAAGGGCCCTCAGGGGCAGCAGCTGGTGAGTGGGGAGGAATCTGTGTGCTCAGCAAACAGCAGCCTTAGTGCCCAAGGGCTGCCGCCTCCCTCATCAATCAGCCCCAGCCAAATGTCCCTATATTCCCACCACCCCAAGGGGACTGGGGCTGGGCCAGGGTCCCCAGGGGAGTGAGAAGGGGATGGGTATTGGGGAGCTGGAGGTGGAGCTTGGCTCCGATCCCTTGGGCTGTTCTCTTCTCAGTTCTTCATGTCATGAAATGACTCTTTCCTGGCCCCTTCCACTGTGGGGGCATCAGCTACAAATCACCTGTGGGGGGCTGCTGGGGAAAGAGTTGGGGGTGGGAAGAGGCATGAGTCAGGGCTGTAGAAGAATGGACTCTGGTTCTCACGGGATCCGTCCAGGGTATGGTCAGCAGGGAGGCTGCTGGCACAGAGGCCCTGTCTCCAGGGCTTGGCCTCTCTGTCCTGATGGACACTCTGTACAGCTGAAGGAGACCAATGGCCTTGGACATCCTCTTTCTTCCCATGTTCTCCTAGCACCCAGGCCTCATGATGTTTTCCACCATGATCTAGAGGTCTGGCACCCTACTTCACCCAAAATCTGCTGTTACCCATTGGGAACTGGGGCATCTAGATCTTAGCCCCTGGTTTCCTCTCCCCCTCAGCTCTTGCTCCCCTCAGGGACCCAGGCTTCCTGCCCACTCCCTTCACCATAACAACCATTCTTCTTAGAGTTGCTTAAGACTTTAATATCATTTCATTAAGTCAGTAACTTCAGAGAAGGTTGGGAGCACAAAGAGACTAGCGGTGGGCCAAAAAGAACTAAGGTAGGGGGAAGAAGGAGAGAGCCCCCCCCTTCTTTGTGGAGATGGCTCTGAGAAATCAAATATTGACAGTGAGAGAACAGAACTTATTAAATCTGGGACAGGGGTCTGTGTGGGTAGCTGTGGGAATGGCCAGATGCCTGGGTTCTGAGGGTGATGAAGATTTTTGGAGGAGGGAAAAGCCTGTATCTGGGAGGATGCACACAGGCTAAGGGACTTCACCCTATAACCATTCTTGCCCTTTCCTTTGGGATGTGCTCAGGCTTGCCACCCTGGCTGTTTCTCAGCTGTCCCCTAGAGCCCCTGGGGACAAGCCCCCCATCACAGCTGTGGCTGCCCCCCCATCCCTTCCCTCTACCTCCACCTCTGTTGATGAGCTTCAGCAGCGTTTAATCGGATTGAGCAGTAATTAGCAAAGCAAGATGTTTGATTACCTATTTAGCATAATGTGGGGGGCTGGGATCCCTAGGCACAGCCCCAGTAGGGGAGGAATCAGAAGAGAAATGGGGTGTGTGTGAAGTTCCTTTCCCAGAGGATTCATGAACCTGCCCTTGAGGCTCCCCACCCCATGACTCCGCTCAAATTCAGTCCTTTGGGACCTGTCCCTGGGGATTCTGACCAACCATATCACTTCTCCCTGCCGTCTGGCTGGAAGACTACCTACATGCTCCATACCAGCCCTGGGCTGTGCAGCTGGTTTTGGGGTGTGGTACTTCCTCTTTCCTTCAATACTTTCTCTCAGCAACAGAAGTCTGGGCTTGACAGAAGACCACAAATCAGAGTCCAGAAACCCATCTTCAAGATAATTGTGTGCCCAGATGTGGTGGCACACTCCTGCAGTCCCAGCACTCAGGAGGCAGAGGTAGAAGGATTTTAGAAAGGTCGAGAATTTGAACCCGGGTCGGACTACACAGTGTGTTCAAGGCTAACTTGGGCTACATGACAAAGACCTTTTCTTAAAGAAAAAAGTAATAAGTAATGGTGATGGCGGTGGTAGTGTTGTGTATAAGGGTGAGAGACTGTCAATTTTGGAAATAAAGATGGACTATGGGGCATGATACCAGGTTTGTCTCAAGGTGTGGATAAATGCACTGGCTTTCAGAAGTACCAGCGACTGCCACTCCTGGCAGTGCCAGACTGGCATAATTCGCTGTCAGGTGTGAACATCCACCAGGAAAAGAGGAAACTGAGGTGCCAGCCTCTATCTACAACCAGCAAAGAAAATGTCATCCATTTAGCTCCTCATGGAAATGTAATCAGTGGGCTGCTGCTGGCTTTGTCTTAATTAGGCACTATTGATGGAAGCAGAGCGGGCACCTCCCTACTCGGATTCTGCTTCCTTACGGAATTTCCCACGTCTCCCGGACCCTGGGTACAGGTTGCCTTTCTCCGGTGGTGCAGCCACACGGCCGCGAGCGCCCCCTCGCCGTCGCCGAGGTCTGCCCCTGCACACTCCTCTTCTGGCCGCTCAAGACGCAGCCTTTGTTCCTATGGAGAGCAAAGCTCCTCCCAGGCCCGGTCACCTTCCTCAGGGAGTCCCCGCCTCCCGCTCGTCCCCCCAAACCAGTGGCGACGCAATTCAAAACCAATCCTCAGATTCTTAAAAATTCCAGTTCTGGTCTTCCCCCGATTTCCCGGGCCCGTGCCACCCAGCGATCCTAGACCCCAGTCCGCACCGAGAACAGGGAGCGAGCCGGAGGACAGGAGTGCTCCAGCCCCGGTTTTTCCCCTAGACCCTGCGGCAGCCATGGCTGCCTGGAAATACTGGAGAGCTTTCTAGAAGGCGAGCGAGCGTCGCAGGCGGGGCAGCGGGCGCCATCTGCTGGACCCGTGCGGGCTGGAGCCCACACACCTGGGAGCCAGGGCCGGCGTGGGCGGAGTCGCGGGGGCGTGGCGCTTCTTCCAGCCCCGCACCTCCCAGCCCAGGCCTTCATCTAGGCCGCCCGCAGCTTCGACCCGCCAGGTTCAGTCGCTGTCCACACCCTAGGCCCCCAGCCCTCTAGTCCCCTGTCTACGGGGACGAAGACCCACGTTGGGTGGGGCGGCGGAGCAAGAGAGCTAGGCGGCTGCGCAGTAGCCGCGGGCTTCCTAGGACCCGCTGCAGACTCGCCCAGCCCTGGGTTGCCATGGCGACGCGTGCCTGCAGGCTCTCCCGGGCCCCTGAGGGCCACGCGGGGCAGTTTCGTAGTGTAGGCAACGGCCGGCCTAGGGAGGAGAGGGTCGAGAGGGTCGGCGTGGTGAGGTGTGTGTTTGGGCCGAGGAAGGAGGGAAAGAAAGCCGGGGAGAAACGGCAGTGAGCGGGTGGGAAGGAGCAGCTGTCGGGGAGGAGCAGCAGCTGCGGAGGAAGGGAGCAGGGGGCAGTTGGCGGGAAGGAGGGAGCGAGGAGCAATTGTGGGGAAAGAGGATGGGGCAGCTGAGGGCTGAGGAAGCGAAGGGACAGTCTGGGGCAATTCAAGGGGCGGTGGAGGGCACAGTTGTGACAGCTGTGTGGGATGCAGTTGGGGCGAATTTGCCCACGGGTGGCCAGTTGGAGGAGAGACCCCTGAAGTATTGCCCAGTAACAGAGTGAGTCCCAGGCTAGGTGCCTGTAGTGTGGAAACCCAGCTGCTCCCCGAGGCTCCAGTTTGAGGCGCTGGATGCTTCCCCTGAGACTAATGAAGGAGCCGCTTTCCTGTAGTTGGTTTTATTGATTTGTTGGTCTAACAGAACGTTTTTCCTTGGAGCAAAGTACAAATCCTTCAAGTTTGAAATTCATAACCCATGATCAATGCCTATGGCAGCCGGTGGGGATGGGGAAGGAAAGCCACGGGTGGCTGAGGTGAATGCCCAGCATCCCAACGTGTTCCTAGAGATTCAGACCTTGCTTGTGTGCTACCATCCTACTTTTTTGAGGCCCCGCTGGATCTTCTTCATACCCTCATTTCTTTTTCCATTGCACAAATTGAAATTTATTGTTGGATGACTTTTATCTTTCCTGCTTCCAGGCTGTTCACAGAACATTTAAAATCCAGTGATCCTAATATTCCTTTTTTTTTTTTAGACCAGGCTGGCCTTGAACTCACAAAGATCCACCTGCCTTTGCCTCCCAAGCGCTAGGATTAAAGGTGTGCGCCACCACGCCCGGTCCTAATATTCCTTATCAGTTAGCACAGACTTAACCAACTAAGAAACCTCAGTACACACAAAACAGGAAACCCACCTCTCAGCAATTAAAAGCCAAAGGGACTTGTGCAAACATTATTATTTTTTTGAGACAGGGTTTCCCTGTGGTCCCAGGTACTTACTATGTAGACCAGGCTGCCCTTGAACTCACAAAAACCTGCCTGCCTCTGCCTCCCGAGTGCTGGGATTAAAGGCCTATGCCAAATGCTATTCTTTAAGGCTGCTGTGGGTTTTAATGTGGGTAGGAGGAACATTTTCCTAATTAATGGGGAAGAAAGGAGGTACATAGGAAAATCATCTTGGTTTGCTTCAATGACTTGACACAGTCACAGTTGGTGGGGAACATGGGAGACATGGAGACTGGGTTCCTTCTACATGAGGTTTCTCTCACCCAGGATCCTTAGATCCTGAAAGTTTGGGTGATTATACCTTAGCCTGGTAATTTGTTCCTGGCTATCTTAAAATTTTTATTTTTATGTGTATGAGTGCATTGCCTGCATGTATGTAAGTTCACCTGTGTCATGCAATGGCCAAAGAGGTCAGAGGAAGGCATCCCAGTCCCTGGAACTGGAGTTAGAGACAGTTGTTAGCTACCATGTAGGTGCTGGGAACCTGCATCCTCTGAATGAGCAGCCAGTGCTCTTAACCACTGAGCCATCTAGCCCCTGGTTAACTTATATTCTCGATAGCCCTTATTAATAGTGTAACTGTTATTTTTTACCTTTGTTTATTCCTAATGTTCTGAGAGACTTTTTTGAGGGGATGGGGGTTTGAGACAGGGTTTCCCTGTATCTCCAGCTGTCCTAGAACTCACTATGTAGACCAGGGTGGCCTTGAACTCTAAAGAGATCTGCCTGCCTTTGCCTCCTGAGTGCTGGGATTAAAGAGCGTGCATGCCTGGCTGAGACTTTGGTTTTTAAAGTTTATGTGTGTGTGTGTTTGCACGTGCGGTGTGTGTGCCATGACACATGAATGGAAGTCAGAGGAGACCTTTCAGGAGTTGATTATCTTTTCTTCTGTTTGGGTCTTGGAGATCAAACTCAGATCATCAGGCTTGGTGGTATACTTGGTGGTATACTTGCCACCAAGCCATTTTGCCTGCTGGAGACTCTGACTCTGATTTTTAATCTGATGCTCTAAAAAAAATGAGATAGCTGGGGGGAGGGAGTGAAGACTCCGAGGTATCTTCCTTTTTCAGTGCTGGGAATCTAACTCAGGGCTGTGCCCATTCTAGGCAAGCATTTCATCTCTGAGCTTATAATGTCCAGGGGCCTGTTGGGTACAGACCTCTAGTGTGGATCTGAGTGTACATAACCCCAGATTATATGGGTGTCTCCATTTTTGAATCCAAAATGACCATATGTATTGGAAACTGGGGTTAGGGGTAGGATTGGAAGCTGACTCCTGACTCCCACGTACCTGCAGGTTTTGCCTTTAAGATGTCTAGCAAAGCTGAGAAGAAGCGAAAAGCAGGCGGCCAGGGAGGTTCCCGAGGAGGCCCTGTAGGCCAAACTGCTCAAGCTGCTGGGCAAGCAGCAGCTTCTGAGGCTGCCCTACCTACAACTGAGCAGGAGCCAGAGCCTGAGGTGGCCAAGGAGGCTCTTGGTGAGTACTTGCTGGAGCAGAGGGTACTTAGAAATGGAGGATGGGGCTATTAAGAGAGAGTGGAGGAGTGCCTCAGGGCTGAGGAGTGGGTTACATTGCTTCTGGATAAGAAACAGGGCCAGTGTGTGCTTTGAGGCTTCAGCAAAACCTCAGCCCTGTGTGTGTGTGTGTGTGTGTGTGTGTGTGTGTGTGTGTTTTCTTCCTGGCTAGCCTCCTACTTATTTTGTCTTAAAATTTCTCACCAGGGCACCAGTTCACCAGCCATCCGTTTCTCTAGCCTCTTCCTTAGTTCAAGTGTTCCTAGTTGTTCCCACCCCACTGTAGAGGGTTTGATCTCTTCCTTTTTCCTATTTTCACCCTGGGTGGCAAAACAAATAGTGTTTTTCTTCCATTAAGCCCATCACCATGGAGACCCAGCCTGCTTTGCCACCCTTTGAATCCTAAGCCCCGCTGATGCTTCAACCATCTGTTGAAGGCTCCTGTATCTGCCTCCTCATTTTGGCAGGGACTTCGTAGATTGCGGAGGTTCAGGTTCAGGGTGACAGGAAAAGAAGTCTAGATGGAAGGAACAAAGAACTTAAAGAGGCTGCTTCTTGTAGTTTTGATCCTGGAGCCAGCAGGGTTGGAGCATTTGGGGTATTGGCTGTTGTCAGTTGGGTTTCCCTTAGAGGACTGGCCAGCAGAGAGGAGACTATAAGCTAAGTGTAGACCTGAGTCTTAACACAGGGCTCTTTGACACTACTAATGTCCTATAAAGCTGAGAGAAATTGAAGAGAAGTAGAAACTTCTCCTCCTGTTTTGTGTTCTTTATCAAAAATAATTTACTTACCATGTGTGTATATGTGTGTACACACAGTGCCTGTGCATACTATGGTCTATTCTCTGGTTCACTTGTGTGAATTCTAGAGCTCAAAGTAAGGTTGTCAGGTTTGGCGGCAAGCACCCTAACCTTCTGATTCATATCCTTTTTTTTCAGTGTTGAGGATTGACTTCAGGGCTTCATACACGTTAGGGAAGGGCTTTACCACTGAGCTACACTCCCAGCTAGAAAAATCCCCCTGTATTTACTTATTTGTTTTGTGGCATTGGGGATGGATGGACTTAGTCCTGTGAGTATGCTAGCTGAGTCTTGCCTACATATATACATACATACACACACACACACACACACACACACACACACACACACACACTGACATGGGGATTTTCCTCTGTAGCCCAGGAGTGCTTTGAACTCTTGATCTTCCTTTTTCAGTCTCCCAAATGATGGGATTACAAACGTGTACCACCATTCCCAGATTTTTTTTTTTTTTTTTTTTGACAGGGTCTCCCTATAGTCCCAGCTTTCCTGGAACTCACTCTGTAGACCAGGCTGGCCTTGAACTCACAAAGATCCGCCTGCCTCTGCTTCCCAAATGCTAGGATTAAAGGCGTGCGCCAACACACCCGGCTTCCCAGCTTTTTTAAATATTAGTATTAATATTAATTGTTAAGAAATTAAGAGATGGCCTAGAGGTTAAGAGCACTGACTGCTCTTGCAGAGACCCGGGTTCGATCCCCAGCACCCACATGGCGGCTGAGAACCGTCTGTAACTCCAATTCCAGGAGAACTCCAGTTCCAGGGAAATCTGACACCTTCTTCTGACCTCCGTGGCATTGCACAACACAGGTGCACAAACCTACATGCAGACAGTACATTCATATAGATAAATAAATAAAATAAATAAAAGGCATGTGCCACCGCGCCTGGCTTAAAAAATATATATAACAGCACCCACATGGCGGCTGAGAACCGTCTGTAACTCCAATTCCAGGAGAACTCCAGTTCCAGGGGAATCCGAGACCCTCTTCTGACCTCTGTGGCATTGCACGAAACGCGTGCACAGACCTACATGCAGACAGCACATTCATACACATACAAAAATAAATAAATAAAATTAATAAAAAAAAAAAGAAAGCAGTTTAAAATTGGCTGGTTCCACTGGGCATGGTGGCGCATGCCTTTAATCCTAGCAGCTTCTAGGAACCATTTTTTTTTTTTTTTTTTTGGGTTCCTTTTTTTTTTTTTTGGAGTTTGTCCTGGAACTCACTATGTAGGCCAGGCTGGCTTTGAACTCACAGAGATAAAAGGGAGATCCTGTCTCAAAAAGACCAAAACAACAACAACAACAACAAACAAACAGAAAACAGTCAGGTGTGGCTTTAATCCTAGTATTGGGGAGGCAGAGACAGGTGGGTGGGTCTCTGGGAGATTGAGGCCAGCCTGGTCTACATAGTGATTTTTAGGCCAGCTGGGGCTACAAGGAGCCGATGTTTCAAAATAAACAAACAAACAAACAAATAAATACGTATTAGTCAGTTTTCTGTTGCTGTGATAAAAACACCAGACCAGGTACTTATAAAAGGAAGAGTTTATTTGAGCTTATGATTGGCGGTTCCAGGGAAGTTAGTCCATTGTGGTGGAGGCGTGGCGGCTGGATCTGGAGCAGCAACCGAGGGTCACATCTTGCAAAGAGCAAGGAAGCAGAGAGAGCAACAGGTAGAGCACGGGGCTAATGTGAGTTGTTAAGCTCACTTAAGCCTGCCCCGCGTGACACACTTCCTGCAGCATGGCCACACACCCCAAGACCTCCAAAACAGGCCATCAACTGGAGACAAATGTCTGAATACCTAAGCCTATGGGGGAACACCATTCAAAACCACCACATTCCCACTCCCTGGCCCCATAGGCTCCTGACACATAAAATGCAAAATGCAATTTAGTCCAACCTTAAAAGCCCCCAGTCTTTACCAGCTCAATGCCATTCAAAAGTCTACAGCCAAAGTTCTCTCTGAGACTCAGGCCAATCTCTTAAACTTTAAGCTCCTGTAAAAATCAAAAGTAAACAATTACATACTTCCAATGTACAGTGGAACGAATACACATTCCCATTCCAAAAGGGAGGAAAAAAAGGCAAGTGAGGAAACACTGGACCAAAACAAGACGAAAACCAGCAGGGCAAACGCCAAGTCCTGTAGCTCCACATGCGACTTCTGGGCTTGACTCCAAAGGGTCTTACACGGCTCAGCTCTTCCAGCTTGCTTGCAACATACATCTCTTTCTTAGGCTGGTACCACTCCCCGTTATGCAGCTCTCCTTGGCAAATATCTCACAGGTCTGGCATCTTGAAAGTCTTCTTGGGGTCTCCACTGCCAACCAGGCTTCACCTACACAGTTTCACACAATGGGCCTATCAGGGCCTTTCTTTATTCAGGGACACCCTGCTGTACTCTGCTTGACCTCTTTGGCTCTCTGAAACCGTGAGGAAGAACTGATTGACCCCTTCATTCTTGCGGATACTTTTACCTCTAAAGCCAGCACCACGGTGAATGAAAATTGCCGAATTTGGCTGCAAAGTTCGGCTGGACCCTGGCCCATTTCAACCCACATTTGCAAATTTTCTCTGCCCTGGACTTGCTGGAGGATTAGCTGGGTGTGGTTTTGCCCTGAAGGTACTGATTCTTTTGTTTACTTGTAAATCTCGAGGCCCTTCCTTAATTCACTTTAATCTCCTTATCCAAAAGGAAACTCTCCTTCACAAGCCTTGGCCCCACCTTTAAATCTTCTAGTGCAATTATCAATCAACTTGTACTTTTTGCATTTTCTTTTCTGCCCCATCTGCTCTTTTTACTGTAGATCTGTATAATATTCACCATTAAAGCCACGCCACCATTCTACATTAGGCTTGTCTTGAAATTCCTCCGCCAAAGACAGTCCATTGCTTTTCAACTTAGCATCAGCAAGCATTTGGGCTGTGAGAAACTGCTGCCAGACTCTTTATCAAAATATCCCTGTTGCTGCCTTAAGTCTTTATTTTCCCCTGGAACTACATTCTTTGTGCAGCCATGCTTTCATTCCAGGCTTCCCTTTAAGCTCCGCTTATCAGTAGTCAAACAGCCTTTCCAGCCCAAGTTCCAAAGTTTCTCCACACTTCTCCAAACATAACACATGGTCAGGTTCTTCACAGCCAACAGCCCTCTCTGGTACCAATAACTGTATTGTAGTCATTTCCTGTTGCTGTGATAAACACCAGACCAAGGAACTTATAAAGGGAGAGTTTATTTGAGCTTAATGATTGGCGGTTCAACAGGGAAGTAGTCCATTGTGGTGGGAGGCGTGGCGGCTGGATCTGGAGCAGACGCGAGGGTCACATCTTGCAAAAAGCACAGGAAAGCAGTGAGAGAAGCAACTGTAAGAGCACGAGGTTTGTTAAGCTCACTAAGCCGCCCCCATGACACACTTCCTGCAGCATGGCCACACACCCCAAGACCTCCAAAAAACAGCGCCACCAAACTGGAGGTATATGTTGAATACCTAGAGCTATGGGGGACACACATTCAAAACCACCACAAAATATTTATTTATTTTTATTTTATGTGTATAGTGTTTTCCTTGCATAAAGTGTTTTAGCTGCGCTGGGCGTGGTGGGCGCACGCCTTTAATCCTAGCACTTGGGGCAGAGGGCAGAGGCAGGCGGATCTTTGTGAGTTCAAGGCCACCCTGGTCTACAGAGTGAGTTCAGGGACAGCTGGGGCTACAGGGAGACCCTGTCCAAAAAGACAAAAAAAAAAAAAAAGTGTTTTAGCTGCATGCTATGTCTGATCCAGTGGAACTGGAGTTTCTGATACTTGTTAGCCACAGGTGGATATTGGAACCTGAACCTGGGTCCTCTTTGAGAGCAGCCAGTGCTCTTAATCTCTGAGCCATCTCTAGCCCCTCTTATTTCCCTTTGAGGTTTGTATTGATAGCCTTCCTTAAGTGTCCTTCAATTCCCATTAGGAGAATAATTCTAATGAGATTTACAGTTCATTCTCTGTTGTTCTCAAAGTTGCTAACGGGGAGCAGGGAAATAGCTCAGAGGTTAAAGTGTTTGTCTCCAAGCTTGGTGACCTGAGTTGGATCCCTGGGATCCACGTGGTGGAAGGAGAGAACTGACTCCTACAAGTTGTTCTCTGATCTTTACATGTGCAGGTTCATGCCCAAGCTCCCCCAACTCCATGTCCCAGACACATGAATCAATCAATCAATCAATCAATCAATCAATCAATCAATGTAATTTACAAGGTTTGGCATCTAAACTTATTTCATGGTAAAAATCTAAAGTGGCTTGAAGGTATTTATGGTCGGTTTAAGCTACTTAGTATAAATATTCATAAACTTTACTCCAGAAATACATATAATAGTCAAAGTTTGGGTAGTATTGTTCTGGAGCCCTCTGGACTGGGAGTTGGGGGTTTCATTCCATGCTCTTACATTCCTTTTGTTTTGTTTTGTTTTTGTTTTTGTCTTTTTGAGACAGCATCTCCCTGTAGGTCCAGCTGGCCTGGAACTCGCTCTGTAGACCAGGTTGACCTTGAACTCACAGAGATCCTCCTGCCTCTGCCTCCTAAGTGCTGGGATTAAAGGTGTGTGCCACCATGCCCAGCTAGTAATTTTTTTTAATTTAAATTTTATTTTATGTGTATGAGTGTTCTGCCTGCATGTATGTAAGTGCACCCATGTCATGCAATGTCCATGGAAGCCAAAGGAGGGTATTGGATCCCCTGAAACTGGGGATATGGACCGTTGTGAGCTGACCTATGTGTGCTGGGAATCGAACCCAGGTCCTCTGCAAAAGGAGACAGTGTTCTTAACCACTGAGCCATCTCTCCAGCCCTGCAAACAACAATTTTTTAAAAACTTTTATTTATTTATTTATATGAACGTATTGTCTGCGTGTAGGTTTGTGCACCTGTGTCGTGCAATGCCAGGGAGGTCAGAAGAGGGTGTCAGATTCCCCTGGAACTGGAGTTCTCCTAGAATTGGAGTTACAGACGGTTCTCAGCCGCCATGTGGGTGCTGGGGATCGAACCCGGGTCCTCTGCAAGAGCAGTTGGTGCTGTTAACTGCTAGGCTATCTCTCCAGCCCCAGCAAGTGTTCTTAATCATTGATCCACATCTCCATCACAGAAAACTGGGGGCTGGAGAGATGGCTCAGCGGTTAAGAGCACTGACTTCTCTTGCAGAGGACCCGGGTTCAATTCCCAGGATCCACATGGCAGCTAAGAACCATCTTTAAGCCAGGCGTGGTGGTGCATGCCTTTAATCCTAGCACATGGGAGGCAGAGGCAGGCAGATCTTTGTGAGTTCAAGGCCAGCCTGGACTACAGAGTGAGCTCCAGGCCAGCTGGGGCTTTAGGGAGACCTTGTCTCAAACAAACAAACAAACAAACAAAACAGAAAACTGTGTGTGTACAGTAAAAATTGAACCCCTCTTGGGTACATATATAGAAGTAGTGTTGTTGGATGACTATGTTTGACTTTACTTTCGTATCTTTATTCTTCCCAGAGACAGTCCTGGAGGAACCTATATTACATAAAGAATTGGCGATCTCGACTGATGTGGTAGGCTCACATCTTCCCTGAGGCTCATTATGCCTTCCAATAACCAGAGAATCAAAGGATCAATGGTGGGAAGTGTATGAGGGATTCTCTCTGGTTTGTCACTTCTCCCTACTTCTCTTTCTAGTTCACAAGTAAAAGATTGGATGATCCAAGACCCCTCCCCTGGACAAGGCCTTGAGGGCCTTAGCTGGTCTCACTTGTCTCTCCATCTTGGGTCAACCTTGATTAGTCTTATGGGCAAATAGTTGAACAACTTGAACAAGTTGGTAGATATCCTCTGCAAGAGCAGTCGGCGCTCTTAACCACTGAGCCATTTCTCTAGCCCACAATTTTTTAAAAATTGAAAAGTTTGGGCTGGAGAGATAGCCTAGTGGTTAAGAGCACCGACTGCTCTTGCAGAGGACCTGGGTTCAATCCCCAGCACCTACATGGCGGCTGAGAACTGTCTGTAACTCCAATTCCGGGAGAACTCCAGTTCCAGGGGAATCTGAGACCCTCTTCTGACCTCCGCGGCATTGTACGACACGGGTGCACAAACCTACAAGCAGACAGTACATTCATACACACACACACAAAAAAATTAAGCCGGGCATGGTGGTGCACGCCTTTAATCCTAGCACTTGGGAGGGATCTTTGTGAGTTCAAGGCCAGCCTGGTTCACAGAGAGAGTTCCAGGCTAGCTGGGGCTACAGGGAGACCCTGTCTCGAAAAGACCAAAAAAACAAAACAAAAAACCAAAAAAAAATTAAAATTAAAAAAAAAATTGAAAAGTTCTAGCTGGGCATGGTGGCACATGCCTTTAGTCCCAGCACTTAGGAGGCAGAGGCAAGTGGATCTCTATGAGTTCAAGGCCAGCCTGGTCTACAGAGTGAGTTCCAGGACAGCTGGGGCTACAAGGAGACCCTGTCTCGAAAAGACCAAAAAAAAAAAAAAAAAATAGTACACTTAATAAAATATCTACCACACGGTAAACTCTATTAGTGGTTATATTAAGGAATTTGACAGCAGATATTTACAAAGATCAACTACTAGGGCACCACAGTTCAAACAGTTCAATCACTAGGTAATTTGTTGGCATGCTTTGCAGTAATAATTGGTATGAGGTTAATGACTAAAGTGCTGCAGGATTCCAAACTGTCCTTAACTCAGATTCTATTGTTTATTTGCAGTATGGAAAATAACAAAATATTGAATACCAATTACCATAGGTTCGTAACATGAGTCTATAAACAAGTTGCACATAGCTTTTGCTTTACAGTTTTTCTCATGTTAGTCTCTTAGTAACTGTAAAATAGAGACCATAAGAAACCTAATTGGTTATGGAAAGAAGACTCGGCCATTAAGAGTGCTTGCTATTCTTGCAGAGGACCCAAACTTGGTTCTTAGCATCCACATGTGGCAGCTCACAACAGCCTGTAACTCCAGTTCCAGGGGATCTGACATTCTCTTCTAGCCTACACACTAATGTGCATACATGTACATAATAATTTTTTTTTTTTGGTCTTTTTAGAGACAGGGTCTCCATGTAGCCCCAGCTGTCCTGGAATTCACTTTGTAGACCAGGCTGGCCTTGAACTCACAAAGATCCACCTGCCTCTGCCTCCCGAGTGCTAGGATTAAAGGTGCG
>VZQC01000851.1:645000-707568 GCA_009823505.1 Rhizomys pruinosus | reverse complement strand
TTTTTTTGTCTTTTCGAGACAGGGTCTCCGTGTAGCTCCAGCTGTCCTGGAACTCACTCTGTAGACCAGGCTGGCCTTGAACTCACAAAGATCCGCCTGCCTCTGCCTCCCAAGTCCTAGGATTAAAGGCGTGCGCCACCATGCCCGGCTAGCATTTGCCTTTTTTTAGATCACCTGAGGTACCACTTCAAATGTACTAAGACCCTGGAGAGTTCTATCTCTTCCACTGTGCCACCCTGTGTTCTGGCATCACTTTATTTTCCATATACAGGGCTGTTTCATTTATCCAGGATGAAAGCAAATCCCCCCCACAAAAAATTATAAAAAGGTAGGCTCACTGCAAATTCAAAGCCATGCATTCAAGACTAGCCTGGTCTGCACAGAGAGTTCTAGGCAAGCCAGGTCTACATAGGTAAACTGTCTCAAAACCAAACCAAACCAAACCAAACTAAACCAAACCAAAATAATATTTACCCTACTACTGAAATAGTATACAGATTTAATTGTTATTTTCCTGGCCAGTTGGCCAGATGGCCAGTTGAAACTTCCTTAAAAAATTGTTACCTGGGCTGGAGAGATGGCTCAGTGGTTAAGAGCACTGGCTGTTTTTGTAGAGGATAGGGGTTTGGGTTTTAGGACCCACATGGTGGCTAACAACCATCTGTAATTCCAGGGGATTGACACCCTCTTCTGACCTCCATGGGCATTGCATGACATGGGGGTACATTATATACATTCAGACAATAAACTCACACATATAAAAATAATAAAATATTTAGAAAATTATTACCCATAGGGCTGAAGGTGTAGTTTAGTGGTAGAGCCTTTGTTTAGCATGCATGAGATCTTGGGTTCAATCCCCAGAACAGAAAGGAAAAAAGATTTCTCTTTGCTTCCTGACTTTGGACACAAGATAGTTAACTGTCCCATGTTCCCTCTGCCATGCCTTCCCTGTTATGATGGGCTGCATCCTCATAAGCTGTAAGCCAAAATAAACCCACTGCTGCACACAAAAAAAGAATTACTCAAGATCTAATAAAATGAACAAAGAAATAAAACCAACAAACATGGAAACAAAGTCACATGCAATCTGTACAGTAAACAAAGGAAAGAGTATAATCAAATCTAGGGAATTTGAAAAATAGATAATGAAAACTAAATGGGTGACCAGTGGAAAGCCGAGGCTCTGAGCCCACACTCTGCTAGCACTTGGGTGTAGGGAACCTTGGAGCATCTGAAAAAAGGCTAAGATTTTGTGTTTTAACAAAGATCTGATACTGCCTTAAATTAGCCTTAACCACCTGCCTGTCCTTACATAAGTCTCTTGAACTACAAAACAGCAAATAAAATAGAAAATACTCAAGCCTTTCACTTGAACTTCAAGAGGCAAAATAAGCTGGTCTCTCACAGTGGGACATCAAGAAGTCACCCACAGTATGCTAGAGCCAAAAGAATGAATTCACAGAGCTGCTCGGGCATGAGCAAAATGGGGAGAAATTGCATGGCAACGGCAAGCATATTATATCAAGGACAAAAAAAAAAAAAAAAGAACAAAGCATGTGAAGGGGGAGGGTCTAACCGAATGAAGAGAAGAGTCCTCACAACAGCATCGTAGCATGGTACAACTTGATATGAACATGAATTCAGTTTTTAAAAAAGCAGAAGAAATGATAAAAGGTAAGAGTAAGATGAAAGGGAGAGTGTGGATTTTAGGAAATGAATAAAGCAGCATGTTGCAAAACTAGAATGAAAATGGCAAGGAACTGAATAGCTGTGCCTGAAAATCCGTCACCGACAGAGCAGAAGGCTGAGGTAATCACAGTTCATGCAAAAGAAAAGGCCGAGGACATTAATGCAATTAGAGAGAAACTAAAAGACTTGAAAGTCGGGCATACATGGTTTAGGGGAATATAGAGAGCCACCAAATGACCAAGTATGTGGATTTAAAGAGAACATACAAGGAATTTTCCTGAAATACAAAATGAGTTGTATCTGGGACTCAAAGGATACAGATACCGCACCAGAATTGTTACTCATCATTTAAAGCCAGCATACACTTTAGTTACACCACTAAAACTCAAGGATACTAATTCTTTGGGAGCATTAACTGCATGTTTTTCTACCAAGAATATCTAATTTGACTCTAAGGATGAGGAGCAATCAGATAAATCCAAAGTAAAGGATATTTTGGTAAACAGCTGACTTGGAGTCATACAACTTTCAATACCATAACATAAAAGAAAAGGCTGGGCTGGGCATGGTCGCTCAAACCTTTAATCCCAGCATGTGGGAGGCACAAGTATGCAGATCTCTTGAGTTTGAGGCTAACCTGGTCTACATAGTGATTTCCACACTAGCAAAGGCTTAATGGGATACAAAGAAATATACACACCCACACAAAGGTTGGGCATGGTGGCACATGTCTGTAATCATAGCACTTGAGGCTTAAACAAGAGGATCAAACATTCAAGCCTAGCCTGAGCTACATAGTTACATAGTGAGACTGTCTCAACACACACACACACACACACACACACACACACACAGAGAGAGAGAGAGAGAGAGAGAGAGAGAGAGAGAGACCATAGAGGATAGTAAAGGATGGGGAATTGTTAGAAATGAAAGGAGACATGATCATGTGTGTAGGAGGTTCAGTGGTTTCAGTTCATTGTTAGCTGGCTCTGTTGTTTTTAAAATATCTATGTGTGTATTAGTGTCATGCCTGAATGTAGGTAGGTATACCTGTGTTGTGTAATGCCCATAGAGGTCAGAAGAGGGCATTGGATCCCATAAGGCTGGATTTATGGATGGTTGTTAGCCACCATGTAATGTAGGTATTGGGAATTGAACTTAGGTTCACAGCAAGAGGAGCTAATGCTTTTTTTTTTTCTCCTCCTCCTCCTCCTTCAAGACAGGGTCTCCCTTTAGTCCCAGCTGGCCTGGAGCTTACTATGTAGACCAGTCTGATCTTGAACTCACAGAGATCTGCCTGCCTCTGCCTCCCAAGTGCTGGGATTAAAGGTGTGTGCCACCATGCCTGGTGAGCTAATGCTCTTAACCACTGAGCCATCTCTCTACCCTTGCTGGCTCTATTGTTTTTGTCCTGAGGTGAGCCAAAATATCATGGTGGCAGTTGAGATGGCTTAGTCAATAAAAGTGTTTGCCACCAAGCCTGAGCACTTGTGTTCAAATCCCTGGGACCCACATGATGGAAGGAGAAAACCAATCTCATCATGGTGGAGAAGGCATAGTGGAGCCAAGCTGCTCATTTCATGGTAGTCAGAAAGAGAGCAGGTCAGATGGAGAGGGGTCAGAGCAAGCTTTATTCTTCAGACACCATCCTTAGTCATGCACCTTTTTCAACTAGACCCCATCTTGTAACTCATCAATCTACTGAAAAAGTTAGTGCCTTGGGCTGGAGAGATGGCCTAGCGGTTAAGAGTGCCGACTGCTCTTGCAAAGGACCTGGGTTCGATCCCCAGAACTCACATGGTGGCTGAGAACTGTCTTTAACTCCAGTTCCAGGGGAATCTGCTGACACCCTCTTCTGACCTCCACAGCATTGCTCGACACGGGTGCACCAACCTACATGCAGACAGTAAATTCATACACATACCAAAAAAAAAAAAAAAGAAAAAGTTAGTGCCCTCATGATTAGGCTTCTTCACAGTATTGCTAGTTGAGGACCAAGCTTTCAATGCACATATCCAAACAGTAACTGTATAGAAAAATGCCTGAAATAATATTTTCTTTAGTGTTAATATTTAATTCCTGGGCAATAGGGCTGATTCTTAGTTTTACTTACTGTTATTGTATATATTATATGTGTATGATGTGTCTGTGCAGGTGCATGTGTGCCATGGTGTGTGTGTGTGTGTGTGTAGTCAGAGCACACCTTTTATGGAGTTGTCTTCTGCAAGAACAGTCAGTGCTCTTAACTGATGAGCCATCTCTCCAGCCCCCTCTCCTTCCACTTTGACATGAGTTTCAGGGATGGAACTTGGGGTTCTTAGGCTTTTGTAGCAAGTGATTTACCTGCTGAGCCATCCTGTGAGCCCCAAGGACAATAGAATCTTTTGTTATTATTTTTTATTTGTTTGTTTTGAGACAGGGTCTCACTATGTAGCTCTGGCTGGCTTGGACCTTGATATATAGACCATCTCTGCTTTTTCCTCAGCTGAAAACATCCTCTATTGTAGGCTGGTCATTTATCCATCCAACAAGCATTTATTGAACATCTATGTGCCAGGCATTGTTTTAGACTGGAGCCAAGTTGCACAAAATAGAGCCTGTACCCTAAAGGCATATTTTATTCATCTCCTCCCCACTTCTGTGGGTATGGAGTCTATGTCCCTGAGAAGAACAGGAAGTACTTCATGGACTAGGTAGTGAGTGATGGAGAAGTCAGCCTGGCTTTCACTATGGGAGCCTCAGATTCCTTTGGGCATCTTGCTGATCCTGGCAACTGAACTATGATATACTGTCTTTCATGCAGACCCAGAATCAAATTGTGTACTTCATTCGCCAAGCACCAGTCCCCATCACCCCGGAGAACTTTGAGGAAACTGTGCAGTATGGGACAGTGCGGGGTGCCTACATCCCGGGTCTGCTTCGGCTGCTCACTGGTGTCTATGTTCCTCATATTTTTATGAATACATCCTGGCCTGAGAGCATTCGTAGTCACTTTGTTTCACATCTGCACAGGTTCTTGGCCTTCCTGACAGGTAAGCAAGTGGCTAGAGCATCCAGCTTCTCCATGGCAGGGCTTGTGAGGCAGGAGGGTGATTTGTCCTCATTAGTATGTGCCTCTTTTTTGGTGATGATGGTGGAACTAGGGATTATACTCAGAGCCTCACTTGTGCTAAGCACACACTCTGCCACTGAGCGACACCATCAGCTCTTACTAATATTCAAATTAACATCAAAAGAATCCCCGCCCCAGTACTGAACTCAGCGCCTCATGTGTACTAGTTAAGTGCTTGCTATACCACTAAGTTACATCCTCAGTCTTTTTTTTTTTTTTACATTTTATTCACATTTATTTTTTGATTTTAGTGTGCTCACATCCTCAGTCTTTACAAGAAATTTTGTAAGGAAATGTTGCTGTACATACCACTCAGATGCACATTGCAACCCAGTACTTAAATGTATGCACAAGGGTTTTGTTCCTGTGTGTCCTTAGTGTCCTAAGTCAAAATTACAAATGTACTGACTTGGACTGGGAATGTAGCTCAGTTGATAGAGTGCTTCTCTAACATGCACAAAGCCCTGAGTTTGATCCCCAGCATTGCATAAACTGGATGAGGTGGTATACACCTGTAATCCTGGCATGTGGGGGGGGGCAGCAGGAGGACCAGAATTTCAAAGTTTGTCTCAGCTACAGAGTAAGTTTGAGACTAGCCTAGGATACATGAGACCCTCTGTAACAAGAACAACAAGAACAAAAACAACAACCACAAAGGGAAGGGGACTGGAGAGCTGGCTTAGTGGTTAAGAGTCCTTACTGATCTTGGCTGGGTGTGGTGGTGCACGCCTTTAATCCTAGCACTTGGGAGGCAGAGGCAGGCAGATCTTTGTGAGTTCAAGGCCAGCCTGGTCTACAGAGTGAGTTCCAGGACAAACTTGGCCAGAGAACCCTGTCTCTCGAAAATACCAAAAAAAAAAAAAAAAAAAAAAAAGAGGCCTTACTGATCTTGAAGAGGATCAGAGTTGAGCTCCTAGTATCCATGTCAGGTAGTTCACAACCACCTGTAACTCCAGCTCTAGGTGATCCAGTGCCCTCTTCTGGACTCTAAGGTACTGCATTCACATGGAGTGCGTTCACACACATACACACACACACACACACACACACACACAAACTAAATTTTTTTTTTTGAGACAAGGGTCTCCCTTTAGACCCAGCTGGCCTGAAGATTGCTCTGTTGACCAGGCTGGCCTTCAACTTACAGAGATCCACTTGCCTCTGCCTCCCAAGTGCTGGGATTAAAGGCATGCATCACCATCCCTGGTACTAAAGCCAGTTCTTAGCTGCCATGTGGGTACTGGGAATCGAACCCGGGTCCTCTGCAAGAGCAGTTGGTGCTCTTAACTGCTAAGCCATCTTCTCTAGCCCCCAAAATAAAAATTTTTTAAGAAGGAGGGCAAAGAGCTGGAAAGTTGGCTCAGTGGTTAAGAGCACTGGCTGGCTGCCCTTGCAGAGGACCTGGGTTCATTTCCCAGCACTCATATGGTATCTAACAACCTTGGGTGACTCCAGTTCCAGGGATCTGATGCCTTTTTTCAACCTTTGGGGAATTGCAGGATACAGGTGCACCTACCTACATGAAGGCAATACACTCATACACATAAAATAAAAATAATGAGGGGCTGGAGAGATGGCCTAGCGGTTAAGAGCGCCGACTGCTCTTGCAGAGGACCCGGGTTCGATCCCCAGTACCCACATGGCGGCTGAGAACTGTCTTTGACTCCAGTTCCAGGGGGATCCAACACCCTCTTCTGACCTCCGCAGCATTGCACGACACGGGTGCACAGACGTACATGCAGACAATACATTCATACATATACAAGAATAAAATAAAAAAATAAAAATAAATAAAAATAAAAATAATGAATAGAGCCAAGCGCGGTGCACGCCTTTAATCCTAGCACTTGAGAGGCAGGGGAAGGTGGATCTCTGAGTTCAAGGCCAGCCTAGTCTACATAGTGAATTCCAGGACAGCCAGAGCTACAGGGAGACCCTGTTTCAAAGAGACAAAAAAAAAAAAAGATAGAAAAAAGGGGGGATTAAAAAAAAAGAGGGGGGAGAAAAAGTTGCTTGATATGGTGGCACATGTCTGCAATTCCAGCACTCAGGAGGTGAAGGTAGAAGGGTAAGAAATTGAAGGCCGGGCTGGAGAGATGGCCTAGCGGTTAAGAGCGCCACACACACACACATACACAACACACACACACACACACACACTAAATAATTAAATGTAAAAAAAAATTTTTTTTGAGACAAGGTGTCTCTTCAGTCCCAGCTGGCCTGGAGCTCACTCTGTAGACCAGGCTGGCCTTAATCCATCTGCTTCTGCCTCCTGAGTGCTGCGGTTAAAGGCATGCACCACCATGGCCCGCTAAACATATTTTCATACTTTTTTTTGTCTTTTCAAGACAGGGTCTCCCTGTAGCCCTGGCTGTCCTGGAACTCACTCTGTAGACCAGGCTGGCCTTGAACTCACAAAGATCAGCCTGCCTCTGCCTCCTGAGTGCTAGTATTAAAGGTGTGCGCAAACACGCCTGGCTCATGCATGGTTTTTTATTTATTTATTTTTTTGGTGTTTTCGAGACAGGGTCTCCCTGTAGCCCCAGCTGCCCTGGAACTCACATTGTAGACCAGGCTGGCCTTGAACTCACAAAGATCCACCTGCCTCTGCCTCCCAAGAGCTAGGATTAAAGGCGTGCACCACCACACCCGGCTCAGGTTTTTTGAATCTGTAGGTGGAACCTTTGGATATGTAGAGCTGGCTATACTTTGTCTCCTTCCAGCCCCAAATGATCATCAACCATAACTTATACAGGGGAATCAAAAGCTCACCTCTTGGAATTTCCCTGGTCCTTTCTTTAGATATCCGGTATAAACTGGAGGGGCACACGGTCCTCTATATCCCTGTAGAAGCTATGAACATGATACCTGAGGTCGTGGTGAAGGACAAAGAGCTGGTACAGCGACTGGAAAGTGAGTGGCTGGCATTGCCAGCGTTGGGGGTGTGTAGATGGGGAAGAGGCAGCCTAGATGCCAACAAAGGAGCTGCTTAGGAGGCTGCATGGCACAGAAGGCACTGTTGGGAGCAGTATAAAGAAACACAAAAGTTTTTTTTTTATTTCTTTTTTTTAATTAATTTTATTTATTTCTGTATGTGTATGAATGTACTGTCTGCATGCAAGTCTGTGCACCTGTGTCATGCAATGCCTCGGAGGTCAGAAGAGGGTATTGGATTCCCCTGGAACTGGAGTTCTCCTGGAATTGGAGTCTCAGACAGTTCTCGGCCCGCCATGTGGGTGCTGGGGATCGAACCCGGGTCCTCTGTAAGAGCGGTCGGCGCTCTTAACCGCTAGGCCATCTCTCCAGTCCCCCCCTTTTTTTTTAAATTTCTATATGTGTATGAATGTACTGTCAGGATGCAGGTTTGTGCACCCGTGTTGTGCAATGCCGCGGAGGTCAGAAGAGGGTGTCGGATTCCCCTGGAACTGGAGTTTTCCTGGAATTGGAGTTTCAGACGGTTCTCGGCTGCCATGTGGGTGCTGGGGATCGAACCCGGGTCCTCTGTAAGAGTGGTCGGCACTCTTAACCGCTAGGCCATCTCTCCAGCCCCTTTTTCTTTTTAATTTTATTTATTTATTATGTGTATGAATGTTCTGTCTGCATATAGGTCTGTGCACCCGTGTCGTGCAATGCCACGGAGGTCCGAAGAGGGTGTCAGATTCCCCTGGAACTGGGGAGTCAAAGACGGTTCTCAGCCACCACGTGGGTGCTGGGGATTGAACCCGGGTCCTCTGCAAGAGCAGTCGACACTCTTAACCGCTAGGCCATTTCTTCAGCCCAGAAACACAAAAGGTTTTGCACTCTCCCCTGCAGCCTCCATGATCCACTGGACAAGGCAGATCAAGGAAGTACTCAGTGCCCAGGAGTCTGTGGAGACAGGAGAAAACTTAGGTCCTTTGGAAGAGATTGAGTTCTGGCATAACCGATGCATGGACCTATCTGGCATCAGCAAGCAGCTGGTGAAGGAGGGAGTAAAGCACATCGAGTCCATCCTGGAGTTGGCCAGGTCATCCTACTTGGCGCCTTTTAGGAAACTGGCTCAGCAGATCCAGGTTGTTTGGGAGGATAAGAAGCTGGGAGATTAGCAAAAAGTGGACAGTGGCTGGGATGATATGGGGAGGTGGGGTTGAAGAGGAGGGAGGCAATGTAATCATCACACACAGACTGACCTTTGCTGTGTTTGGACTTGTAGGAGGAGATATGGGTAGGGTGTCAAGGTCCCTAAGAACTCATGGTCTAGGTAGAACATCCAGTTATTCAGCAAATAGACATTGGTTACCCACGGTGAACCCAACCCTCCAATCTAGCTGAGAAAACGGGACTTACATAAAAGAGGATTAGCCTGGCGTGGTGGCACACGCACACCTTTAATCCTAGCACTTGGGAGGCAGAGGCAGGCAGATCTTTATGAGTTTAAGGCCAGCCTGGTCTACAGAGTGAGTTCCAGGACAGCTGGGGGTACAGGGAGACCCTGTCTCAAAAACACCAAAAAAAAAAAAAAAGTTTCAAAAGAAACATTTAAACATAAATTGAATATGACAAGTTGATTATATGGGGCTGGGTCCCAGAGAAGGTAAGTGAGCTGTGGGAAGACCTCTTTTCCCAGGTGAAAATTTCAGTCAGGGATTAAAGAAATTGAGCTGTGGCTATCTGGAAAAGTTGAAAGCTCTTTTGAGAACAGGGTGGTAAAGGGGACTAGGTGGCCCTGGTGGGTGTGGGAGGGGGAATGATACTATGTTCCAGCTGTGGGTCAACAGCTGGAACATTCACTTTGTATAGTTCTTTTGTTTGTTTATTTGAGGCAAGGTCTTACTATGTAGCTCTGTCTGGCCTGGAGCTCACTATGTAGACCATGCTGGCCTCAACTCACAGAGATCCCTCTGTCTGCCTCCTGAGTGCTGGGATTAAAGGCACGTACCATCACACCCAGCCTGTACAGAGTTCTTAATTCAACTAGAGAAAGTTGAAACAGACACCAGGCCTGGGCTTGGGAAAGTCTCTGTCTGAAAGGCTTTTATAGGAAACAGCACATGAGCCAGGCGTGGTGGCTCACGCCTTTAATCCTAGCACTTGGGAGGCAGAGGCAGGCGGATCTTTGTGAGTTCAAGTCCAGCCTGGTCTACAGAGTGAGTTCCAGGACAGCTGGGACTACAGGGAGACCCTGTCTTGAAAAGACCAAAAAAAAAAAAAAAGAAACAGCACATGAAGGACTGGGAAAATCATTCCAGTCGTAGAGTGCTTATCTACCACACAGGAAGCCCTGGGTTTGATTTCCAGCAGTATGCTAACAGGGGATGGTAATGGGCATCGGTACTCCCAGTACTTGGGAGATGGAGTCAGGAGGATCAGAAATTAAAGGTCATCCTTGGCCTTTAATTTAGTAGGTCTGAGACCAGCCTGGGCTACATGAGACTCTATCTCAAAAACAAAAACAAGGAGCTGGAGAAATGGCTCAGTGGTTAAGAGCACTGGCTCTTCTTGCAAAATACCCAGGTTCAAATCCTAGCACCCATATGGCAGCTAACAACTGTCTGTAACTACAGTTCCAGGGGATCCAACTCCCTCTTCTCTCCTCCACAGGCATTGCATGACTTGGGTGCGCTTGCATACATGCACAATATACATATACACATAAAAAAGAAATAAAGCAAAAAATTTAAAAAATGAATAAAATCCCCAAATGAATAATAGTTGGTATATGCAAATTCTGGTCTCGAAATGATCACTTCTGGGGAAGGTTCATTGGGAGGGCTGCCTAGTAAGTGGTCTTCAAAATGGATGGAAAGTCTGAATCAGTTTGTGTGTGTTTATATGTGGTGTATGTACATTTCAAGTGGGTGCAGAGGCCAGAGGGTGTCATCCTAATCATTTTTCACCTAATTTTTTTTTTAGATAGGTCTCTCACAGAACCTGGCATTCTCTATTGACTAGGCTAGCTGGCCACTGAGCTCCAGGGATTTGCTTGTTTGCCCCCACAGGGATTGTAGACGCATGCCATTGTGCTCATCTTCTTCATGGGTGCTGGGAATCTGAACTCAGAACCTCCTGCGTGCACTGCAGCAAGCTCTTTATCAATCGAGCCACCTCTCCAGCCCCCTTAATCAGTCCCCCTGACCCCGCTGTGGATTATATACTCCAGATTTTCTCCTTACTGCTAGGATGGCTCTCGCCAAGCACAGTCAAACCTGACCTTCTTGTCAATCCTGAGGGAACCCTACCAGGAGCTGGCCTACATGAAGCCTAAGGACATTTCAACCAAGCTCCCTAATCTGATCAGTCTCATCCGAATCATCTGGGTCAACTCTCCCCACTACAACACTCGGGAGCGATTGACCTCCCTCTTCCGGAAGGTGTGCAAAGGGCAGGAGTAGGGTGGGTGGCCATTGCTGTAGGGCTCAACTTCCCTGGCAGAGGTGTGGTAGAAAGAAAGGTACTAAGGACTTCCCTTCAGCTCAGATGCACATTAGACACTTCTGTCTTTAGTGATGCTTAGAGCTGGGCACACCGGCTTCTGCTTCTCCTTGGAAGTTGCTCAGAGGTAGGAAGAGGGTTTGGAGAGAGGGAGGCAGGAAGGATAGACTCTGGCTGAGGTGTACAGACAGAAGACCTTTTTTCTCAAGATGGAACCTGCAGTAGAGTGTGGGAAGTAGATTCGCAAAGGAACATGGCTCCTGGGCATCAGGGCCTGGTACTTGCCACTGGGCAGGGGGGTCAGGGTGTGTGTGTGTGTGTGTGTGTGTGTGTGGTAGAGGTGGAGGTGATGATGGAGGGTGTGGGGTATGATCTAGACAAAGAATGGTAAGCTGGGCCTGGTCGTGCATGCCTTTAATCCTAGCACTTGGGAGGCAGAGACAGGTAGATCTTTGTAAGTTCAAGGCCAGCCTGGTCTACATAGTGAGTTCCAGGACAGCAGGAGCTACAGGGAGACCCTGTCTCAAAAAAAAAAGACAAAGAATGGGAGAGGGCTTGCTAGAGGCCAGCTGGCTGAGCACTGTAACTACAGGGCTGGGCTGGGCAGAGAAGAGCCAGTTAGGCCCTATGACCTGGAGGAGCGGGGGCAGCTGGGCCTCAGGAAACCAAGCAGGACCGGGGAGGCGAAGAACTGAGGCAAGGTTAGGGAGATTGAGAGAAGGGGTTGGTGGAAAGAAGGCTGTGAATTGAAGCTTTTGGGCTCCCTCTGCAGATGAGCAATGAGATCATCCGATTATGCTGCCACGCCATCTCTCTGGACGGAATCTTTGAGGGATATGTCATTTCTAGCAAGGAGGACCTGCAGGGCTGCATTGCCTGTTGTCACGCTTGGAAAGATCACTACTTGAATGCTGTACAGATGCATACCCAGTATGATGGGCTCCCCTAACATCCGTGAATACCCTGTTGTGTTCTTGCAGGGGAGAGTCTTGAGTCTTCATGATCCTTTTTCTGTTGCCTTGTGGATTAATCTTTTCTAGACCTGGGAGTCTCTATCTCTGGCTAAGTTTCCATTTGAATGCAAGTGTTGTAGCTCCTGGCCCTGAGCCTATGATTCCTGGAGCCCTACCTGGTCTTTTCCTCCTACCTTGACCAATGCTCCAAAAGGCCTTCTAGAACTTAGAGAACATGTCTTCTCTCTGTGTCTACTCCCCTTGCGTCTATTCCCTCAGGGTCCAGGGAAAGTGCTTCTTAGGGTCTCCTTTTCTGAACCCAAGTTCCCACAGTCTAGCTTTGCCCTAAAGACTGATCCCTAGTCTTCCTGCTTTTGATTCAGCTCTTGGTTCTTCTAAAACAGATTCTCCAATCGGGGCTGGGTTCTAGACCAGACCAGTATATTTGCTCAGGTCGATGCCTTTGTGCAGCGCTGCAAGGACCTTATCGAGGTAGGAGGACTTGTCAGGGTGGGAGAATCTAAAGCTATTGTACACCCCCCCCCAGGAGCCAGGCAGATGGGGCCAAGGCTCTGGTTATTAGTTTAACCCTAGAACCTGGCATGTTGGCTCTTCCCGTATAATTGCATGTCCTCTTCCTACTGTCTCTTTCTTGTTGATATTTGCCTGTCATCTCAGTCCTAGCATCTCACATTTCATTCTGCAGCCAAAATTCATCCCAATGTCCCCTACGTTTGGATGGTCCTCCATATTTTGTAGGTATTTGAAACTAGGTCAGGGAGCTCGGGATTCCCAAGTTCAGAAAGGAAAGCAGGAACCTTGATTTCTTTTTAGGTATGCGACTGTCAGTACCACTTTGCTCGTTGGGAAGATGGCAAGCAAGGTCCCCTTCCTTGCTTCTTTGGTGCCCAGGGGCCACAGATCACACGAAACTTGCTAGAAATCGAGGACATATTTCATAAAAATCTGCATGCACTGCGAGCTGCCCGAGGGGGTATCCTAGATGTCAAGAACACTTCGTGGCATGAAGACTACAATAGGTGAGGGAGTCACAGGCTGAGGCTAGGGTTGGGCAGGATAGGGGAATACAAGAATGGGAGGAGAGACTACTGAGTGTGCAAAGGCAACCATGGAAGAGCCAGGAGTGCTGACATACATCTGTACAACCCCAGGACTTGGGAGGTCAAGGCAGGGGTGTACAAGTTCAATGCTATGGCAGGGAGAACACCAGGCGGCTGGCCTGGTTCCAGGTTCCAGAGTGAACCTTTCAGGATACTGGGCAGGTTACACTCCCAGTGGATGTCTCGTCTCATCTACAAATAAGGATAAAGATAGAACTCTTCTCTTCGCATTGTCTAGACTGAAATAGATTCATGGATGAAAAGCACACTTTAGTCACATGCCTGACATGCAGGAAGACTCAGGGACGGCAGCACATGGGATTCTCACTTGGGATATACTTGGGGTTGGGGGGCTGGCTAGTCACTTCTCCACACCTCTCTGATGGTATAGATTCCGTGCCGGTATCAAGGACCTGGAGGTGATGACTCAGAACTTGATCACCTCGGCCTTCGAGTTAGTCCGAGATGTGGAGCATGGAGTACTCTTGCTGGATACCTTCCACAGGCTGGCCAGCCGGGAGGTGTGCATGCCCACCCGCCCGCCTGCCCGCCCCACCTCGAGGACCTGTCTGCTTGCTAATTTAGTTGAGCCTTCCAGACTCTGTCCTTCCTCTACTTGGGCCCGTTCCTACATGCTGAGTTGTTGGTGCTTTTCCTCCATCTTTCCTCTGTTCCTTTGGCTCTCACTATGCATGGGTATCAGAGTTTTCCTCTGGAGCTAGAGACGGAGGCAACCCATCTCCATGGAGCATGTCACCTACTTCTTGTTCCTTAGGCCATCATGCGGACATATGAGAAGAAGGCAGTGGATCTCTACATGTTGTTCAATAGTGAACTAGCCCTGGTGAACCGTGAACTGAGCAAGAAATGGCCATACCGGGAGCCCTACATGGCTCAGTTTTCTGGACAGGCGCGCTGGGTCCGGATCCTTCAGCGACGCATTGACAGAGTCATGAATGTAAGTGCCTGGCCTCTTCTAATCTGTCCTCAGTGAAATTTCAGGGTTTGCTGACTTTGTGAAGCTGGGAGGTGGGGGTGAGATGAGGTCTGACAGGTTTCCTAGAGAGTTTGCATGACCAGACTAGGTGGGCTTGATGGGAGGGACAGACTCGGTTCATCTTGGCAAGCCATGGTTTGGTTTGTGGAGGTGGCAGGAGTGGCCAGACGGACAAAAGTTCACTGTAGCCTTGCATGTCCAGGTGGGGAGGAGAAGCAGGGTCAGTGTCCAGGAAAGTCAGGGCAACGGAAGAGCAGCATACTTGATGGTCTAGAGAGCTTTGCAGGTGAGCAGAGAAATAAGGGAAATAAAAAAAAATGTTTGTGTGTTGGGTGTGGTGGTGTATGCTTATAGTCCCGACTCTTGGGAGACTGAGGCAGGAGGATCTCTGAATTCAAGACCAGCATGGTCTTCTTAGTGAATTTCAGACTAGCCAGGGTTACATAGTGAGATCTTGTAAAACAAACAAACAAACAAACAAACAAACAAAAACAACCTTTTTTAGAAACACAGAGTAAAAGCTATTTGAGCTGCTGAGCTGCTGAGCTGCTATTGCCTAACTGGTTCTGAGAAGAATAGAGCCCACAGATACCTGGGCTGAGGCGAGCCGGGAATGGCCGCAACTCCCACCTCTTTGGTCCTTTGTATATTTTCCCTCTTCTCCCACCTTTTCCCTTGGACTGGGTCTCTGCTCTTCTGTCTCCACGCTGGCTCCCCTTCTCAGTGTGTCTTGCTTTCCTTCTCTGTTTGGCTGTCTTCCCTCCAGCCTGTTAGAATCAGTCATAGTCCATAGTGAGTCTTACAGGTGCTGAGGGATGTGTGTGTGTAAGCGAATAGTAGGTCTGTGCAGATGTAAAGAGACTCCCCATCTGCTCCTTCCCCCAGTGCCTTTCTGGTGCCCATTTCCTGCCTCATATTGGGACTGGAGAGGAGAGTATTCACACCTATCAGCAGATGGTTCAAGCCATGGATGAACTGGTTCGAAAAACCTTCCAAGAGTGGACAGCAATACTGGACAAGGACTGCATTCGGCGGCTAGATACACCACTATTACGAATCAGCACAGAGAAGACAGGCATGCTAGACGTCAACTTTGACAAGTACAGGACCCACCCTAGTTCCTCTACGTCCTTTGTCCTTGTCTCCTCTAACTCTGCCCAGGTCTTAACTCCCATCTGCTCCTTCACCTCTCCCCTGCCCCCATCCCTGCCATTCCCCATTCTCTGGTTTTATTGAGACCTATCTCACAATGTAGTCCTGGCTGGCTTTGGACTTGTGAGCTTCCTGCCTCAGCCCAGTGTTGTGGTTATAGGTGTACCCTACACCTCGCTCCTGACACTTCGTAATTAGTTTTACCTGGGCTAGGAACACAGCTCAGTGGTAGAACACTTGCCTAGCATGCACTACGAACTTGAGTTCAATCCTCAGTACTGAAAAACAGGCTGGGTGTGGTGGCGCAAGCCATTAATCCTAGCACTCAGGAGGCAGAGGCAGGCGGATCTTTGTGAGTTCAAGGCCAGCCTGGTCTACAGAGTGAGTTCCAGGACAGCTGAGGCTACAGGGAGACTCTGTCTCGAAAACACCAAAAAAACTTTTAGTTGTATAGTTTATTTAAAACAAACAAACAAACAAACAAACAAACAAACAAACTGATCTAAGAAGCAAAACAACCCACTAATGCACTAAACTAGCAATGTTGTTGTTCTGCCGCTAGATGGTGGTGACAGCTCAGCTAAATCTTATAACTCCTGAGTCTGGGTTTTCTGAGAACTGCTGGATCACTCTTAACAGCTTTAAATGATGACATCTTCATACTATCATTTAAAAAAGTAACTGGTCCACTAATTAAATTACTAAACATACACAGTGAGTACCAGATATTGTGGCTTACATTTGTAATCCCAGTTCTCAGGAAGCTAAAGTAGAGTTTGAAGCCAGCCTAGGTTACAGCGGGAATCCCTGTCTCAAAAAAACAAAACCAACCCCCACCAAAGGAGACAGAAAGCAGACAGACAGTCAGCACTGTATTTATGTGTTAGGAACTGAGGTGGGAACAGGAAATGTATAAAATGTCAAAGTCCCTGTCCTCAGGGAGCTGGGCTGTGGTTCTGTAAGTAGTTCTACCCTCAGAGCAGGAGAGAAAAATGGAGAAGGAGCTATGTGAGGCATCTGTCTTCAGAGATTAGGAAACTTCTGGTGATTTTTTTTCTTAATCACAACGAAATAACTTTCTACTTGATTGGTTTGGCTCTCATTATCACCTGGGCCCTGTGGTGTGACCTCTTTCCCATGATCCTCAGCTGTTCCAGTACTGGCTTTAACTCATAATCTGTCCATATTTATTGGGCAGAGATGCAAAAGGATTTTTTTTCCCAGAAAGGACGTGTGTGTGTGTGTGTGTGTGTGTGTGTGTGTGTGTGTGTGTGTCTCCTGGGCAGCTGAAGGGGCCTGGCTGGGGGAGATGACACATCGTGGTTGAGAAAAAAAATGAAAGAACCAAGTTGGAACTGGGCGTGGTGGCGCACGCCTTTAATCCCAGCACTCTGGAGGCAGAGGCAGGCAGATCTCTGTGAGTTCAAGGCCAACCTGGTCTACAGAGTGAGTTCCAGGCCAGCTGGTACTAAAGGGAGACCCTGCCTTGAAAAGACCAAGAAAAAATAATTAGGGGTTGTAAGGCCAGTGACATTGTCCAGTTAGTAAAGATGCTTGCTGCCAGCTCTGACAATCTAAACTCATCGCTAGAACTCAAATGATGGAAGCAGAGATTGGACTCCTGAAAGTTGTCCTATGCACCTCCAGTAAATGTGAAAAATTACATTCATAATACCACTATAACTTTCCTTAAAAGACTTTTTAGGAGGAACTGGGTGTGGTGGCTATGCTTTTATTCCCAGAGGCAGAGGCAGAGGCAGATGGATCTCTTTGAGATTGAGGCCAGCCTGGTCTACATAAGTGAGTTCCAGGCCAGCTCAGGATACAGGGAGATCCTGTCTCTTAAAAAAAAAAAGCCGGGTGTGGTGGCGCTTGCCTTTAATCCTAGTCCTTGGGAGGCAGAGGCAGGCAGATCTCTGTGAGTTCAAGGCCTGCCTGGTCTACATAGAGAGCTCCAGGCCAGCTGGGACTAAAGGGAGACCCTGTCTCAAAACAAAACAAAAAAATAGAGGGCTTAGAAAGAGAGACAGATACAGCTGACAGCATGGGTAGACTTATTTATTTATTTATTTATTTATTTATTTATTTATTTATTTATTTTTGGTATTTTCAAGACAGGGTCTCCCTGTAATCCCAGCTGTCCTGGAACTCTGTAGACCAGGCTGGCCTTGAACTCACAAAGATCCACTCGCCTCTGCCTCCCAAGTGCTAGGATTAAAGGCGTGCGCCACCACGCCCAGCTTTTTTTTTTTTGGTAGACTTCTTTAAAACCTGAGTGTGAGTACGGAGTCCTTGAGGGAGAGCTGGAGAGATGGCTCAGTAGTTAAGAACACTGGTTGTTCTTATAGAAGACCCATTTTTAAATCCCAGCACCCACATTGGCAGCTAACAACTGTCTGTAACACCAGATTAAGGGAATCTGACACGGGTACACTTATACACACATATGCATAAAATAAAAACATTTAAAAATATATAAAAATTGTTTTGCATTGATTGATTGATTGATTTTTTTGTGTGCGTGTGCGTGTGCGTGTGCATGTGTGTGTGTGTGTGTGTGTGTATCTGCACGAATGTGCCTGGTATGTATGTGGAGGTAAGAGGACAATTTATGGTGGTCGGTTTTCTTCATGTGTATACTAGGCATTGAACTCAGGTTGTTAAGCTTGGTGACAAGAGTCTTTACCTACTAAGGCATCTCACAGGCTCCTTTATGTGTTTTTTAAGTTACAAAAGTGAGTATGTACTCAATGTAAAAAAAAAAAAAAGACTGATAGACAAGTATATGAGGGAAATAGTGAAGATCTGTCACACAGCCCCAATCCTTAGAGGTAATTCTTATTACTATAATATATATATATTATATATCTATAAATTTTTTTTTGTCTTTTTGAGACAGGATTTCCCTGTAGCCCCAGCTGACCTGGAACTCACTCTGTAGACCAGGCTGGCCTTGAACTCACCTGCCTCTGCCTCCCAAGTGCGATGATTAAAGTACTATAATATATTTATAATAGAAAAATGTCTACTACAAAAGAGATTTATTTATTTATTTATTTATTTATTTATTTATTTATTTATTTATTGGTCTTTTCAAGACAGGGTGTCCCTGTAGACCTAGCTGTCCTGGAATTCACTTTGTAGACCAGGCTGGCCTTGAACTCACAGAGATCTGCCTGCCTCTGCCTTCCAAGTGCTAGTATTAAAGGTGTGCACCACCACCCCTGGCTTTATTTATTTTTTTATTTATTTTAAAGGTAGGGTCTTACTGTGCAGCTCAGGCTGAATTTGAACTAAAGACCCTCTCTCCTTCCTCCCAATGATAGACTATGTAAAGCATTTTTGCAACTTTTTAAAGGAGGTTTTCTACTGTTTGTACAAACTAATATTTTTCATGACTAATAGTGTTCCATGGGATGGTTCTGCTATAATTTAACCAACCTGTCCACTATCGATGTATTGTTATCATATAATTTCTGAAGGTTCCTGAGTATACTGTAGTGGAGGATTCTGCGGGCCTTTCTTGCACTTTGTTTCTTTCTTTCTTTCTGTCTTTCTTTCTTTCTTTTTTTTTGGTCTTTTCGAGACAGGGTCTCCCTGTAGCCCCAGCTGTCCTGGAACTCACTCTGTAGACCAGGCTGGCCTTGAACTCACAAAGATCCACCTGCCTCTGCCTCCCAAGTGCTAGGATTAAAGGCGTGCACCACCACGCCCGGCTATAATGGTTAGTCTTGATTGTCAACTTGATTGGATTGACAGATGCCTAGAAGATTAGTAAAGCATTTCTGTGGGTATATCTATAAGGACTCAGAGAGGATTAACTAATGAAGGAAGACCTGCGCTGGATGTGGGTGTGGCCCATTCTCTTCTCTCTCTCTCTCTCTCTCTCTCTCTCTTTCTCGTTGCCATGATATTAGCATGTCAGGAGCTATTCTCCACATAATCTCTCTTAATTTGTTAATGTCAGAGGTTTGGTCCCAGTGATATGAAATGGCTACCTTTTGCCTCTAGTGCTGTGCTTTCCGGACAGTTGAGGGTGGAGTCCACGCAGTGAGGATAAACGCCTGCAGTAGCCACTGCCTTAAACACTTTGGATTCTTTTATATTAGCACTTAACAAAGTAACCTTGGACCATTATTTACGGCCTAGATTTACCTGAAACCCAAATAATAGCCAAACCTTTCTTCCAAATAGAAGTACCTGGTCCTGTCCTTTGGCAGTTGTTTTCTAGAGAGAGATAAAGATTCCTTATGATACATTTTGTGGTTTTAAGATAAAACTGCCTCAACTCAGTAAATAATGGATGAAAAAGAACATGATCTTAGTGGAAGATTTTGAAAAGTCTGGGTTTATTAAACCTGTAAAGAAATCGGAGACAGTTTCAATTTCCAAATTTATTAACACTCTCCAGGAGTGCAGATAACCTTATCGGGTTTACCCTTCATGTCTGGTTAGGGTCTAGAAATAAGCATACTTCTGAAATGTCCTGGTAGTCCTCAGAGTTACCTGGCTCTTAGTTCTGGGAGCCTTCCAGTCTCTAATATTATTTATTTTATCCCACAAGGGGTTTTGTTATCCCACCTTATATCTCAAATATTTGAACTCTGAAACCCAAATGGGCTTTTACCACATTTTATGACCAGACCAGCTTCACAGATTACACTTAACACAAACGTGTTCCAGATGTCCTCTGTACTCTGGTTGAAAGAAGTGTGTTTGTTATCACTCTGTGGAGAACAGGGGCGGAATTTCCCCAGAGCAGAACAGGAGACACCTCCTAGGCCCACCGCTTCCTGCTCCTGCTTCTCCTCGTCAGCCCAGTCTCCATCAGGCCGCTCATCCTGAGCTGCTGGCGCTGAGCCCAGCAGGCCTGTTTCCTCCTGTTTCCTGTTTGGGGATACATTCTAAAAGACTTTTATTTTATTTTATTTTATTTTATTTTATTTTATTTTATTTTATTTTATTTATTTTTTGTTTTTTGAGACAGGGTCTCCCTTTAGTTCTGGAGCTCGCTTTGTAGACCAGGCTGAACTTGAACTCAACAGAGATCTGCCTACTTCTGCCTCCCAATTGCTGGGATTAAAGGCATGGGTCATCATGCCCAGCTTCTAAAAGACTTTTAAAAGGCAGAATGAAATTTGCACTCTGGAAACTTATTGTCAAAATTCTGTCAAGGCTGAACAATATCTCCTAAAATTACTTTAAAATTTATAGTAATTTTAGGAGATATTGTCCAAATTAATCCACTGACTGAAAACATTTGATAATTTACTGTAAATTTCTTTTTGAGAATCAGTCAAAAGATGGAAAAATTAAGAGATCTTTTGGTGCATTGTTGATCAGTGTGTTTGTCCAGGCAAGGTTTACCTGATGCTTAAAAATAGAAATAAATTCTGGGGCTGGAGAGATGGCCTAGTGGTTAAGAGTGCCGACTGCTCTTGCGGAGGACCTGGGTTCGATCCCCAGCACCTACATGGCAGCTGAGAACCATCTGTAACTCCAGTTCCAGGGGAATCTGACACCCTCTTCTGACCTCTGCGGCATTGCGCGACAGGGCTGCACAAACCTACATGTGGATAGTACATTCATACACAATAAAGCTGGGCATGGTGGCGCACGCCTTTAATCCTAGCACTTGGGAGGCAGAGGCAGGCGGATCTTTGTAAGTTCAAGTCCAGCCTGGTCTACAGAGTGAGTTCCAGGACAGCTGAGGCTACAGGGAGACCCTGTCTCGAAAAGACCAAAAAAAAAAAAAAAAAAAAAAAAAAAGATAAATAATATTAAAAATATTAAAATACAATAAACTGTATTTAAAAAAATTAGTTTTAAAAGATAAATTAAATGCCGCTCCCACATTGAACAAACATAAGAGAATAATTTGGACTGTGAGAAATGGGGGGTGTGGTGGCATTCACCCTTTTAATTCCACAGCATTGGGAGGTAGAGGTGGGTGGACTCTGTTGAGTTCACGGCCAGCCCTGTGTTTACACAGGGAGCTCTCCAGACAGCCAGCTGTGTACTAAAAGGGGAGACATGGCCTCAGAAATACCAAAAAAAAAAAAAAAAGAAATGCCCCTAACACGATTTTTGGTTAAATTGATTTTCAATTTTTTTTGTTGTTGTTGTCTTTTTGAGACAGGGTCTCTCTGTAGCCCCAGCTGTCCTGGAACTTGCTATGTAGACCAAGCTGGCCTTGAACTCACAGAGATCCCCCTGCCTCTGCCTTCTGAGTGCTGGGATTAAAGGCTTGCGCCACCACACCCGGCAATTTTCTTTTTTTTTTTTTAATTTTTTAAAATTTATTTTCATATGTGTATGAATGTATTGTCTGCATGTAGGTTGGTGCACCCGTGTCGTGTAGTGCCGCGGAGGTCAGAAGAGGGTGTCAGATTCCCCTGGAACTGGAGTTAAAGACGGTTTTCAGCCGCCATGTGGGTGCTGTGGATCGAACCCGGGTCCTCTGCAAGAGCAGTCGGAGCTCTTAACTGCTAGGCTATCTCTCCAACACCACACCTGGCAATTTTCAAAAGTTTTTTAAGATCTGCTACTATTGTTAACTGCTAAGCTGAGTAACTGTATATTGATTTATGGTAGTTCTTCCTTAGTGTGGTAGTACATACTTTTAGTCCCAGCACTTGGGAGGCAGAGGCAGGCAGATATGTATAATAACACTGAGGTCATCCTGGTCTATATAGCAAGTTCCAGGCCAGCTGGGTCTCCAAGGAGATTCTGTCTCAAAACAAACAAACAAACAAACAAACAAACCACTACAATTATAACTTATACTATTATAATTATTCTGTTGATCTCTTACTATGCTTAATTCAGTTCATTTTTTGTTTGTTTGTTTTTTAGACATGATCTCACTCTGTTAATATAGGGTGGCCTGCAATTTAGTAGCAATCCTCCTGTCTCAGCCTTCTTGGTGCTGGGATTACAGGCATGTGCCCATAATTAGGCCTGGCTGTGCCTAATTTTTAAACTGAATTTTATCATTAGGTATGGATTTAAAGGAAGAAAACCCCATAGTTTAATATTATACACAATATCAGGCATCCCTCAGTGCTTGGAGCTTTCTCATGTGGATAGGGGCCTATAGTAGTTCTTTCCTTCCTTACATGATAGTTTGTTATTTTGGAACTAATAATTAAAGCTTCTAGAAAATTATTTGCAGCCAGCATGGTGGTGCATGCCTTTGATCCCAGTACTCGAGAGGAAGAGGCAGGCAGATTTCTGTGAGTTCAAAGCCAGCCTGGTCTACAGAGTGAGTTCCAGGACAGCTGGGGCTACAGGGAGACCCTGTCTCGAAAAGACCAAAAAAAAAAATAAAATAAATAAATAAAATAAAATAAAATTAAAGGGAACAAAAAAAGAAAAAAAATTCCTAATCATAAACATAAAAAACACTAAATCTCCATAATCAAAGCAATGCCACCTTCACTTGATATTTGCAACCACTTATACAGATTACTACTATGCCCTTATAAGAGTGTTTATTATAGATGGGTGTGGTGGAGATGGCCTTTAATCCTAGCAGAGGCAGAGGCAGAGGCAGAGGCAGGGGCAGGCAGATCTTTGTGAGTTGAAGGCTAGCCTGGTCTACAGAGTGACTTCCAGGACAGCTGGGGCTACAGGGAGACCCTGTCTCGAAAAGACCAAAAAAAAAAAAAATAGGGTGTTTATTATAAAACACTTGTAAAATTTTGTTCAAGTAAAAAAAAAAATTATTATTGCTGGGCGTGGTGGCACATGTCTTTAATCCCAGCGCTTGGGAGGCCGAGCAGGTGGGTCTCTGTGAGTTCAAGTTCAGCCTGGTCTACAGAGGGAGCTCCAGGCCAGATGGGACTAAAGGAAGACCCTGTCTCAAAAAAAATTATTATTTTTTATGCGTATGAGTGTTTTGCTTGCATGTAAGTGAACCAGTGTGTACAATGCCTCAGAAGAGGCCAGAAGAAGGCGTTGGATCCCCTGGAGCTGGAGTTACAGATGGTTGTTAGCTGCCGTGTTGGTGCTGGGAATCAAACCCAGGTGTTCTGGAAGAACAGCAACTATTCTTAAGCACTGAGCCATTTTTCTCCAGCACCTAATTCAGCCTCTTAATGGTTATTTTCATTAGTACACTTGTTTCACTGTCATTAATTCCTCCAAACTACCTAATAAAATTCCTTCTAATAACTCCCCTCGCCCTCTGATGTGCTACGCATGTTATTGGTCTCATGGTTCCTCAAACTGCTTCAGTCTCTTTTTTTTTTTTGTTTGAAGAAAAAAATTATTCTTCAATGCTGGGAATTAAATCTAGGGCCTTGTGCATAGGAGACAACCTCAGCCCTCTTGTTAGATTTTAAAAATTTTCTCTTTTCATCTTCCTTGGTTTATGTCTCTGTTTTAAAAAAGAATTAAAAATTCATTTTTCAGGTGCTCACTTATTGTGATTTTTTTAAGNGGTTTAAATTCCCAGCACCCACAGGCGGCTAAGAACCGCTTCTTTCTACTTTTAACTCCAGTTCCGGGGAGGATGGGAGTCCGGTGCCCTGACTTCTGACTCCACAGAACTTGCCACACACCAAGCCGGCACCAACCTACATGCAGCAGCAAGTACACCTCATATACATTCCATAAAATAATAAATTGCTGGGTCTGTGCGTGGCTTACACAGCCCTTTTATCCAGCGATTTGGGAGGAGACAGAGGCAGGCGGATCTTTGTCAGTTTCACAAGGCCAGCCTGGTTACAGAGTAAGTTCACAGGCACAGCTGGTGCTACAGGGGGATCAGCCTCGGTTTCTGCAAAAAGCACCAAAAAATAAAATAAAAAGAAATAAAAAAAAAGGGGTTTTAAAACAATAGAAATTTTAATTCTACCAACATTCTCAGGTTATTACAAGCGGAAGTGCGCTCTTCCTTGTTACGTTTACTTCCCCTCTTCGTTCTCCGCCTCCTTCCTCCTTTTCTCTTCCACCCTCCTCTCTTTTCTTCTATTTCCCCCCTTCTTGCCGACAAGGTCTTGCTATGTAGCCCTCAGGCTGAGCTTCAAACTACAACACTTCTGTCTCATCCTCCTAAGCAATGGGATTACAGGTCTGTGCCCATGCCCAGCTTCCATCTTTCAGCTCTCTAGCATTTCCTCCTTCCCAATGGAACCTGCTGTCCTTGGCCAGATGGCTGCTTTTCCCTAAATCTTATCCAGCTCTTTCTAGATCTCCACCCTGGAGAATCAAAGACCCAATGCCTCAGTCCTGCTCTTTTCCTATAGTTGAGGTCACATAATGTCTGTACCTGCTGCGTCACTGCCTTCTTCCCAAGTCTCTGGACCCCCAATCTTTTCCAATGAACTCTATACTTGTAGATACTCCGTTTCTCCACTCACCGGGCAATGTCAGCATCAAAAGAAGAGACAGGGGGGTTGAGGTGCTGGTATCGACGGATGAAGGAGTCCTTGTTGACCTCCCAGATTTCGCGATGCATATACCAGGTCTTGAGGTAATTCTGCATTAGGCTTGTGTTGTTAGTCATGCCACTGCTGATCTGGGCCTGGATTTTCTTAATGTCCTCATCTCGCTCTTTAAAGGACCAAGAAAGATGCTTCTCACTGATGTCCACCCCAGCCTAAGCTCTAGCCCTGGACTTGCCACTCCAACACCATTCCCCAAAGAAATGTACTCAGCAAAACATAAACATTAGAAAACAGAAGTGGGCGGACTGGAGAGATGGCTCACAGTAAAGAGCAGTAGAGCTCTTGCAAGGCCCGGTTCGATCCCAGCACCCACATGGTGGTTAAGAACCATCTTTAGCCAGCTATGAGCACATTACTGCGGTGCAGCGATTTTGCAACTTCAGACGTGATTCTCATGAGACGAGGCAGCCTGGTCTATAGGAGTGAGGTCCAGGCATGGGCTGCGGGCTCTTAGTTGAGGACCTTTCCCAAAAAGCAAAAAACACAAAAATAAAAAATCTATAATAGGATATATATATTATTATAATATACCACACTACCACCACACACACCCAAAATGGGCAACAGTGAAAGTTTGTCCTTTGGTCCTATCGGACCAAGAAGGGTCTCATCCTGCAAGATCAAGGGCCTCTCCGTACTGTGCCAGCCTCAAAATTTGTTCTTGCTCATCTCCACCCCAAACCCCAATTCTCAAAATCCACCAGAAGGCAATCGCTACATCTCCAAGCACCTCCAGCCATCTTTCCTCCTCAAGTGGGCCCTTGACTTTGGTTTCTTCCACTGGACACCCTGGCCAGTATGTCTGAAAGATCCTGGTCTCCCCTCCTACCTCCGCCCAGGATGCACCCTCAGCACAGCCCACTCACCCACAAGTACATGGATGGGGTCTCGATGCATCTTGCGTTTCATGAGGATATCAGAGAGGTGGCAGAAGACAGAGATGGTGGAAAAGAGGTGATTGCTAATGTCATTGACCACACTTGCTAAAGTCTGCAGGGTAGGGGAGAATTCCACCTATTGAAAAGCACAGCAGAGAGGGGCTTAGCACAGCTCACCAAGGAGATGCACCTCAGTACTAGTAAACCTAAACACCTCAGACTGGGTCTGAGGCTTAGGAGAAAGTCAAGGCTGAGGACTAAGGATTAAAGTGTGGTAGTTTTGAGGTGTCAGAGGCTCAGTGGCCCCTACCTGTGCCACACCTCCCTCTGTATCATTCTGTAAGATGACAAGGACTCGGAAAAGTGGGTTCGGAGTGGTCTTCCCATCCCCATTAATGGCCTTGGACAGTTCCAGCAGTGACCACTTCACATTCAGGCGGAAGGCTTCCTCCAACATGTGATCCAGTCGAATGGTGTACAGCAACCACTGCTGCTGGATCTGGTAGGAAAAGTGGATGAGAGAGAGAGCCTTTAGAGGAAAACAGAGGAGACCGGAAAATGAGGATGCAACTGGCAGGGAAAGAACAAAAACCATCAGGTGGAGAGATGGCCTAGCGTGTTAAGAGCGCCGACCTCTCTTACAGAAGACCCGGGTTTTTGATCTCCAGCACCACATGAGGCTGAGGAGAACCGTCTGAAAACTCCAATATCAGGAGGAACTCCATGTCCAGGGGAATCCATAATACTCCTTCTGACCTCCAGCAGACATGCACGACACAGTTCAACAGACCTGCATCAGACAGTAGCAGATCAACAATTACAAAATAAATAAAATAAAAGTAAAAAATAAAACAGTCACAGAAAGGCGGGATCCTTACTGCTGCAGGGAGAAGCTTGAAAACCTCAGGCTGCCTGAATCTGGGCCCAGAGCAAGATGTGTGAAAAACATCCATTGGGAAAAAGCAAGGAGGGCCAAAAGAGAACTGTTTCCCTACCATAAACCCCAAGTCCCAATAGTCTACCTCAGGGCCATCATTCTTGAAGACTTCATAGGAGTTGGTCAAGATATTCACCACATCCTGGTGCAGGTTAATTAGCTTCTGCTGTACAGCCATCCGGTGTTCTCTCTGTGCCTCCTCAAACTCCAGGTCCCTGTACACCCGCTTGCCACTGATACGCACCAGCAGCATTTCCGATATATCCTGAGCCCGCCAGCCAATGGTCAGAGTGGAAGCCTTGAAATCATTTACAATCGCCTGTACCTAAAGTCAGACGCACACACAATACAGGTGGTTTGGGATCATCTATCAATGACATCATCACTGGCCGAAATGTGCTGGCACCTTGTATTCCCTTCCCATGAGGAGTTTCAGATTGAGAAGAGGCCTTCTGGACCTGATTCTACTCCCCTACTTATCCTCTGCCAGAGTGCTGGCATTAAAACAAAAAACAAAAACGCAAACAAAAAAACCTTCTCATGGAAGGATACTTGCCTACCCTGCATAAGACGTGGGTTCAATTCCCAGTACCAAATATTAGGAGGTCTTGCTCAAGCATACTTGATTTCTTTTATAATACTCCCAGGTCTCTCCTCCATTACTCACAACTCAAGTGTTGATCACCCATGTGCCAGCCTTTCTGTCAGCCTGATAAACCTTGTCTTGTGGCCAGGGCCTACCTTGCTGGCGTGTATGCGGCACTCAGTGATGAAGAAGGCACTGGCCCCTTTCAGGGCCCAATGTAGCTTCTTTAGTCCTGGGTAGATCTTCTTATCCAGGAACCGGATACGCTCTTTGAACAGGGCCTGCTCATCCGGAGAACAGCATGGCAAATAATGCCTGTTGTAAGAAAGGACTGTACTTGGTAAAAAAAAAAAAAAAAAAAAAAAAAAAATTGTGATGCTTCCTCCATGTCAGGAATTGGCAAGCCATATTCTGAAATTGTGCGTTATAGCTTTAGGCTTTCTAAAGAAACTTTCCGTAAATAATCAAATGTTCTACAAAAGTGTGTTGTCAAGGAATGGGTGTGGGTGCTGAGAAAGATGCTCAGCGGATTAGAGCACCACATCTGAACTCTCTTGCAGAGGACCATGGTTTCCATTCCCAGCACCCACATGGGCAGCTAAGACTGCTTTTAACTCCAGTTCGGGGAATCAACACCTTTCTGACCTCAACGAGACATTACACGACACCATTCACCAACCTACATGCAGGATACGGCTATACTACACACACATAAAAAATTAATAAATAGCGCCAGGAGTTGTGGCACCACACCTTTAATCCTAGCACTTGGGAGGCAGGAGAGCAGGCAGTCTTTGTGAAATTCAAGGCCACCTGGCTCTACAGAAATGAGTTCCAGGTTTAGCTCAAGGTTACAGGGAGACCCTGTCTCGAAAAACCAACAAAACCCCAAACAAAATAAAAAAAAACCCAAAGAGACCCCGGTCCACACAAGACCAAAAAATAAAATAAAATTAATTAAAAAATAAAATGAAATAATAATAAAAATTTTTTATTAAAAGGAGATTGGTGTGTTGATTCTGTAAGTAGAGGTGCTTCCCACTGAGCCGGAGCACAACTTAAGTTCAATCCTAGACCACCATATGTAAAAGAACCACTTCTCAAAGTGTTTCTCTCATTTCATATAACCATACCTTGCAACATCGGACTCCACCCCCAGCAACTGTAACAAATAAATAAGTAAAAAAATTCATGTTGCTATCAATAACTACCACATGTGGCTTTAAATGTGCGACCTAGTGACAATGGGAATGCTTTAGTTAAGTAGGTTCAAATGGCAAAAGTTACATGATAGCTAGAGGCTTGCCACATATGTATGTAGCCTTCCTGGACACTCAAACAAGACTGTTCCACCCCTTGCACTTTTGCTGAGTTGACAGAGGTGCCTGATAAGGTCTGAATAATTCTGTCTTCCCAAAATGCCTATGTTCAATTTTCCCTTCAAATGTGACAGTACTAGGCCATGGAGCTTTGGGAAATGATTAGAGCATCAAAGTGAAGCAATCATGAGAATGGGATCAGTGCCTTGAGTTCTGAGTCTACAGAGAGCTCCTGTGTCATTCTACCATGCAAAAATACTGCAAGAAGTGTGGGCCACTTAGTGAAACCAGAAATGAATTACAGCTGACACTGAACCTGCTTGTACCTTGATCTTGAACGTCCTAGCTTCTAGAACTGTGAGGCATGAACTCAGTTTTTTTTTGGTTTTTTGTGTGGTTTTTTTGCTTTTGTGAGACAGGTCTTCCCTAAGTTTCAGCTGTCCTGGAACTCCCTCTGTAGAATCAGCCTGAGCCTTGAATTCACAAAGGATCCACCCTCTGCCTCTCTCTGCCTCTCAAGTGCTAGGATTAAAGGTGTGTGGGCACACACGCCTGGCTGAAACTCAGTTATTTCTAGCACTAATTTATGATATCTTATAGAAATCTCACCCCACAGATGGGTACCAAAGTTCAGAGACTGAAGGGAAGGATTAGAGGGGGATGGCACGGCCTTCGTTCAGTGAATGTGATGTCATTCAATGTCCATAATCCTAAAGCTACCCATGTTCAAGTGCCCTACTGAAGGAGGGGCTGGTTGTTTTTGCTGTATTCCCTACAGCTAGAAGACAAAATTGTAAGAGAGAGAAATAATTGTAGGGCCATAAGAAAGGACAGGAGCTGTGAGAAACAGATCCTAGCATTGGGCAGTAAGACAATGGGAAGCAGTAGCATTCAGAGGCTGGGTGAGTGGAACCACCTGTTTTTTTTGTTGTGTGTGTTTTTTTTTATTTTCAGACAGCGGTCTCCATTTAGCCCAGCAAGTCCTGAAACCACTCTGCTCGATCCAGGCTGGTCTCTGAAACTCACAAGATCCACCTGCCTCTGCCTCCTGATGTGCAGGATTAAAGGGCATGTTGCCACCAGCCCCTGCTTTTTTTCGTCATTTTTTGTTTTTTTTTAAATCTAAACCCACCTGTTGTAGTCCCGAGCAACAAGCGCAGATATCTCCCGCAGAATGCGCAGGTCCTCAGCTCGTTCTGCTACATTCATCACATAGTGGGGGATCTCAAACAGCAGCCGCTCCCAGTAGTCAATCTCCACAAAGAGAATCAGAAGCGTCCTGAGAGAAAGCAGAGCAGCTGAGGGAACTGCTTAGGGAACAATCTGGTGCTGATAACAAAAAAAGGGGCGTGAGTGGGGAGCACAAAGGGATCGAGAGACAGGAAGTAAGAGAACTGCTAGGTAACAGTCAAGCTGGACATTTGCTCCGTCCCCAAACCGTAAAAACCAGCAGCAAAAGGGATTTCTCTGTGTATGAGGCATATGTCCACAGGGGTGAGGAGACAACAAGCAAGTCCTGGAAGATGAACAGTAGATGGAGGATGAGGAGTGGAAGGGCAATGCTACATGGGCATCAGGGACAGCTATCAAGCCACCAGCTCTCTAAAGGAAATCTCTACAAGGGGCTTTGAAAGAAATGGGGACTCACAGGGCGTGTGACACATGGCCTTTGATCCCAGCACTGAGGCAGGGCCAGTTAGACCTCTTTGAGTTCAAGGTCAGTCCAACTTGTCGACAGATGTTCCACGGCAACGGTGGGGCTACAGGGCAAGACCTCTGTCTCGAAAAGGACAAAAAAAAAAATAAAAATCATTTCAATTATGGTGTTGCTTTTTTCTAAAAGACGAACAGGGTCTGTGGTGCTGGAAAGCAAGTCAGCATTTAAGAGCAACTGCTAGCTCGCTCTGGAGAGATGGGTCCTAGCAGTTAAGAGCGCCAACTGTCTTTGCAGAGGAACCGGTGTTAACCCTTAGTACCCACATGGAGGCTAAGACTTAGTGACTCCAGTTCCAGGGAACGATGCCCTCTTCTGACTCCGTGGCATTGCACGTACAAGTGGTGCACCAACCGTACCATGCAGACAGTACATTCATGCACTACAAAATAAATTAAAATTATAAAAATAATAATTAAATAAGGTCTGGAGAGATGGTCCTAGTGGATTAGACGCACCAGACTGTCCTGCAACGGACCTGGTTTCGATCCCCAGCAACCCTACAATGGTGGCTGAGACAACCGTCTTTAAACTCCAGGTTCCAGGAATCTGACAACCCCTCTGACCTGCGAGGCATTGAACAAACAGGGTTACACAAACCTCATGCAGACAGTACATTTTTTTATATTCATGTCTAAATTAAAAAATAATGAAATAGTGGGCTGGAGAGACTGGCGCTAGCGGTTTTTAAGAGCACGCGACTGCTCTTACGGAGACCCGGGTTCGAGTCCCCAGCACCCACTGCGCGCCCGAAACCGTCTGAAACTCAAATTCCAGAGAAGAACTCACGTTTTCCAGGGGAATTGACACCCTCTTCTGACCCTGCAGGCATTGCACGAACTGGGCCCAAACCTACATGCAGACAGTACATTGATACACACTAACAGAAATAAATAAAATGCCGGCGTCCGGTGGCGCACGGCCTTGAATCTAGCACTTGGGAGCAAGACAGCAAGCGGCTCTCTGTTGAGTTCGAGGCTCGGAGGCTGCGGTCTACAGAGTGAGTTCCAGGACAGCCAGAGTTTACAGGGAGACCCTGTCTCACAAAAAAAAAAAAAAAAAAAAAAAAAAAAATAGGGCTTGGGGGATGGCAAGCCGATAAGACATAGCGGCTAAGACCACCAAAATAAAGTAAAATAAATAAATAAAATAGAATAAATAAAGCAAAAAAACTTTTTTTTGTTTTTTTTTTTTTTGGTCTTTTCGAGACCGAGTCTCCCGTAGGCCCCAGCTGTCTTGGAATGTCGCTCGTCTAGACAGGTGCCTTGAACACACAAAGAGTCTCTCCTGCCTCTGCCTCCCAGTGTAGGATCTCAAAGGGTGCCACCCTATGCCCAGCAAGCACTGGCTACGCCTACAGAGGACCGGGGTTTCAATTCCAGCGAACCACTTTTGGCAAACAACAAACAACTTCCAACATTCCAGGGCATCTGGTGCCCTTTTGATTCCTCACATATTGCGCAAAATGGTGTGCACTACAACATGTATGCAATATACTCATACAACATAATAATTATAAAAATGTTAGGAAAAAAAAGTCTCCTTTTAGCCAGACTGGCCTCCCGGGACTTGCTATGTAGACCAGGTATTGGCCCAATCTCACAGCAAATCTGCCTGTGTCTTCTGGAAGGATTAAAGGCGAATGCTACCACAGCCTGCATCTGTTAGTTTATTAATGACATCACCGGAATGTGAAGCCTCAAAGTTCTAAGAATCTTAACATCAGATGATCTTTCCATGCTGCTACAAGCCAACTAAAGGACCCTGTCACCCAAGCAGATCACCACAGCTCCTGCACATCTGAAACAGCTCTGAAGACGTGAGAAGCCCAGCTCCCTTTCAACCCTCCAGCACTCTCAGGGCCTCAAAAACCAAATACCTCTCGACTCATCAGAACCGGCAGGCCGCTGAGCTTGATTTTAGTTATTTCCCGTCTGTCTTCATCTCATACACCTGCTGTCCACACCTTCTGTTTTATTTCTTATCGATTTGTATTTTCTTCTTCTGCGGATTGGAACCCGGGGGTCTCCTCCCTGATAAGTACATGCCCTCCCTCAACCCTGTGCTACACTCTCAGTCTTTTATCTCAACCACTCTCTTACCAATCCTCACCCTCTTTTCTCATGTCTTTAACCAAATCCCTTATAAAAACCCTAGGGCTGACGAAATCCACTGGCCTCCAGGCTAAGACACGTGAAGGCAGCTAGCAGCAAAAAGTACACACAAGAATGGACACAAACAGGTGTAGTCCTGCTGGCACTCTAAATTCCTCCCCTTAGGGCCTCTGGCCAGAGTACTCCAGAAGCTATGTCCTATGTCCTCCCAAACCATGTATCTTAGTCCCTTCAAGAAGTACTGGTTGGAACTTACTTTCTTCGCATTCTGCCAAAGTTTGAGGTAGTCCCCCTCTCCAACAGAAAGGACCATCAGGCAAGAATTCCATCGGACTCTTGCTAGTGAACATGATATACTTAGCCTGTCTCCATCCCTAGAACTCCTTCACTTCGCACTTATGACAGGAGTAGTTGCTCCTCTTAAACCAAGACTGAACCTGCTCCCCAGGGGGTTCTCGTCTCGCCGGCCATAACCTACTCCCTCTCAGATGCCAACTTGCCAGTGTTCTTCACCTACTAGTTCGTTCCATCCCTAAAATCAGCAAACTTCTCTAACCATCTTTAAAAGTAAGACATAGCGGTGGGGTGGGGTGGTCATGATCTTTTAAATCCTAGCACTTGGGATGGGTAGAGAGTAGGTGATCCTTGGCAGTTTGCAGAGCCAAGACCTATCGTACCATAGGAGCCGTTCCAAGATAAGCTAGGGGACTACAGAGAGAGACCCTAAACTCAAGGAAAAAAACCCAAGTAAAGAATAATTTCCGATAATTTCCAGGTGTGTGGGGTTCAGCCTTTAATCCCAGGGCCTCAGCGGCAAGGCAGCGTGAATCAAATCGAGTTCTGGTACAGTTGAGAACCAACTGGTCTACATGGATTGGTAGTTCCAGGCTAGCTGGGGCTACAACAAAAAACCACTGTCTCCCTTACCCTTTTATATAACTCCAGCAAGTCCGATATTTGACTTAACTAAGACTTTGTTTTTTGATTTTGACAAGGATCTCCACTGTAACTAAGTCTGAGCCGTGGGAACTCAGTATGTTGACCAGCAGTAGCCTTTGATCTCACAGATCCATTATCCATCTCTGCCTCCCAAGTACATGTAATAAAAAGTATTGTGCCGGGCTGGGAGAGATGGCCTAAGCGTGGTAGAGCGACCACCCTGTTAGCAGAGGAGACCCGGGTTCGATCCCCACACCCCACAAGAAATGGCGGCGTGAGAACCGTCCTGGAATATACCACTTCCTAAGGAGCAGCTCCATTTCCAGGGAATCCCAGAACCCCCTTCTGACCTCCTCGCACCTGCACGGAACAACAGGGATGCCCAAACTTAATCAGACAGTACATTCATACACATACAAAAATAAATAAACATTATAGAAAAAAAAGATTGCAAACACACACCCACCTGGCTTCACCAAGGAGATCTTTTTTGTTTTTATAATTTTGTGGTTCCTTTTTATTTATTTCATTTAATACTTTTATGTGGATGGAATGTATGATAAGTATGTATGTTTGTCACCCCTGTCATGCAATGTCCAAGGAAGTCAGCAAAGATGTGTTTGTATTCCCCCATGGACAACTGTAGTCTCTCCTGAATGAGAAGTTACAGAAAACTGGTTTCTCGCCACCATATGTGAGGTGCTGGGGATCGAACCCGGGTAGACTCCTCTGCAATACCTAGTATAGGCTCTTAGACCATCTAGTGCCATTTCTCCCACCCCTTCACCAATGATTCTACCTAACAACTACAACCCCAATTCTCCCTCCTTGTCTTCCAACTTTACTATCAAGCGTCAAATACTCTATTTTCTTCAAAACATTCTTTCCTCACAGTACCATCTTCCCTCCAACTTCTCTCAACTTGCCCATCTTGTTCAATTTCAACTTGCCCATTGAAATTCTTTGGAGTAATCTCTAATATAAACCTTGTGATGATCATTGCTCACCTAACACATAGTAAATTTGCTAATCCCTCCCAATCCCCTTAAATGGAAGGACTCCTGGGAATTTTCTTTACCACCACCACATCAATACCAATCCCAGGGTGTATATCATCCACTTCCAGGGCTTTACCTTCCTCTGAAACTGATCACTTCCCAAACTCTAACCGCTGAGTCCAGACCAGATTATGTCCGAGTTGTCTACACTGCTTCCAAGTTTAAAAAAAATGGTAACTGAAACTACTAAAGCCAACTAGAAAACCTCTCCACTAAAGGAAAAGTCCCAGATCCCACAGGGCTCCAGGCAATTGTCACCATATGAAGTATAGGTCCTAGGATGGCTACATTTTTGTCATTTTTCAAGACAAGGGCCAGAATCTCGAGTTCTTATATAAAACAAAAACTAAAATTTTTACAACACTACTACCAACATACTTACTTAGACCACCGGAACTCAAAGCCACCATGATTAGAGGGGTGAACCTCTATACTAACTGACAGATACTTTATCGCTCCTCTGGACATTGGGTTGTAATTTGCATGGAATGTTGCTTATTGTAACTCCATTGTTTTAAGATGGACTACAAAGAGGTTTAAAAGTTGTCTCTTATATTATGCTTTACTTAACGAAAAAAATACACACCAAAAAAATAGCCCAAAAAAATTGAAAAAAAAAAAAAACGGTAAGCACTGGGCATGGATATTCAGATTAGTTAATTTTTATATTTGTATTTTTTGGTCTTTTTGCAGACAGGGTCCACCTGTAGCTCGTAACTTGTCCTGTAACTCTGCCTGAAGACCGAGAGCTTGGCCCCTGTTAACTCAACTAGATTCTCCTGCTTCTAGCCTCTTCCTAAGTGCTAGGACTGAAAGGTGTTTGCCACACACACCAGCCCGCGCAATAATTGACAGTTATAGAGTTCTTGTACATGAATAGACAGAAGACACTAACACCAGAATAGTGAATCCCAAAATAGAGATGTGCTTGGGAATTTTTACTATAAAGATAGTGGCTCACTACATATCTGGGATGTAGCTAGCGGCAGTGTGCTGGGCTAGCTATGCACAAAGGCACGAAGTTTGTCCCAGCACAGAAAAAAATTATAATAAAATGTAAATAAAATAAAATAATTAAAATAAAAAAGCTGGTCATGTATGTGGCACATGCTTTTGATCTCCATCACTCTGGGAAGGCAAAGGAAACAGGATAGAGTCAGACTCTATCGAGTTACATAAGGCATAAGACAGCCTGACTATAGACAACAATATTCCAGATTAGCTGGGGGTACAAAAAGAACCCTGCTAAAAAAGACAAAAAAAAAGAAAAAAAAAAAGACAATAAGATTAGGTCAACTTGCTTGCAATCTAGAAAGGAATGCAAAACTCAGGTTGAATCTGGAACTTTCCCCCTATGCCAGAATAAAATTTCAAATGAGATTGAACGTGTTAAAACAAGCAAGTTTGGTGGCATACGCTTTTTTTTTTTTTTTTTTTTATTGTTTTTTTTTTTTTGGTCTTTTGAGCAGGGTCTCCCGGATTCCCTAGCGGGCTGGTGAGATCTCTTCAGACTAGGCTGGCCTTGAACTCCACGCACTAGGGATCCCCCTGCCTCTATCCCTACCACAGACCAATGCTGGGGATACAAATATTCTAATCTCCACGGAGGCCTTGAGGCAGTAAAAAGCCTCAGAGTATACTTAGATCAAGGTCATCCCAAAGCTAGCATGTCGTTAAGATGCTGGCAAAGAGCAGACCTGGCCTCAAAACAACAAACACACACAAACACATATACAAACCAAACATACCCACCACTTGATATTTATTTTTTAAAAAATGTTATTTTTTTTTTTTTTTTTTTTGAGATAGGGTCCTCCTTTACACAGCGCTGGCCTGGGAACTCACTATGTAGCCAAGCGACAGGCTGGCCTTGAAATCACCAAGAGCTGCCTGCTCTGGCTGCCTCTGCGCTACCGTCTCGCCATCCTGCTGCTCGTGAAAGGATACTGGCCTTGATCTGCTGCCAAGTACAATCTAGTTGATTAAAAGAGAAACCTGCACCATGACAAGCCCAGCAAAACTTACAATTTGAAAATTATGTTAATAAAATGTCATGATGCCATGTAAGTGCACCTGATGTTGTGCAATGCCTGAGAGGTGAGAAGGTGTCTATTCCCTGGAAATCTCCCCAGACTGGCATCTGGAGTTAATGACACCTATATTGAGCTTCATGGGTGCTGTAAATTGAACCCAGTCCCTCTGAAAGGGAAGCCGTGGTCTTCTAAAATAACTGATGAGCCATCTCCAGCCATCATTGAATATTTAATTTAAAAATTTTAAAAAAAAAAAATCTTTTTTATTTTATGTGTGTGAGTGTATGCCTGCATGTATGTAAAGTACACAAACGGAAAAACCCATGGGTCGTCCAGGTGCCCTGCAGAGGTCAGAAAAAAAGGCATCTGATGGCCCAATGAAACGGGAGTTACACGAATGGGCTGTTAGCCAACATGTGGACTATATGGGAACAAACAGGCTCCAAAAGAACAGCCAGTGCTCTACTGTCGTAAAACTGTGTAAGCCCATCTCTCCAAACCCCCCATCATTTAAATTTTTTTAAAGAAATCTGTCTTTTTTACAACCAGCATGGAGTTTGCACATTTGGTGTGGGTGTGTGGTGTGTGCGTACGCGGGCGTGGTATTTTTGTTTTTTTCGATGTTTTTTAATGAAGTAGTTTGTGTTATTTCATGAATATTATTTGCCATATTTTAATCAAATTTAAGAACCCATTCCCCCAGCTTCTGCACCCCATTACTGCCCCATGCCTGCACAGCGCTGCTCTGCTAACCTGCCAGTGTCTTGCAACCTTTTCTGTAGTCTTTTTTAAACCTTTTTTGATGCGAAGTAGGTTTCACTGTTTTGGGACAGAAGAATTTTTTTTGTTTGGTTTTTGTTTGTGTTTTTAAGCGACAACGTACCCTATAGTCCTGAAATGTTATTTGGAAACAGCCTTGAGCTGAAACTTTCCAGAATATTTTTTTGCTCTTTCTATAGGTGAGGCTAGAAGGTAAAATACTGAAGAAGAATATCACATTTAAACTTTGGCAAAGGATTTTATTATTCATCTATATAGGGAATAATTTAAAGAATGAAAAAATTTATTTAATTGTTGCTTTGCTGGCGTGGTGGCGCGCTCTTTTAAATGCCTAGCACTTGGGAGCAGAGAGCAAGGAAGCAGGATGGATCTCTGTAGATCAAGGTCCCGCTGGTCTACAGAAGTGAGTTCCAGGCACTGAGAGCTACAGGGAAACCCCTGTATCATCGAAAAAGACCCAAAAAAAGCAAACAAAAAAAAAAAAAAAAAAAAAAGAATAAAAATTATTTTCAGGTGCTCACTTATTGTGATTTTTTTAAGGAGACCAGTGAAAGATGAAATTTCTTTTCCAAACATTGAGTTCCCTAACACACACATTATTTCTGAAGCTGTTAGATTTCTTCAAAATGAGTAAGCCTCTTTCAAATACAAATAAACACTGGATCATCAGACATTTAATGAATGTCTTTGAAGTCAGAGATAAGGGCCAAAATGAAGGAAAATTGCTTCCAACCTAGAATTCCAAACCTCTAGGCCCACATGCACACAAAATTAAAGGGCAGAGAAACAGGTTGCCCTCAGTCAAGAACTCAAAAAACCTTCAGTTCCTGCATCATTTCTGAGGTAGCTACCAAAGGGTGCACTTCACCTTTTTTTTTTTTCCTTTTTGGTCTTTTCGAGACAGGGTTTCCCTGTAGCTCCAGCTGGCCTGGAACTCACTCTGTAGACCAGGCTGGCCTTGAGCTCACAGAGATCCGCCTGCCTCTGCCTCCCAAGTGCTAGGATTAAAGGCGCGCGCCACCACACCCAGCCAAAAAATTTTTTTATTCTTTAAATTATTCTCCTATATAGATGAAAATAAAATCCTTTGCAAAGTTTAAAATGTGATATCTTCTTCAGTATTAATTCATGCTCACCTATAGAACAGACAAAAAAAATATTCTGGAATTTTCAGCTCAAGGCTGTTTCCAAATAACATTTCAGGACTATAGGGAGACTGTGTCTCAAAACAAAACAAAACAAAACAAAACAAATTTCTGCCCAAAACAGTAAACTTCTGCATCAAAAAAAGTTTTAAAAAAAGACTAAGAAAAAGTTGCAAGACACATGGCAGTATGCATGAGCTCTGGCAGGATGGGGGGCAAGTAAGGGGGAATGGGTCTAAATTTGATTAAATATTAAGAAATATTGTATGAAATACACAAAACTTCAATAAAAAAACAGAAACAAAAATACACGCGCACGCACACACACACACACACACAAAGTGTGCAACTCCATGCTTGGTAAAAAAGACAGATCTTTAAAAATTTAAATGATGGGGGTTGGAGAGATGGCTACACAGTTAAGAGCACTGGCTGTTCTTGGACCAAGTTTGCTTCCCAATAGCCACATGTTGGCTAACAGCCATCTGTAACTCCAGTTTCATTGCATCAGATGCCTTTTTCTGACCTCTGAGGGCACTGGACGACATGGGTGTACTTACATACATGCAGGCAATACACTCACACACATAAAATAAAAATAATAAAATATTTTTAATTAAATGATGGGCTGGAGAGATGGCTCATCAGTTAAAAGACCTGGCTGCCCTTGCAGAGGACCTGGGTTCAATTTCCAGCACCTCATGAAAGCTAATAACTGTTCTTAACTCCAGTTCCAGGGGAATCAGACACCTTCTGACCTTCTCAGGCATTGCACAACACAGGTGCACTTACATGCAATCAATACATTTATACACATAAATTAAAATAGTAAGTTTTGCTGGGCTTCATGGTGCAGGTCTTTAATCCCAGAACTCAGGAGGCAGAGGCAGAGGCAGAGGCAGAGGCAGGCAGATCTTGGTGATTTCAAGGCCAGCCTGGTCTACATAGTGAGTTCCAGGCCAGCCTTTGTGTATAAGGAGACCCTATCTCAAAAAGCTGAAAAAAGAGAGGTAAATTTTAAAAATAAATAATCAAGTGGGGTATGTGTGTGTATATGTGTGTGTGTTGTGTGTGTTGAGTGCCCAGGTTGGCCTTTAATTTGCTCTGTAGCTTAGGATGACCTTGATCTCCAGATACTCCTGGCTTTACTGCCCAAGTGCTGGGATTAGAAGCATGTGCCACCTAGCACTTGGGAGGTAGAGGCAGGTGGATCCCGGTGAGTTCAAGGCCAGCCTAGTCTACAGAGAGAGTTCCAGGCCAGCTAGGGATACAGGGAGACCCTGTCTCAAAAAGACCAAAAAAAAAAAAAANCAGTCTGTAACTCCAATTCCAGGAGAACTACAGTTCCAGGGGAATCAAACACACTCTTCTGACTTCCTTGGCATTGCATGACAGGGGTGTACAAACATACATACATATGTATACATTCATACACATAAAAGTAATTAAATGAAATAAAAAAAAACAAAAACTATAAAAACAAAAAAGAATCCTTGGTGAAGCCAGGTGTGTTGGCAAATACTTTTTTTTTAAATTTTTATTTATTTCTGTATGTGTATGAATGTACTGTCTGCATGCAAGTTTGTGCACCCGTGTCGTGCAATGCCGCGGAGGTCAGAAGAGGGTCTCGGATTCCCCTGGAACTGGAGCTCTCCTGGAATTGGAATTCCAGACGGTTCTCAGCCGCCATGTGGGTGCTGGGGATCGAACCCGGGTCCTCTATAAGAGCTCTTAACCGCTAGGCCATCTCTCCAGCCCGGCAAATACTTTTTATTACAGTACTTGGGAGGCAGAGATGAGTGGATCTCTGTGAGATCAAGGCCTGCCTGGTCAACATACTGAGTTCCAGGCTAGCTTAGGCTACAGGGAGACCTTGTTCAAAAAACAAAAAAAGTCCTTGGTGAGTTATATAAAAGGTAAGGGAGACAGGTTTTTTTGTAGCCCCAGCTAGCCTGGAACTCACCATGTCCACCAGCTTGGCCTCAATCTTACAGAAATCTTCCTGCCTCTGCCTCCTGAGTCCTGGGATTAAAGGCCTGCCCCACCACACCTGGAAATTATTATACTTACTTTTTTTTTCCTTTGAGTTAGGGTCTCTCTGTAGCCCCAGCTATCCTGGAACTCACTATGTAGACGAGGCTGGCCTTGAACTCCCAGAGATTCACCTACCTCTACCTCCCAAGTGCTAGGATTAAAGCATGCACCACCACACCCAGCTATACTTACTTTTAAAGATGGTAGAAGTTTGCTCATATTCTAGTGATGGAAAGAACTAGTAGGTAGAAGAACACTGGCAAGTCTGGCATCTGAGAGGGAGTAGGATGGCCCGGCAGAACCCTGGGGAGCAGTCAGTCTTGGGTAAGAGGAGCAACTCTCCTGTCATAAGTGAGAAGGAGCCTAGGGATGGAGACAGGTAAGTATACATGTTCACAGCAAGAGCCAGATGGAATTCTTGCCTGATGGTTTTCTGTTGGAGAGGGGACACCAACTTTGAGCAGAATGGGAAGAATCTACAAACAGTACCTTGAAGGGACTAAGAACAGGTTTGGGAGACATAGGACATAGCCTGGAGTACTCTGGCAGGCCTAAGGGGAGAATTTAGAGTGCAGCAGGACTAACCTGTGTGCCATGTGACTTTTTGCTGCTCAGCTGCCTTCACGTGTCTTAGCCTGGAGGCCAGTGGATTTCGTCAGCCCTAGGGTTTTTATAAGGGATTTAGGTTAAAGAATGAGAAAAGAGGGTGAGGATTGGTAAGAGAGTGGTTGAGATAAAAGACTGAGAGTGTAGCACAGGGTTGAGGGAGGGCATGTACTTATCAGGGAGGAGACCCCCGGGTTCCAATCCCAGAATGAAGAAATAAATGATAAATGAAATGAAAGCAGCAGGGTGTGTGGAAGAGGAAGTGAAGACAAGAAGGGAAATAAAAAATCAGAGCTCAGCGGCCTGCAGGTTCTGATGAGTCAGAGAGCAGGTGGTTTGAGGACCTGAGAGTGCTGGAGGGTTGAAAGGGAGCTGGGCTCTCCACGTCTTCAGAGCTGTTTCAGATGTGAGGAGCTGTGGTGATCTCTGGGTGACAGGGAGTGGCAGCAGCAATGGAAAGATCACTGCATGTAAGATTCTTAGAACTGAGGCTTCACATTCAGGGATGTCATTAATAAACTAACAGATGACAGGTGTGGTAGCATTCGCCTTTAATCCTCAGAAGACACAGGCAGATTTCTGTGAGATTGAGGCCAACCTGGTCTACATAGCAAGTTCCAGGAGGCCAGCTGGGACTAAAAGGAGACTTTTTTTTCCTAACATTTTATTATTTTTATGTGTATGAGTATATTGCATACATGTATGTAAGTGCACCCATTTTGCGCAATATGTGAGAAGATCAGAAGAGGGCACCAGATGCCCTGGAATGTTATGGAAGGTTGTTAGTTGCCAAGTGGGTGCTGGGAATTGAACCCAGGTCCTCTGTAAGAGTAGCCAGTGCTTGCTGGGCATGGTGGCACACTCCTTTAATCCTAGCACTTGGGAGGCAGAGGCAGGAAGATCTTTGTGGGTTCAAGGCCAGCCTGGTCTACAGAGCGAATTCCAGGACAGCTGGGGCTACAGGGAGACTCTGTCTCGAAAAGACCAAAAAAAAAAAAAAAAAAAAAAAGAATTAGCCAGTGCTTATTTATTATTTATTTATTTATTTTATTTATTTTTTGGTGGTCTTAGCCTCAGTCTTATAACGGCTTGCATCCCCCAAGCCCTATTTTTTTTTTTTTTTTTTTTTTTTTTTTTTTGTGAGACATGGGTCTCCCTGTAACTCTGGCTGTCCTGGAACTCACTCTGTAGACCAGCCTAGCCTCGAACTCACAGAGATGCCGCTTGCTTCTGCCTCCCAAGTGCTAGGATTAAAGGCGTGCGCCACCACGCCTGGCATTTTATTTATTTCTTTATGTGTATCAATGTACTGTCTGCATGTAGGTTTGTGACCCGTGTCGTGCAATGCCGGGAGGTCAGAAGAGGGGTCAGATTCCCCTGGAACTGGAGTTTCTCCTGGAATTGGAGTTTCAGACGGTTCTCGGCCGCCATGTGGGTGCTGGGGATCGAACCCGGGTCCCCGTGAAGACAGTCGGGCTCTTAAAACCGTAGGCCATCTCTCCAGCCCCTATTTATATTTTTTAATTTATATAGAATAATGTACTGTCTGCATGTAGGTTTGTGTAACCCTGTTGTTCAATGCCTCGAGGCAGAGAGGGTGTCAGATCCCCTGGAACTGGAGTTAAAGAACGGTTCTCAGCCACCATTGTGGGTGCTGGGATCGAACCCCAGGTCCTCTGCAGGACAGTCTGGTGCTCTTAATCACTAGGCCATCTCTCCAGACCTTATTTAATTATTATTTTTTAAATTTATTTATTTTGTATGTGCCATGAATGTTACTGTTCTGCATGTAGGTTGGTGCACCCTTGTCGTGCAATGCCACGGAGTCAGAAGAGGGCATCGTTCCCCTGGAACTGGAGTTAATCTTCAGCCGCCATGTGGGGTCTGGGTATCAATCCGGGTTCCTCTGCAAAGAGCAGTTGGCGCTCTTAACTGCTAGGCCATCTCTCCAGCCCGAGTAGCCAGTGCTCTTAACTGCTGAGCTGTCTTCCACACCCAAGACCTGTTGTTCTTTTAAAAGCAACACATATTGAAATGATTTTTTTTTTTTTTTTTGGTCTTTTTCGAGACAGGTCTCCCTGTAGCTCCCCGTTGCCTGGAACTCGCTCTGTGACAGGCTGACCTTGAACTCACAGAGGTCTACCGCCTCTGCCTCTCAGTGCTGGGATCAAAGGCATGTGTCACACGCCCTGTGAGTCCCACTTTCAAAGCCCCTTGTAGAGATTTCCTTTAGAGAGCTGGTGGCTTGATAGCTGTCCCTGATGCCCATGTAGCATTGCCCTTCCACTCCTCATCCTCCATCTACTGTTCATCTTCCAGGACTTGCTTGTTGTCTCCTCACCCCTGTGGACATATGCCTCATACACAGAGAAATCCCTTTTGCTGCTGGTTTTTACGGTTTGGGGACGGAGCAAATGTCCAGCTTGACTGTTACCTAGCAGTTCTCTTACTTCCTGTCTCTCGATCCCTTTGTGCTCCCCACTCACGCCCCTTTTTTTGTTATCAGCACCAGATTGTTCCCTAAGCAGTTCCCTCAGCTGCTCTGCTTTCTCTCAGGACGCTTCTGATTCTCTTTGTGGAGATTGACTACTGGGAGCGGCTGCTGTTTGAGATCCCCCACTATGTGATGAATGTAGCAGAACGAGCTGAGGACCTGCGCATTCTGCGGGAGAATCTGCTGCTTGTTGCTCGGGACTACAACAGGTGGGTTTCAGATTTAAAAAAAAAAAAAAAAGAGAAAAAAAGCAGGCTTGGTGGCACATGCCTTTAATCCTGCACTCAGGAGGGCAGAGGCAGGTGATCTTTGTGAGTTCAAGACCAGCCTGTCGCAAGTGAGTTCAGGACTGCTGGTGGCTAAATGGAGACCCTGTTCTGAAAAGATTAAAAAAAAACACACACAACAAAAAAAACAGGGGTTCCACCCTCACCCAGCCCTCTGAATGCTACTGCTTCCCATTGTCTTACTGCCCAATGCTAGGATCTGTTTCTCACAGCTCCTGTCCTTTCTTATGGCCCTACAATTATTTCTCTCTCTTACAATTTTGTCTTCTAGCTGTAGGGAATACAGCAAAAACAACCAGCCCCTCCTTCAGTAGGGCACTTGAACATGGGTAGCTTTAGGATTATGGACATTGAATGACATCACATTCACTGAACGAAGGCCGTGCCATCCCCCTCTAATCCTTCCCTTCAGTCTCTGAACTTTGGTACCCATCTGTGGGGTGAGATTTCTATAAGATATCATAAATTAGGTGCTTAGAAATAACTGAGTTTCAGCCAGGCGTGGTGCCACACACCTTTAATCCTAGCACTTGAGAGCAGAGGGCAGAGAGGTGGATCTTTGTGAATTCAAGGCCAGGCTGATCTACAGAGGAGTTCCAGGACAGCTGAAACTATAGGGAGACCTGTCTCCAAAAGACAAAAAAACCCCACAAAAAACCAAAAAAAACTGAGTTCATGGCTCACAGTTCTAGAAGCTAGGACGTTCAAGATCAAGGTACAAGCAGGTTCAGTGTCAGCTGTAATTCCATTTCTGGTTCTAAGTGGCCCACCTTCTTGCAGTATTTTTGCATGGTAGAAGACACAGGAGCTCTCTTAGACTTCAGAATCAAGGCACTGATCCCATTCATGATTGCTTCACTTTGATGCTCTAATCATTTCCCAAAGCTCCATGGCCTAGTACTGTCACATTTGAAGGGAAAATTGAACATAGGCATTTTGGGAAGACAGAATTATTCAGACCTTATCAGGCACCTCTGTCAACTCAGCAAAAGTGCAAGGGGTGGAACAGTCTTGTTTGAGTGTCCAGGAAGGCTACATACAATGTGGCAGCCTCTAGCTACATGTAACTTTTGCCATTTGAACTACTTAACTAAAGATTTCCCATTGTCAATAGGCCACATTTAAAGCCACATGTGGCTAGTATTTGATAGCACACTGAATTTTTTTACTTATTTATTTGTTGTACATTGCTGGGGGGAGTCATGTTCAAAGGTATGGTATATGAAATTGCAGAGAACAACTTGAAGAGTTGGTTCTTTTTACCATATGGGTCCTAGGATTGAACTTAAGTTGTCCAGGCTCAGTGGCAAGCACCTCTACTTACAGAATCACACAACCAATCTCTTTAAAAAAAATTTTTATTATTATTTATTTTTTTTTTAATTATTTTATTTTATTTTTGGTCTTGTGAGACAGGGTCTCTTTGGGTTTTTTTTTTTTTGTTGTGGGTTTTTTGGTTTTTCGAGACAGGGTCTCCCTGTAGCCTTAGCTAACTGGAACTCACTCTGTAGACCAGGACTGGCCTTGAATTTCACAAAGATCAGCCTGCCTCTGCCTCCCAAGTGCTAGGATTAAAGGCTGTGGTGCCACAACTCCTGGCTATTTATTAATTTTTTATGTGTGTAGTATAGCCGTATGCATGTAGGTTGGTGCACTGGTGTCGTGTAATGTCCTGGAGGTCAGAAGAGGTGTTGGATTCCCCTGAACTGGAGTTAAAGACAGTCTTAGCTGCCATGTGGGTGCTGGAATGAAACCAGGTCCTCTGCAAGAGGCAGTGTGTGCTCTAACCGCTGAGCATCTTCCAGCCCCCACACCCAATTCCTTGACAACACACTTTGTAGAACATTTGCATTATTACGGAAAGTTTCTTTAGAAAGCCATAAGCTATAACGCAATTTCAGAAATGGCTGCCAAATTTCCTGACATGGAGGAAGCATCACAATTTTTTTTTTTACCAAGTACCAGTCCTTTCTTACACACAGGATTATTGCCATGCTGTCTCCGGATGAGCAGGCCCTGTTCAAAGAGCGTATCCGGTTCCTGGATAAGAAGATCTACCCAGGACTAAAGAAGCTACATTGGGCCCTGAAAGGGGCCAGTGCCTTCTTCATCACTGAGTGCCGCATACACGCCAGCAAGGTAGGCCCTGGCCACAAGACAAGGTTTATCAGGCTGACAGAAAGGCTGGCACATGGGTGATCAACACTTGAGTTGTGAGTAATGGAGGAGAGACCTGGGAGTATTATAAAAGAAATCAAGTATGCTTGAGGAAGGACCCTCCTAATATTTGGTACTGGGAATTGAACCCAGCGTCTTATGCAGGGTAGGCAAGTATCCTTCCATGAGAAGGTTTTTTGTTTGGTTTTGTTTTTTGTTTTAATGCCAGCCACTCTGGCAAGAGGATAAGTAGGGGAGTAGAATCAGGTCCAGAAGGCCTCTTCTCAATCTGAAACTCCTCATGGGAAGGGAATACAAGGTGCCAGCACATTTCGGCCAGTGATGATGTCATTGAAGATGCATCCAAACACTGTATGTGTGTGCGTCTGACTTTAGGTACAGGCGATTGTAAATGATTTCAAGGCTTCCACTCTGACCATTGGCTGGCGGGCTCAGGATATATCGGAAATGCTGCTGGTGCGTATCAGTGGCAAGCGGGTGTACAGGGACCTGGAGTTTGAGGAGGCACAGAGAGAACACCGGATGGCTGTACAGCAGAAGCTAATTAACCTGCACCAGGATGTGGTGAATATCTTGACCAACTCCTATGAAGTCTTCAAGAATGATGGCCCTGAGGTAGACTATTGGGACTTGGGGTTTATGGTAGGGAAACAGTTCTCTTTTGGCCCTCCTTGCTTTTTCCCAATGGATGTTTTTCACACATCTTGCTCTGGGCCCAGATTCAGGCAGCCTGAGGTTTTCAAGCTTCTCCCTGCAGCAGTCAGGATCCCGCCTTTCTGTGACTGTTTTATTTTATTTATTTTATTTTATTTATTTTTGTATGTGTATGAATGTACTGTCTGCATGCAGGTCTGTTGCAACTGTGTCGTGCATGCTGCCGGAGGTCAGAAGGGATGTTGGATTCCCCTGGAATGGAATTCTCCTGGAATTGGAGTTTCAGACGGTTCTCAGCCGCTCATGTGGGTGCTGGAGATCAAACCCGGGTCCTTCTGTAAGAGCGGTCGGCGCTCTTAACGCTAGGCCATCTCTCCAGCCTGACTGTTTTTGTTCTTTTCCCTGCCAGTTGCTCCTCATTTTCCAGGTCCTCCTCTGTTTTCCTTAAAGGCTTCTCTCTCTCATCCACTTTTCCTACCAGATCCAGCAGCAGTGGTTGCTGTACACCATTCGACTGGATCACATGTTGGAGGAAGCCTTCCGCCTGAATGTGAAGTGGTCACTGCTGGAACTGTCCAAGGCCATTAATGGGGATGGGAAGACCACTCCGAACCCACTTTTCCGAGTCCTTGTCATCTTACAGAATGATACAGAGGGAGGTGTGGCACAGGTAGGGGCCACTGAGCCTCTGACACCTCAAAACTACCACACTTTAATCCTTAGTCCTCAGCCTTGACTTTCTCCTAAGCCTCAGACCCAGTCTGAGGTGTTTAGGTTTACTAGTACTGAGGTGCATCTCCTTGGTGAGCTGTGCTAAGCCCCTCTCTGCTGTGCTTTTCAATAGGTGGAATTCTCCCCTACCCTGCAGACTTTAGCAAGTGTGGTCAATGACATTAGCAATCACCTCTTTTCCACCATCTCTGTCTTCTGCCACCTCTCTGATATCCTCATGAAACGCAAGATGCATCGAGACCCCATCCATGTACTTGTGGGTGAGTGGGCTGTGCTGAGGGTGCATCCTGGGCGGAGGTAGGAGGGGAGACCAGGATCTTTCAGACATACTGGGCCAGGGTGTCCAGTGGAAAAACCAAGTCAAGGGGCCAGCTTGAGGAAGGAAGATGGCTGAGGTGCTTGAGATGAGGCGATTCCGTCTGTGGATTTTGAGAATTGGGGTGGGAGATGAGCAAAGACAAATTTGAGGCTGGCACAGTACCGGGAGAGGCCTTGATCTTGCAGGAGAGACCTCTGGTCCGATAAGGACCAGGACCAAACTTTCACTGTTGCCACTTTTGGGTGTGTGTGTGGTGTAGTGTGTATATATAATAATTATATATATATATATATATATTTTTTTTTTTTTTTTGTCTTTTTGAGAAGGGTCCTCTCTATAACCCCAGCCTGGCCTGGACACTCACTCTATAGACCAGGCTGGCCTCATTCAAGAGATCACTGTCTTGCCTTTTGAGTGTTAAAGATGTGCACCGCCAGCGCTATGTTCTGCTTAAAGATGGTTCTTAACCACCCATGTGGGTGCTGGGAATCGAACCCGGTCTCTGCAAGAGCATCACTGCTCTTTACTGTGAGCCATCTCTCCAGTCCGCCACTTCTGTTTTCTAATGTTTATGTTTGAGTACATTTCTTTGGGGAATGGTGTTGGAGTGGCAAGTCCAGGGCTAGAGCTTAGGCTGGGGTGGACATCAGTGAGAAGCATCTTTCTTGGTCCTTTAAAGAGCGAGATGAGGACATTAAGAAAATCCAGGCCCAGATCAGCAGTGGCATGACTAACAACACAAGCCTAATGCAGAATTACCTCAAGACCTGGTATATGCATCGCGAAATCTGGGAGGTCAACAAGGACTCCTTCATCCGTCGATACCAGCACCTCAACCCCCCTGTCTCTTCTTTTGATGCTGACATTGCCCGGTGAGTGGAGAAACGGAGTATCTACAAGTATAGAGTTCATTGGAAAAGATTGGGGGTCCAGAGACTTGGGAAGAAGGCAGTGACGCAGCAGGTACAGACATTATGTGACCTCAACTATAGGAAAAGAGCAGGACTGAGGCATTGGGTCTTTGATTCTCCAGGGTGGAGATCTAGAAAGAGCTGGATAAGATTTAGGGAAAAGCAGCCATCTGGCCAAGGACAGCAGGTTCCATTGGGAAGGAGGAAATGCTAGAGAGCTGAAAGATGGAAGCTGGGCATGGGCACAGACCTGTAATCCCATTGCTTAGGAGGATGAGACAGAAGTGTTGTAGTTTGAAGCTAGCCTGGGCTACATAGCAAGACCTTGTCAAAAGGGGGGAAATAAGAAGAAAAGAGGAGGAAAGTGGAGGAAAAGGAGGAAGGAGGAGGAGAAGAGGGGGAAGTAAAGTAAAAAGGAGAGCGCACTTCCGCTGTAATAACTCTGAGATGTTAGGTCCGAATTAAATTTCTTTTTTTAAACCTTTTATTTTTTATTTTTTTTATTTATTTTTTGGTCTTTTTGAGACAGGGTCCCCCTGTAGCCCCAGCTGTCCTGGAACTTACTCTGTAGACCAGGCTGGCCTTGAAACTGACAAAGATCCGCCTGCCTCTGTCTCCTCCCAAATGCTCGGATTAAAGGCGTGTGCCACACAGCCCAGCAATTTATTATTTTTATGTATATGAGGTGTCTTGTGTCTGCATGTAGGTTGGTGCGCCTTGTGTGGTGGGCAATGCTGTTGGATCAGAATGTAGCGGCAGCCGGACGTTCCTCCGGAACGAGTTAAAAAAGTGAAAAAAGCGGTTCTTAGCCGCCTGTGGGTGCTGGGAATTTAAACCNCCCACAAAAAACCAAAAAAAACTGAGTTCATGGCTCACAGTTCTAGAAGCTAGGACGTTCAAGATCAAGGTACAAGCAGGTTCAGTGTCAGCTGTAATTCCATTTCCTGGTTCCTAAGTGGCCACCTTCTTGCAGTATTTTTGCATGGTAGAAGACACAGGAGCTCTCTTAGACTTCAGAATCAAGGCACTGATCCCATTCATGATTGCTTCACTTTGATGCTCTAATCATTTCCCAAAGCTCCATGGCCTAGTACTGTCACATTTGAAGGGAAAATTGAACATAGGCATTTTGGGAAGACAGAATTATTCAGACCTTATCAGGCACCTCTGTCAACTCAGCAAAAGTGCAAGGGGTGGAACAGTCTTGTTTGAGTGTCCAGGAAGGCTACATACAATGTGGCAGCCTCTAGCTACATGTAACTTTTGCCATTTGAACTACTTAACTAAAGATTTCCCATTGTCAATAGGCCACATTTAAAGCCACATGTGGCTAGTATTTGATAGCACACTTGAATTTTTTATACTTATTTATTTTTGTACATTTGCTGGGGGGGAGTCCATGTGTCAAGGTATGTATATGAAATTCAGAGAACAACTTGAAGGAGTTGGTTCTTTTTACCATATGGGTCCTAGGGATTGAACTTAAGTTGTCAGGCTCAGTGGCAAGCACCTCTACTTACAGAATCAACACACCAATCCCTTTTTAAAAAAAATTATTTATTATTATTTTTTAAATTTTATTTATTTTGTATGTGCATGAATGTACTGTCTGCATGTAGGTTGGTGCACCCTTGTCGTGCAATGCCGCGGAGGTCAGAAGAGGGCATCGGTTCCCCTGGAACTGGAGTTAATTCTCAGCCGCCATGTGGGTGCTGGGGATCGAATCCGGGTCCTCTGCAAGAGCAGTTGGCGCTCTTAACTGCTAGGCCATCTCTCCAGCCCGGAGTAGCCAGTGCTCTTAACTGCTGAGCTGTCTTTCCAGCCCCAAGACCCTGTTGTTCTTTTAAAAGGCAACACATATTTGAAATTGATTTTTTTTTTTTTTTTGGTCTTTTTCGAGACAGGGTCTCCCTGTAGCCCCAGTTGTCCTGGAACTCGCTCTGTAGACCAGGCTGACCTTGAACTCACAGAGGTCTACCTGCCTCTGCCTCTCAGTGCTGGGATCAAAGGCATGTGTCACCACGCCCTGTGAGTCCCACTTTCAAAGCCCCTTGTAGAGATTTCCTTTAGAGAGCTGGTGGCTTGATAGCTGTCCCTGATGCCCATGTAGCATTGCCCTTCCACTCCTCATCCTCCATCTACTGTTCATCTTCCAGGACTTGCTTGTTGTCTCCTCACCCCTGTGGACATATGCCTCATACACAGAGAAATCCCTTTTGCTGCTGGTTTTTACGGTTTGGGGACGGAGCAAATGTCCAGCTTGACTGTTACCTAGCAGTTCTCTTACTTCCTGTCTCTCGATCCCTTTGTGCTCCCCACTCACGCCCCTTTTTTTGTTATCAGCACCAGATTGTTCCCTAAGCAGTTCCCTCAGCTGCTCTGCTTTCTCTCAGGACGCTTCTGATTCTCTTTGTGGAGATTGACTACTGGGAGCGGCTGCTGTTTGAGATCCCCCACTATGTGATGAATGTAGCAGAACGAGCTGAGGACCTGCGCATTCTGCGGGAGAATCTGCTGCTTGTTGCTCGGGACTACAACAGGTGGGTTTCAGATTTAAAAAAAAAAAAAAAGAAGAAAGAAAAAAGCCAGGCATGGTGGCACATGCCTTTAATCCCTGCACTCAGGAGGCAGAGGCAGGTGGATCTTTGTGAGTTCAAGACCAGCCTGGTCTGCAGAGTGAGTTTCCAGGACTGCTGGGGCTACATGGAGACCCTGTCTTGAAAAGATTAAAAAAAACACACACACAAAAAAAACAGGTGGGTTCCACCCTCACCCAGCCCTCTGAATGCTACTGCTTCCCATTGTCTTACTGCCCAATGCTAGGATCTGTTTCTCACAGCTCCTGTCCTTTCTTATGGCCCTACAATTATTTCTCTCTCTTACAATTTTGTCTTCTAGCTGTAGGGAATACAGCAAAAACAACCAGCCCCTCCTTCAGTAGGGCACTTGAACATGGGTAGCTTTAGGATTATGGACATTGAATGACATCACATTCACTGAACGAAGGCCGTGCCATCCCCCTCTAATCCTTCCCTTCAGTCTCTGAACTTTGGTACCCATCTGTGGGGTGAGATTTCTATAAGATATCATAAATTAGGTGCTTAGAAATAACTGAGTTCAGCCAGGCGTGGTGGCACACACCTTTAATCCTAGCACTTGAGAGGCAGAGGCAGGTGGATCTTTGTGAATTCAAGGCCAGGCTGATCTACAGAGGGAGTTCCAGGACAGCTGAAACTATAGGGAGACCCTGTCTCCAAAAGACAAAAAAAACCCCACAAAAAACCAAAAAAAACTGAGTTCATGGCTCACAGTTCTAGAAGCTAGGACGTTCAAGATCAAGGTACAAGCAGGTTCAGTGTCAGCTGTAATTCCATTTCCTGGTTCCTAAGTGGCCACCTTCTTGCAGTATTTTTGCATGGTAGAAGACACAGGAGCTCTCTTAGACTTCAGAATCAAGGCACTGATCCCATTCATGATTGCTTCACTTTGATGCTCTAATCATTTCCCAAAGCTCCATGGCCTAGTACTGTCACATTTGAAGGGAAAATTGAACATAGGCATTTTGGGAAGACAGAATTATTCAGACCTTATCAGGCACCTCTGTCAACTCAGCAAAAGTGCAAGGGGTGGAACAGTCTTGTTTGAGTGTCCAGGAAGGCTACATACAATGTGGCAGCCTCTAGCTACATGTAACTTTTGCCATTTGAACTACTTAACTAAAGATTTCCCATTGTCAATAGGCCACATTTAAAGCCACATGTGGCTAGTATTTGATAGCACACTTGAATTTTTTATACTTATTTATTTTTGTACATTTGCTGGGGGGGAGTCCATGTGTCAAGGTATGTATATGAAATTCAGAGAACAACTTGAAGGAGTTGGTTCTTTTTACCATATGGGTCCTAGGGATTGAACTTAAGTTGTCAGGCTCAGTGGCAAGCACCTCTACTTACAGAATCAACACACCAATCCCTTTTTAAAAAAAATTATTTATTATTATTTTATTTTTTTTAATTATTTTATTTTATTTTTTGGTCTTTGTGAGACAGGGTCTCTTTGGGTTTTTTTTTTTTTTTTGTGGGTTTTTTTGGTTTTTCGAGACAGGGTCTCCCTGTAGCCTTAGCTAACCTGGAACTCACTCTGTAGACCAGGCTGGCCTTGAATTCACAAAGATCAGCCTGCCTCTGCCTCCCAAGTGCTAGGATTAAAGGTGTGTGCCACAACTCCTGGCTATTTATTATTTTTTATGTGTGTGAGTATACCGTCTGCATGTAGGTTGGTGCACTGGTGTCGTGTAATGTCTCGGAGGTCAGAAGAAGGTGTTGGATTCCCCTGGAACTGGAGTTAAAGACAGTTCTTAGCTGCCATGTGGGTGCTGGGAATGGAACCCAGGTCCTCTGCAAGAGCAGTTGGTGCTCTTAACCGCTGAGCCATCTCTCCAGCCCCCACACCCAATTCCTTGACAACACACTTTGTAGAACATTTGCATTATTACGGAAAGTTTCTTTAGAAAGCCCTAAGCTATAACGCAATTTCAGAAATGGCTGCCAAATTTCCTGACATGGAGGAAGCATCACAATTTTTTTTTTTTTTACCAAGTACCAGTCCTTTCTTACACACAGGATTATTGCCATGCTGTCTCCGGATGAGCAGGCCCTGTTCAAAGAGCGTATCCGGTTCCTGGATAAGAAGATCTACCCAGGACTAAAGAAGCTACATTGGGCCCTGAAAGGGGCCAGTGCCTTCTTCATCACTGAGTGCCGCATACACGCCAGCAAGGTAGGCCCTGGCCACAAGACAAGGTTTATCAGGCTGACAGAAAGGCTGGCACATGGGTGATCAACACTTGAGTTGTGAGTAATGGAGGAGAGACCTGGGAGTATTATAAAAGAAATCAAGTATGCTTGAGGAAGGACCCTCCTAATATTTGGTACTGGGAATTGAACCCAGCGTCTTATGCAGGGTAGGCAAGTATCCTTCCATGAGAAGGTTTTTTGTTTGGTTTTGTTTTTTGTTTTAATGCCAGCCACTCTGGCAAGAGGATAAGTAGGGGAGTAGAATCAGGTCCAGAAGGCCTCTTCTCAATCTGAAACTCCTCATGGGAAGGGAATACAAGGTGCCAGCACATTTCGGCCAGTGATGATGTCATTGAAGATGCCATCCAAACACTGTATGTGTGTGCGTCTGACTTTAGGTACAGGCGATTGTAAATGATTTCAAGGCTTCCACTCTGACCATTGGCTGGCGGGCTCAGGATATATCGGAAATGCTGCTGGTGCGTATCAGTGGCAAGCGGGTGTACAGGGACCTGGAGTTTGAGGAGGCACAGAGAGAACACCGGATGGCTGTACAGCAGAAGCTAATTAACCTGCACCAGGATGTGGTGAATATCTTGACCAACTCCTATGAAGTCTTCAAGAATGATGGCCCTGAGGTAGACTATTGGGACTTGGGGTTTATGGTAGGGAAACAGTTCTCTTTTGGCCCTCCTTGCTTTTTCCCAATGGATGTTTTTCACATATCTTGCTCTGGGCCCAGATTCAGGCAGCCTGAGGTTTTCAAGCTTCTCCCTGCAGCAGTCAGGATCCCGCCTTTCTGTGACTGTTTTATTTTATTTTATTTTATTTTATTTATTTTTGTATGTGTATGAATGTACTGTCTGCATGCAGGTCTGTGCACCTGTGTCGTGCAATGCTGCGGAGGTCAGAAGAGGATGTTGGATTCCCCTGGAAATGGAATTCTCCTGGAATTGGAGTTTCAGACGGTTCTCAGCCGCCATGTGGGTGCTGGAGATCAAACCCGGGTCCTCTGTAAGAGCGGTCGGCGCTCTTAACCGCTAGGCCATCTCTCCAGCCTGACTGTTTTGTTCTTTTCCCTGCCAGTTGCTCCTCATTTTCCAGGTCCTCCTCTGTTTTCCTTAAAGGCTTCTCTCTCTCATCCACTTTTCCTACCAGATCCAGCAGCAGTGGTTGCTGTACACCATTCGACTGGATCACATGTTGGAGGAAGCCTTCCGCCTGAATGTGAAGTGGTCACTGCTGGAACTGTCCAAGGCCATTAATGGGGATGGGAAGACCACTCCGAACCCACTTTTCCGAGTCCTTGTCATCTTACAGAATGATACAGAGGGAGGTGTGGCACAGGTAGGGGCCACTGAGCCTCTGACACCTCAAAACTACCACACTTTAATCCTTAGTCCTCAGCCTTGACTTTCTCCTAAGCCTCAGACCCAGTCTGAGGTGTTTAGGTTTACTAGTACTGAGGTGCATCTCCTTGGTGAGCTGTGCTAAGCCCCTCTCTGCTGTGCTTTTCAATAGGTGGAATTCTCCCCTACCCTGCAGACTTTAGCAAGTGTGGTCAATGACATTAGCAATCACCTCTTTTCCACCATCTCTGTCTTCTGCCACCTCTCTGATATCCTCATGAAACGCAAGATGCATCGAGACCCCATCCATGTACTTGTGGGTGAGTGGGCTGTGCTGAGGGTGCATCCTGGGCGGAGGTAGGAGGGGAGACCAGGATCTTTCAGACATACTGGGCCAGGGTGTCCAGTGGAAAAACCAAGTCAAGGGGCCAGCTTGAGGAAGGAAGATGGCTGAGGTGCTTGAGATGAGGCGATTCCGTCTGTGGATTTTGAGAATTGGGGTGGGAGATGAGCAAAGACAAATTTGAGGCTGGCACAGTACCGGGAGAGGCCTTGATCTTGGCAGTGTGGGTGTATTATATATATATATATCTATATATATTATATATATATATTTTTTTTTTTATAAACAAAAGTTTATTGTTGCTTTGCTTTGCACATAGTCATGTTTGTAATCCTGTTTTGTTTTGTTTTGTTTTTTTTTGTCTTTTTGAGATAGGGTCTCTCTATAACCCCAGCTGGCCTGGAACTCACTCTATAGACCAGGCTGGCCTCAAACTTAGAGATCTACCTGCCTCTGCTAGGATTAAAGGTGTGTACCATCATGCCTGGCTTAAAGATGGTTCTTAACCACCATGTGGGTGCTGGGAATCGAACCCGGGTCCTCTGCAAGAGCAGTCACTGCTCTTTACTGCTGAGCCATCTCTCCAGTCCGCCACTTCTGTTTTCTAATGTTTATGTTTGAGTACATTTCTTTGGGGAATGGTGTTGGAGTGGCAAGTCCAGGGCTAGAGCTTAGGCTGGGGTGGACATCAGTGAGAAGCATCTTTCTTGGTCCTTTAAAGAGCGAGATGAGGACATTAAGAAAATCCAGGCCCAGATCAGCAGTGGCATGACTAACAACACAAGCCTAATGCAGAATTACCTCAAGACCTGGTATATGCATCGCGAAATCTGGGAGGTCAACAAGGACTCCTTCATCCGTCGATACCAGCACCTCAACCCCCCTGTCTCTTCTTTTGATGCTGACATTGCCCGGTGAGTGGAGAAACGGAGTATCTACAAGTATAGAGTTCATTGGAAAAGATTGGGGGTCCAGAGACTTGGGAAGAAGGCAGTGACGCAGCAGGTACAGACATTATGTGACCTCAACTATAGGAAAAGAGCAGGACTGAGGCATTGGGTCTTTGATTCTCCAGGGTGGAGATCTAGAAAGAGCTGGATAAGATTTAGGGAAAAGCAGCCATCTGGCCAAGGACAGCAGGTTCCATTGGGAAGGAGGAAATGCTAGAGAGCTGAAAGATGGAAGCTGGGCATGGGCACAGACCTGTAATCCCATTGCTTAGGAGGATGAGACAGAAGTGTTGTAGTTTGAAGCTAGCCTGGGCTACATAGCAAGACCTTGTCGGAAGAAGGGGGGAGAAATAAGAAGAAAAGAGGAGGAGAAGGAGAAAAGGAGGAAGGAGGAGGAGAAAGAGGGGAAAGTAAAGTAAAAAGGAGAGCGCACTTCCGCTGTAATAACTCTGAGATGTTAGGTCAGAATTAAATTCTTTTTTAAAAAAATTTATTATTTTTTATTTTATTTTATTTATTTTTTGGTCTTTTTGAGACAGGGTCCCCCTGTAGCCCCAGCTGTCCTGGAACTTACTCTGTAGACCAGGCTGGCCTTGAACTGACAAAGATCCGCCTGCCTCTGCCTCCCAAATGCTAGGATTAAAGGCGTGTGCCACCACGCCCAGCAATTTATTATTTTTTATGTATATGAGTGTACTGTCTGCATGTAGGTTGGTGCGCCTGTGTCGTGCAATGCTGTGGAGTCAGAAGAGGGCATCGGATTCCCCTGGAACTGGAGTTAAAGACGGTTCTTAGCCGCCATGTGGGTGCTGGGAATTAAACCTGGCTCCTCTCCAAGAGCAGTGGGCGCTCCTAACCACTGAGCCATCTCTCCAGCCCAGAATTAAATTCTTAAATTCAGGCCTTGTTAATTGCCTGAATTTTTATGGACTCCTGGGCATGGCTATTCATTTATTCAATACAGTTGTCCTATGGGCTTTGGATTTTTTTTTTTTTTTTTGAGACAAGGTCTCCCTTTAGCTCTGATTGTCCTGGAACTCACTCTGTAGACCAGGGTGGCCTTGAACTCACAGAGGTCTGCCTGCTTCTGCCTCCCAAGTGCTAGGATTAAAGGCATGCACCACCAAGCCCTGCGGGTTTTTTATTTTTATTTTATTTTTAAATTTTTAAAAATTGTATTTATTTCTGTATATGTATGAATATACTGTCTGCATGCAGGTTTGTGTACCCGTGTCTTGCTATGCCGTGGAGGTCAGAAGAGGGCGTCGGATTCCCTGGAACTGGAGTTCTCCTGGAATTGGAGTTTCGGACGGTTCTCGGCCGCCATGTGGGTGCTAGGGATCGAACCAGGGTCCTCTGCAAGAGCGGTCGGCGCTCTTAACCACTAGGCCATCTCTCCAGCCCCCAGTTTTTAATTTTTTTATTATTTTTTTTATTTATTTCTGTATGTGTATGAATGTACTGTCTGCATGTAGGTTTGTGCACCCGTGTTGTGCAATGCCGCGGAGATCAGAAGAAGGTGTAGGGTTCCCCTGGAACTGGAGTTCTCCTGGATTGGAGTTTCAGACGGTTCTTAGCCACCATGTGGGTGCTGGGGATCGAACTCTGGTCCTCTGTAAGAGCGGTCGGCGCTCTTAACCACTAGGCCATCTCTCCAGCCCGGGTTTTTTTTTTTTTTTAAATGTGTGTGAGTATATTGCCTTCAAGTATGTAAGCGTACCCATGTTGTGTAATGGTTGTGGAATTCAAAAGAGGACTGGAGAGATGGCCTAGCTGTTAAGAACGCCAACCGCTCTTGCAGAGGACCCGGGTTTGATCCCAGCACCCACATGGCAGCTGAGAACCATCTGAAACTCCAATTCCAGGAGAACTCCAGTTCCAGGGGAATCCGATACCTTCTTCTGACCTCCGCGGCATTGCACGACGCGGGTGCACAAACCTACATGCAGACAGTACACTCATACACATACAAAAATAAATAAAAAGAGGAGATCAGATTCTCCTGGACTTGAAGTTACAGTCATTAGCTGCCATGTGGCTGCTGGGAATCGAACCTGGGTCCTCTGTAAGAGCAGCCAGTGTTCTTAACTACTGAGCCATCTTTCCTGCCCCCTAGATTTGTTATTATTTATTTATTTTTTTGCTCTTTTTGAGACCTGTGGCCCCAGCTGTCCTGGAACTCACTCTGTAGACCAGGCTGGCTTGAACTCACAAAGATCTGCCTGTCTCTGCCTCCAGAGTGCTAGGATTAAAGGCCTGTGTCTGTGACCACACCTGGCCAGAGATTTTTTTTTTAAACTTTAAAAAATTTTTATTTTTTCTTTATGTGTATGAATGTACTGTCTGCATGCAGGTCTGTGCACCTGTGTCGTGCAATGCTGCGGAGGTCAGAAGAGGGCATCGGATTCCCCTGGAACTGGAGTTAAAGACGGTTCTCAGCTGCCATGTAGGTGCTGGGGATCAAACCCGGGTCCTCTGCAAGAGCAGTCGATGCTCTTAACCGCTAGGCCATCTCTCCAGTCCCAGAGATTTTTTTTTTTAAGGAAGAAAATAAAGCCAAGTGTTGTGGCTCAAACCTTTAATTCCAGTACTCAGAAGGCAGACAGATAGATATCTCTGAGATCAAGGCAAGTCTGGTCTATTTAGTGAGTTCCAGGTCAGCTGAGGCTACAGGGAGATCCCGTCTCAAAAAAAAAAAAAAAAAAAAGCAAAATAATAAAAGAGGAAGAAAATAACTGCACAAGGGCTTTCTCCCATGGGTAATAATGTGGCAAGGAAGATAAAAGCATGGCTAACAGTGCTAGCCACCGAAGGCTTGGCCCAGCCCCACACCTAGCTGGTTGTACGATCTTAGGCAGGTTTTTTATATTCTCTGGGCCTCAGTTTCTAATGAAACTGATATTACACAACCTACTTTAGGCTGCTTGAGCAGTTACTATATATGTACTCTGTGATGGCTAAAAATCTGTTGCTGTACTTGCTTTGATTACATCAATTCAGTGCAATGCATACTATTTCTGAGTGTTGGAGGTGCCAGGGAAGTTCTGTAGATATGTTAGTCAGTTTCTATTACCATAAAAAGATGAGAAAATCAACTTATCAAGGGAAAAGGTTTGAAGCCAGGAATGGTAGTGCATGTCTTTAATCCCAGCACTTAGCACACAGGAGGCAGAGGCAGAGGCAGGAAGATCTCTGTGAGATTTAGCTCAGCCAGATCTACATCTATGACTGCTTCACACCATTGCTTTGGGCTTGTAGTGGAAGTAAAGCTGTAAACCTCATGGCTTAGAGTGAAAGAGAGAGAAAGGGGCCAGAGTCTCATAACCCTCTCCAAGGCGTACCCCTAATGATGATGTACCCAGTAGGACTCATCTCTCAAACTTCCCACTGCCCCCCTGTAGCACCAAGGTGGAGGCTTGAGGCTTTTAATACATGGACCTTTGGTTCATTTATTTTTATTTTATGTGTATGGGTGTTTTGTCTTCATGTATGTAAGTACACCACTTGTGTAAAATGCACATGGATGCCCAAAGAGGGCGTTGAATCCCCTGTAACCTAGAACTGGAGTTATGAACAATTGTTAGCTGCTATGTGGGTGCTGGGAACTGAAGCTGGGTCCTCTGCAAGAGCAGCCAGGGCTCTTAACCTCTGAGCCATCTCTCCAGGCCATTCATGGACATTTGGGAGATATTTGAAATCCACATATACCAGAAAGGGAATATACCAAAGGCACCAGGAGAGGCTTCATGAAGAATGTGTCTTTGGGGCTGTGCTTTCTAGAAGGGTTGAGATTTCAGCAGGCAGAGATGGACAGATGGGGAGGGCACCCCACACGAGGAAATAGCATAAGCAGAGGTATAGACGCAAGTCCACGGTTAGGAGCACCGACCGCTCTTGCAGAGGACGTGGGTTCAATCCCCAGCACCCACATGGCAGCTGAGAACCATCTTTAACTCCAGTTCCAGGGGAAATCCAACACCCTCTTCTGGCCTCTGCGGCATTGCACGATACGGGTGCACAGACCTGCATGCAGACAGTACATTCATACACATAAAAAATAAATAAAATTTTTAAAAAAGGAAGCACACAGAGGGATTTATATACAGCAACGTGCCTTCTGAAGTGTTCTGATACTATCACTGTGTTACAGATGAGGAAATGAAATCTCAGAATAGTTTGGCAAACATAAACAACCACTGGGGCTGGAGAGATGGCCTGGTGGTTAAGAGCACCGACTGCTCTTGCAGAGGACCCGGGTTCAATCCCCAGCACCCACATGGCGGCTGAGAACCGTCTGTAACTCCAATTCCAGAACTCCAGTTCCAGGGGAATCTGACGCCCTCTTCTGACCTCCGCGGCATTGCACGACACGGGTGCACAAACCTACATGCAGACAGTACATTCATACACATAAATAAATAAAATTAAAAAACAAACACCACAAAAACCAGAGAAAAGCACAGGAGGTTGGTGCAGTGACACTCATCGCAGTCCCAGATACACAGGAGAATTATTGAGCTCAGGAGTTCGAGGCTAGCATGGAAAATATAAAAACCCTGTATCTTTAAAAAGAATATTTAGCCGGGCGTGGTGGCGCACGCCTTTAATCCTAGCACTTGGGAGGCAGAGGCAGGCGGATCTTTGTGAGTTCAAGGCCAGCCTGGTCTACAGAGTGAATTCCAGGACAGCTGGGGCTAGAGGGAGACCCTGTCTTGAAAAGACCAAAAAAAAAGAAAAAGAATATTTATTAATTTATTATTTTATTTGTATGACTGTATTGCCTGCATGTATGTAAGTACACCCATGTCATGCAGTGCCCAAGGAGGTCAAAAAAGGTCTGGAACTGGAATTACAGACAGTTTTGAGCTGCTATGCAGGTGCTGGGAATTGAACTCAGATCCTCTGCAAGAGCAGCTAGTGCTCTTAACTGCTGAGCCATCCCTCCAGCCCCCCAAAAAACCCCTTGTATCTTAACAACCAAACCCCAAAACCAAAAACCAAAATCCCATCTGCTTGAGGCAAGCAGGCTGGAAGCATCATGGTGTGGGCTCGCACAGTCCTATGCAGCTCTAAGGCCATGGAGCCAGATGAAAGACTGATTTCTATTTTGTCTTGTAGCCAGCAGTTGAGAAATCAACACAGTCACAACTGTCTCCTGGGGATGGGCTGGCCCTGGGTGACAAGTGGGAACAGAACTTTCTAGAGCTACTACACAGGTTTCAGTGGAAGGAGATGAGAGCTTGAGCTGGTGCTGGGGCAGGGACAACTCTAAGGAAATACCCTCCTAGCAGGGATCTGGGGCTCTTGCAGCTATGCAGAGGTGGCTAACAACGTGCAGAAGGAGGAGACGGTTCTCAACATTCAGTTTGTGCTGCTGGACTGTTCACAACTCAAGTCCTCACTGGTGCAACACTGCAACGAGTGGCAGAACAAGTTCATGACTCTGCTCAAGGAGATGGCTGCTGGGCGCCTGCTGGAGCTGCACACCTACCTGAGGGAGAATGCAGAGAAGTAAGGCTTGGCTTGGCTCCTGTGTGAGTGCATGCATGTGTGCATGTGTGCGAGTGTGTGTGTGTGTGCGCTCATGCTTGCTTTCCACCGATATAGCACTGTATTTGTTGACTTTTAGGATCAGCCGGCCTCCGCAGATGCTGGAGGAGCTGGAGGTCAGCATGCAGCTCATGGACACTTTGCAGCATAATTTGCCCAATCTGGAGAGCCAGATCCCTCCCATTCATGAGCAGTTTGCCATTCTGGAAAAGTACGAGGTGCCAGTTCCAGACAGTGTAAGTTCCAGTCAGGTTTGGTCTACTCCATACCTCAGTCTGGCCCATGCCATTTGTGACAGATTGTGGAGGACCTTGTGCCATCAGGGGTCATTCAGAAGCCCCTGAGAGCCAACACTAACTCTGGTGATATTTCTTCTCACCTTATGAATTTCTTTTAGGCCCAGCAACTTGCTGCTTGATTTCTAGGGGAGGAGTGGGGGGGGGGGCACATCACACATGGATCACATCACACATGGATCACATCACATATGGAATGCTCATCCACTCATCCATGAACTCTGGTCTGGAGGAACAAAAGAGTGCTTAGGGGGCTGGAGAGATGGCCTAGCAGTTAAGAGCGCCGACCGCTCTTGCAGAGGACCCGGGTTCGATCCCCAGCACCCACACGGTGGCTGAGAACCATCGGTAACTCCAATTCCAGGAGAACTCCAGTTCCAGGGGATTCCGAGACCCTCTTCTGACCTCCGCGGCATTGCACGACACAGGTGCACAGACCTACACGCAAAACAGTACATTCATACACATAAATAAAATAAAATTTAAAAAAATTAAAAAAAACAACAACAAAAAACCCAAAAGAGTGCTTAGAAGTCCTGATGAAAAGGAGGGGTGTGGCTCAATGGCATGTGTGATGCTCTGGGGTCCTTCACCCCAACTTTGCTGACCTTATGCTTGTGGATCCTCTCTCTCTCTCTCTCTCTCTCTCTCTCTCTCTCTCTCTCTCTCTCTC
>VZQC01000851.1:615419-644384 GCA_009823505.1 Rhizomys pruinosus | reverse complement strand
TAGGTAATTGGCACTAGCATCCACAGATGAGGGATACCATTCATCGTTTGTTTTTCTGGGACTGTGTTACTTCACTCAGCATGATGTCCTCTAGCTCCAGCCATTTTCCTGCGAAGCTCGTGATGTCATCTTTCTTTTTTTTTTTTTGTCTTTTCGAGACAGGGTTTCCCTGTAGCCCCAGCTGTCCTGGAACTCACTCTGTAGACCAGGCTGGCTTTGAACTCACAAAGATCCGCCTGCCTCTGCCTCCCACTGCTGCATAGAACTCCACTGTGTAAGGCGTAAGGCCAGCCTGTTTTATGCAGCAGTTTGCAGCCCAGCCTTGGCTACAAAGAACAGTGATAAATTCTTCTTAAATTGATAAAGGATTAAGAATGTATTTATTGCAAATTCCTAAGTTGAAATTTTAAAGTTATAGACAAAGTAAATTCCCACTCAGCTGTAATAAATGTTTGAGGAACAAATAATCCAAAACTTACATAGATTACTCTAGGTTTTAAAAAGGAACATGTATAAACTCCTTTTTTGTTTTTTGTTTTTTGATCTTTTCGAGACAGGGTCTCCCTATAGCCTCAGCTGTCCTGGAACTCGCTCTGTAGTCCAGTCTGGCCTTGAACTCACAGAGATCCTTCTGCCTCTGCCTCCCAAGTGCTGGGATTAAAGGCGTGCGCCACCATGCCCAGCTTTGTTTTGTTCTTAACTGAAGTAAAATCCTCACAGCATTCCAACTGTTTTAAAGCAAATATTCAGTGGCATATAGGGTATTCCCAGAACCATCCAGCTCTCACTCTGTCTCAGTGACATGGCTCAGCCATTAAAGTACTTGTGGGAGAAGCCTGACAGCTTGAACTCAATCCCTAGAAGTCACATAAAGGGGGAAGGGGAGAACTGGCTTCATAAAGTTGTCCTTTGAGCTATAAATAGACACTCACACTTCACACAGAAATAGAATAAATTTTAAAATAATATAAAAACAATTTTCATCCCCCAAGAGAGGGTCATGTTCCTATCAGTAGATACTCTCCATTCCCTCTCCCCAACCTCTGCCAATTATTAATCTGTTTTCTGTTTATGTGGATTTGTCCATCCTGGCTATTTCCTATAAATTGGACCAAGTAATACATGGCCTTTTGTTTCTGATTTCTTTCACTCAGCATAATTTTTCTTTTTCTTTTTCTTTCTTTTTTTTTTTTTTTTTGTTGTATTTTAGAGACAGGGTCTCCCTGTAGCCCCAGCTGGCCTGGAACTCACTGTGTAGACCAGGCTGGCCTTGAACTCACAAGAGATCTGCCTGCCTCTACCTCCAGAGTGCTGGAATTAAAGGCATGTGCCACCGCACCTGGCTCAGCATTGTCTTTTCAAAGTTTATGTTGTAGCATGTATCTCAGTACCCATTCCTTTTTATGGATGAATAATATTCCATCATTTGTATTCACATTTTGTTCAGCCATTCACCAGCTGATGGGCATTTGGGTTGTTTCTGCCTTTCCATTGTACTGAGTAGTATTGCTACAAACATGAGTGTACATGTATTTGTTTGAACACCTGTTCCTAATTCTTGTGGGTATAAGCCTAGCAATAAAATTGCTGGATCATATGGCAACTCGATGTCTAAGGTTTTGAAGTACCGCCAAGCCATTTTCCAAAGCAGCTGTGCTGTTTTTGATTCCCATCAGCAATGCACGAGAACACTGTTGTTTTTTTCTCTCAGTATTCTTGCCAACACTTATTTTCTTAAAAAAAAATTTTTTTTGAGATCTTGGCTCCCAGTGAGTATGAGATGATATCTCACTGAGGTTCTAATTTACATTTCCCTAATGACTAATGATGCTGAGGAGTGGGGATGTGAACTGAGAGGTAGCACCATTAGCCAGAGGAACATCACTGCAGAATGAGAGGAACTCAGGACTCCAGGGGCCATCCAGAGGAGGGCAGGGGCTGCTTTACCCAAGGTGTCTTTCTCACACTTTCCTGCTCTTGGCTGTTCAGGAGATCGATGCTCTCCAGCAAGTGTGGGAGATCACTCGGGACTGGGAGGAGAGCTGGAACCAGTGGAAGACTGGCTCTTTCCTGACCCTGCAGACTGAGGCCATGGAGAACATGGCCCATGGGCTGTTCCGTCGTCTCACAAGATTAGCCAAAGAGTATAAGGTGTGTTGAACAGAATGGGTGTCTCAGGATGATGCTGACCCAGCTGAGGGGGTGGGCAGTCCTGAGGGTGGTCAGGTCTCCTGATGCCTCCTACTTTTGCTCAGGACCAAAACTGGGAAATTATTGAAACCACTCGCTCCAAAATCGAGCAGTTCAAGAGGACCATGCCACTCATCTCAGACTTGAGGAACCCTGCCCTCAGGGAGAGGTGAGGCTGCACATTCACCCAGAAACAGCCACTCTCCACTCCAGTCTGTGCCTGTCCTGGTTCTTCCAAGGCCCCCGACAGTGCTCAGTGCCGTCTCTTTTCCTGTATCCTCATACATGTTTGATATTTGTGCCACTCTACACCAGTGGGCATATATTGCCAGGCTGGTTGTTACTGTAGCTTGAGTTTTAAATATTATTTGTTGCAGTGCTGGGGATGGAGGTTAGGTTAATACCAGGTAAGTGTTCTACCACTCAGTTATATCCCAGGCCCCCAATTAAATTAAATTCATTTCACCTTTTTTGGTGTATGTATGTTGTATGTGTGCACACGTGTATGTGTGTGTGTGTGTGAATATGTATGCACAGGTGTTGAAGTTGACATTAAGTGTCTTCCTATCACTCTCCACTCTATTGAGACAAGATCTCTTTTTTATTTTATTTTTATTTTTCTGGAATTATTTTAATTTTTATTAATTCACTTGTATTAAATTTATTTGTTTATCATGTGTATTCAAATGTGTACATGCAAGTGCGTGTGCCACAGCTCCTGTGTGGGTCAGAAGACAACTCATGGGAGTCAGTTCTCTTCTTTTTTTTTTTGAGACAGGGTCTCCCTGTAGCCCCAGCTGTCCTGGAGCTCACTCTGTAGACCAGGCTGGCCTTGAACTCACAAAGATCCGCCTGCCTCTGCCTCCCAAGTGCTAGGATTAAAGGCGTGCGCCACCACGCCCGGCGGAGTCAGTTCTCTTCATCCACCATGTGGGTCCTGGGGATCAAACTCAGATTCCTTTTTCACTGAACCATCTTTCTGCCCTTCAAATTTATTTATTTAATTAATTAATTATTTATTTTTGGCCTTTTTGAGACAAGGTATCCCCGAAGCCTCAGTTGGGCTAGAATTCACTCTGTAGAACAGGCTGGGCTTGAACTCCCAGATATTTACCTGTCTCTGCCTCCTGAGTACTGGGATTAAAGGCATGCACCACCACACCTGGCCAATTTATTTATTTATTTATTTATTTATTTATTTATTTATTTATTTATTTATTTTTGAGACAGGGTCTCCCTGTAGCTCCAGCTGGCCCAGAATTCACTACATAGACCAGACTGTCCTTGGATTCATAGAGATTCGCTGGCCTCTGCCTCCCAAGTGTTGGGATTAAAAGTGTATACTACCACACCCTGCTCAAATTTATTTTTTAATTGACAGAATGTCACTTATTTATAATGCACAGCACAGTGTTTTGTTTTTCTAAGTTTTATTTATTATTATTTTTTATTTATTTCTGTATGTGTATGAATGTACTGTCTGCATGCAGGTTTGTGCACCTGTGTTGTGCAATGCCGTGGAGGTCAGAAGAGGGTGTCGGATTCCCCTGGAACTGGAGTTCTCCTGGAATTGGAGTTTCAGACGGTTCTCAGCCGCCATGTGGGTGCTGGGGATCGAACCCGGGTCCTCTGTAAGAGCGGTCGTCACTCTTAATCACTAGGCCATCTCTCCAGCCCCTTATTATTTTTTTATGTGTATGAGTGCACTGTCTGCAGGTAGGTTGGTGCACCTGTGTCATGCAATGCCGCAGAGATGAGAAGAGGGCATCAGATTCCCCTGGAACTGGAGTTAAAGACGGTTCTTAGCCACCATGTGGGTGCTGTTAATCGAACCCAGGTCCTCTGCAAGAGCAGTCAGTGCTCTTAACTGCTGAGCCATCTCTCCAGCCCAAAAGTGCGATGTTTTAAAGGGTGTATATTTTGTGGAAAAGCTACACTGAGTGAATTAGCATTTGTGTCACCTCACATACTTGGTGTGTGTGTGTGTGTGTGTAGAACATTTGAAATTTGCATTTGTGTTTGTGTGTATGTATATGTGTACATGGGGTGTATGGATGTGTGGACGTATGTGGGTGGGTGCATGTGCACAGGTATATGTGTCTTATGTGTGTGAAGGCCAGAGGAGGATGAGGTGTCTTTGCTTTACTTCCTTGAGCTAGAGTCTCTTTTTTTTTATAAATTGGTATTAATATTTTATTGGTTTTGTGCATTTCATAGAACATTTCTCAATCCAATTTAGACTCATTCCCCCTTCCATACTGCCCACCCCACCTGAGCTCATGCATTCTGCCATACATGTCTTGCACCTTTTTCTCAGTCTTTTTAAGACTCTTTTTTAAAATTAATTAATTAATTTTTATGTGTATGAGTGTACTGTCTGCATGTAGGTTGGTGCACCCGTGTAGTGCAATGCCGCGGAGGTCAGAAGAGGGTGTCGGATTCCCCCCGGAACTGGAGTTAAAGACGGTTCTCAGGCACCGTGTGGGCGCTGGGAATTGAACCTGGGTCCTCTGCAAGAGCAGTTGGTGCTCTTAACTGCTGAGCCATCTCTCCAGCCCCAGCTAGAGTCTCTTACTGAACTTGAAGCTCACCATTTATTGGGCAATGCTAGTGAGACATCAAACCCCAGCCATCGTCTTGTCTCCTACCTCCAGACTCCCTTATGCTAGGGTTACAGGCACACTCAATCATGTGAGCTGGGGCATGAACTCAGATCCTGATACTTGCACTGAAGTGCTCTTACCCACTGTATTAGTCACTTTTCTGTTGCTGTGATAAAACACCATGACCAAGGAACTTATAAAAGGAAGAGTTTATTTGAGCTTATGATTGACGGTTCCAGGGAATTAGAGTCCATTGGGGCGGGAGGCATGGCGGCTGGATCTGGAGCAGCAAGCCAAGGGTCACATCTCGCAAAGAGCACAGGAAGCAGAGAGAGAGCAACTGTAGACCACGAGGCTTGTTAAACTCACTAAGCCTGCCCCCAATAATGTACTTCCTCTAGCATGGCCACACCTTCTAAGACCTCCAAAAACAGTGCCACCAACTGGAGACAAATGTCTGAATACTTACAGCCTATGGGGGACACTCATTCAAACCACCACACCCACTGAGCCATCTTCCAGCCCTTAAAATTTACCCTCTTCTGAACTCCGCGACATTGCACGACACGGGTGCATAGACCTATATGCAGACAGTACATTCATACACATACAGAAATAAATAATAAAAAAAATATTTAAAAAAATTTATCCTAGTTATTTTCATGTTCATAATACATTGGCACCAGCCACAGTTGCCAGGTTGTACAATGGAGCTCTTGAACTTGTTCCTTATGTCAAGCAAGTCTGTGCTACTACATCTCCTGAAAATGGCCATTCTCCCTTCTCCTTCTAAGAGTTTGACTTAAAAAAAAAAGTTTGACTTTTTTAGGTTATATATGTAAACGAGGTCATGCAAGATTAGTCTTCCTGTGTTGGTTTTATTTTACATAACATAAAGTCACCACACTGGGTGTTTCTTCTTCTTCTTTTTTTTTTTTTTGGTCTTTTTGAGACAGGGTAGCTGTAGCCCCAGCTGGCCTAGAACTCACTTTGTAGACAAGGCTGGCCTTGAACCACAGAGATCCCCCTGCCTCTGCCTCCCAAGTGCTGGAATTAAAGGCATGAGCCACCAGGTCTGCCTGGCATTTCTTTTTTTAAAGGCTGAGTGATACTCCATCATGTGTCCATGCAACACTTTATTTCTCTACTCAGTGGGTGATTACATCCACATCTTGGCTATTGTAACACAGCGCCTCCACCTCCATTATTCTCTACTTCTTGCCCTGTCTGGGATCATCCAGACTGAGTTTGTGTTTTCTGACCATCTCCTTGCTGCCTCCCTCTCTTGCCTTTAGTTTCGTTATCTAATGTGGCAAAGCCTTATTTTTTTCTGTCTTACAAAAAGGTTTTCTTTCAGTTGGGCATGGTGGTGCAAGCCTTTAATCCTAGCACTCGGGAGGCAGAAGCAGGTGGATCTTTGTGAGTTCAAGGCCAGCCTGGTCTACAGGAGTGAGTTCCAGGACAGCTGGGGCTACAGGAAGACCCTGTCTTGAAAAGACCCCCCCAAAAAAGGGAATTTCCATTTAACTTGCAACAAAAGGTTTTCTTTCAATGTAGCCACAATGGTTTTTGCTTTTGTGCCTAGTTTAAGAAAACTTTCCCTATTCCAAAGTTATAAACACGTCTTGTCCATTCTAATACTGTGTGTTTTTCAAGTTTAATTCCTTTAGTGCATCTGGAATTTATTATATGATAGAAGAATTATGTTGAGCAATTGAGGACTGAATAAACTATTTTGTAAATGGTATTTAAATCATTAATTATTTAGGAAAAAACAATTTTACTTTTGCATGCCTCCAGTGTAGTCCTTTTGGCAATGCTTTACTCTTAAGTGTTATGTGGGTAAGCCTAACCTAACCCCTTTATTAAGTTATTTAACTTCTCTAAACCTAAGTTTCTTCATCTATAAATGCAATAATAGTATTTCACAAAATGGAATGCATATGACAGTTAAATATAGTGTTTCATGTAAAAGAGTCTGCCCAGGGCACGATCTGTCACAAACCTACACTGATTTATGTTGTGCTTTGTGTGCATACCTGTCTTAACTTCCACTCCTGGAGAGTGATGTAGCGATCTTATTCTTCTATGGTGCCTAGATTGCACTTTAGAGCCCATTTGGTAAAATCTGTTGAATCACGAATTAATAAATACCCCAAATTATAATGTTCCAATGAGAGGAAGCACAGAGTGATTTTTTTTTTTCTTTTTGAGATAGGGTCTTACTAGCACTGTCCAGCCTGGAACTCATTCTGTAGACCAGGCTGACCTGGAACTCACAGAAATCTGCCTGCCTCTGCTGGGATTAAAGGCATGTGCCACTATGCCTGGTAAATTTTCTTTTTTTAAATAATGCTATTATATAGAACACAAAACCTCATAAATGCTAAGCAGGGGATCTATCACTGAGCCACACCCCTGAGACCCAGGGAGTAGTGATGACATTTGCTAGTAGGCCCTTGAGCCTGGTCTTCTGGTCAGACTTCCTATTCTGGGCTGCAGGCATTGGGACCAGGTCAAGGATGAAGTCCAACGAGAGTTTGATCAGGAATCAGAAAGCTTCACCTTGGAGCAGATTGTGCAACTTGGGATGGATCAGCATGTGGAGAAGATTGTGGAGATCTCTGCCTCAGCAACCAAAGAGCTGGCCATAGAAGTGGTATGATGGATGACATCCAGCTATCCCACATTTGAGGGCCCTTCCCACTCCTCTTCCATATGAGGACTAGATACCTGATTACTGTGTCCTCCGATTTCTCTTCACAGGGTTTACAAAACATTGCCAAGACCTGGGATGCGATTCAGCTAGATATAGTACCCTATAAAGACAAAGGCCATCACCAGCTCAGGTAGAGAGGGACCAGGGCTCCGGGAGAGGGTAGGGCATGTGACCTGGGCTGTAGAGTGGAGCTGAGGTTTTATAGATGGACGTGGACAATAATGTTGAGCCCTTGTCCTCCAGAGGTACAGAAGAAGTATTCCAGGCCCTGGAAGATAACCAGGTAGCTCTGTCAACCATGAAAGCATCATGTTTTGTCAAGGCCTTTGAGAAGGATGTGGACCACTGGGAGCGCTGCCTCTCCCTCATTTTGGAGGTTATTGAGATGGTGCTCACAGTGCAGCGTCAGTGGATGTACCTAGAGGTCAGGATCAATTGGTCTTTCCTTTACTACTTTGTGTGCTCAGGACCTAGATATTTGCCTTGTCAATGCCATTTTCCCGCCTTCCTCTGGGATTGGATTTCTGACTCTTATCTACATACTTTAAATTCCCTCTGTGGGGAGCTGGAGAGACGGCCTAGCGGTTAGGAGCGCCGACGCTCTTGCAGAGGACCCGGGTTCGATCCCCAGCACCCACATGGCGGCCGAGAGCCGTCTGAAACTCCAATTCCAGGAGAACTCCAGTTCCAGGGGAATCCGACACCCTCTTCTGACCTCTGCGGCATTGCACGACACGGGTGCACAAACTTGCATGCAGACAGTACATTCATACACATACAGAAATAAATAAAATTAATAAAAAAAAATTTTTTTAAATAAAAAAAAAATTCCTTCTGTGGAAAGCCTTTGATTCTGTAGATTCCATTTTTCCTATTGAGCTCAATCCCAACTTTCCTTCTAGACCTTGGGCATTTTGCTATTGGTTTCTAATGTTTTGACACTTCTACTCAGTTGTCATCCCTGGTCTGGGAGCAGGGAGTAGAGGGTGAAGAATGTGTGAGAAATAGCCTCTTACCCCAGTCTGTGCCCCCTCAGAATATCTTTCTTGGAGAAGACATCCGAAAGCAACTGCCCAATGAGTCAGCCTTATTTGACCAGGTCAACAGCAATTGGAAGGGCATCATAGACCAGATGAGCAAGGACAACAATGCTCTCAGGAGCACCCACTACCCAGGTGAGTGCTCCATGAGCAATACCTGACACAGGGGCCATTGATTTTATGCAAATGTGGCATTATGGGCACATGATTCATTTATTAAAATGTCATATCATTAGTATTATTAGTAATATTTAAATTATTGCTACTGTTTGTAGTAACATTACTATTTAGTAATGCTTGGTAATATTAGTAATAAATATTTTTTAATGTTATCTTTATTTATTTATTTTTTTAAATTTTTTTTGTATGTGTACGAGTGTACTGTCTGCATGTAGGTTTGTGCACCCGTGTCGTGCAATGCCACGGAGGTCAGAAGAGGGTCTTGGATTCCCTTGGAACTGGAGTTCTCCTAGAATTGGAGTTACAGATGGTTCTTAGCCGCCATGTGGGTGCTGGGGATTGAACCTGGGTCCTCTGCAAGAGCAGTCAGTACTCTTAACCGCTAGGCTATCTCTTAAGCACTCTTAACCACTACGCCATCTCTCCAGCCCCATTGTTATCTTTATTTTATGTGTATGTGTGTATTGCCTGCATGTGTGTAAGTGCACCTGTGTGGTGCAAGGCCCTTAGAGTCAGAAGAGGGTGTCAGATCCCCTGGAACTGGAGTTATGGACAGTTGTTATCTGCCATGTGGGTGCTGGAATCAAAACCTCAGTCCTAAGAGCAGCCAGTGCTTTTTTTCTTAAAAAAATATTTTTTATTATTTTTTGTATATGTGTGTGAACCTGTGTCATGCAATGCCTGTGGACAGAAGAGGCCCATCAGATCCCCTGGAACTGGAGTTACAGATGGTTGTTAGTTGCCATGTGGGTACTGGGATTCAAACTGCAAGAACAGTCAGTGGTGTTAACCACTGGGCCATCTCTCTAGCCCCGAGAGCAGCCAGTACTCTTAACTGCTAAGCTATTTCTCCAGCCCCAGTAATAAATATGATTAGTATTTATTTTCATTTTTACATTTTTATACTGGCCTGCTATTATACTGCCTATCACTATTGCTTCTTTCTGGGCCTTAGATAATAATAGTTCAGTAAATCAAATTCAGCAGATACTGAAGTGGAATATACCATGGTCATTTGGAATGTGGGATATGGAATCAGGACTGGGTTCAGAGTCAGACAAGGCCTTTATCATGTGCTCTTGGCAGCTTGTGGTCTCCAAGCTAGTTCTCTTATCTGTGCTTGGGGTCAATGATAGCATCTCATAGATGGATTATAAAGGAGCATGTAACTCTCGTAGTTTAGTAGGGAGGGCTCAGCAAGCCCTGACTGCTCTTCTCTAGCCAAGTCCTCCAGTGAGTGCATTTAGTGAAAGGATCTAGATAAATGAAATGAAACCACACAAATGAAGTGCTTGTCACATTACATGATGCATTGGAAACCCTAGTTACTGTTAGCAATTGCTGGTATTATATCTACTTCAGTTTATCAGATTAACTTGTTTGTTTCTTTGTTTGTTTGAGACAGGATCATTACATAGCTACAACTAGTCTGGAAATCACTATGTAGACCAGGCTGGTCTGGATCTCACAGATATCTGCCTGCCTCTGCCTCTTGAATGCTGGGGCTAAAGGCATGCGCCACCATGCCTCACAACTTGTATTGATTATAGATACTTTGACAAGTATAGGGAATAGGTAGAGGGTGAAGAAGAAAGGGCTGTGGGGAGAGTTGTAGACATGGCTGCAGCCTGGCTGGTTGGGGTAGATGAGGTTAAAGAATCAGTTGTGTCGGTAAGGGGGACCCAATATGATGGACATCCTGAAGAGGGCTCCAGCAAGGCACCATATGAAGGATTTCTTCCTTATGCTTTTGGCTAGTCAGGTCCTTGAGTGCGCACTTCCAAACAATGATTTTAGTTATTCTGATAAAATGTAAGTCAATGATAGGCAGAGCTGGATCAGGAGTGCTTGCCTAGTGTGAGGAAAGCCAGAGTTGGATTCCCCAGCACCACATTTATCAATTTCAGACACTTTGGGGTTGAACAGCGATGCTTCAAGCTCTTAGGTATGAAGGTACTGTTGTTCCAAAGACTGGTGAGAGATGGAACAAAATGAGTGAAATCATATACCATGCATAATTCATAATGTATACGGTGTCCATATATAACAGTGTGTAATGAAATGGATGAAGTGAGTAGGGTAAGTCCAACAGAGGGATTGGGGATGCTTGTCTGCCTCCAAAAGCCCTTATGGCAACTTGTATCCCAAACCCAAGAGCTGGTGTTGTAAGTAGACCTGGGGTCTCCGGGGCTCTCATGGTGAAAATGCCATCAAATGCCATTCATTACTCTTCTTCCCAGACCTCCTGGACACATTGACAGGAATGAACACAATCCTGGAGGACATTCAGAAGTCCCTGGATATGTATTTAGAGACCAAGCGCCATATATTTCCCCGCTTCTACTTCTTGTCCAATGATGACCTGCTGGAGATTCTGGGCCAGTCCCGTAACCCAGAGGCTGTGCAGCCACACCTCAAAAAATGCTTTGACAACATCAAATTACTGAAAATCCAAAAGGTCAGCAGAGGTGGCCATGATGGGGATGAGGGCAGGGAAGGAATGAGGTGCCAAGGTGCTCCATGTTGGGGACGAGGGCAGGGAAGGAATGGAGGTGCCAAGGTGCTCCATGTTGGGGACGAGGGCAGGGAAGGAATGGAAGTGCCAAGGTGCTCCATGTTGGGGACGAGGGTAGGGAAGGAATGGTGGTGACAAGGTGCTTGAAGCTTTGGTGAGGACCATACTCTCCTACTGGGGGGGGGGGATTAATGAATGATTGTAGGTCCTCACAAAATGGAACTTTTCATAATTGGTATTGCTGAAAGGAGGGGATGGGGAACTTTACCTTGCAAAGGTTCATCTACTTCGAGGGGGTCACCACAGTGAGGCTAGTGCATGCCGAGCTTTTTTCTCCTACAGGTTGGAGGCTCCAGCAGCAAATGGGAAGCAGTGGGCATGTTCTCAGGTGATGGTGAATATATTGATTTTCTCCACCCAGTACTTTTAGAAGGGACTGTAGAGGTAAGTTGTAGCAAAGGTCTAAGAAGCAAATTAATTCTTCTTTCTATTAGAAAGTTCACTTGGTGGAGGTGGAGAGATGGCCTAGTGGTTAAGAGCGCCAACTGCTCTTGCAGAGGACCTGGGTTCAATTCCCAGCACCCACATGGCAGCTGAGAACTGTCTTTAACTCCAGTTCCAGGGGAATCCAACACCCTCTTCTGACCTCCTTGGCATTGCACGACATGGGTGCACAAACCTACATGCAGACAATACATTCATACACATAAAAAAATAAATAAAAATAAAAAAAAAAAAGAAAGTTCACTTGGCTCGGTGAGGAGAGAACCTTTCCATGAAGGAAGATGAGTTAGTTTCCTAGTTGCTATTCCTCACTCATTTGCCATTCTTTTTTTTTCTCTTTCTTTTTTTTTGGTCTTTTCGAGACAGTGTCTCCCTGCAACCCCAGCTGTCCTGGAACTCACTCTGTAGACCAGGCTGGCCTTGAACTCACAGAGATCTGCCTGCCTCTGTCTCCCAAGCCATTCTGTTTTAAATATGTTATTTATTATTACTATTATTATTATTATTATTATTATTATTATTGGTCTTTTGGAGACAGGGTCTCCCTGTAGCCCCAGCTCTCCTGGAACTCACTCTGTAGAGCAGGCTGGCCTTGAACTCACAAAGATCCGCCTGCCTCTGCCTCCCAAGTGCTAGGATTAAAGGGGTGCGCCACCGCCCGGCTGTTTATTATTTTTATTTTATGTGAATGACTGTATTGCCTGAATGTAGGTTGGGGCACCCATACTGTGCAATTCTTGCGGAGGTTAGAAGAGGGCATTGGATCCCCTGGAACAGGAGTTATGGCGGTTGTTAGCCGCCATGTGTGTACTGGGAATTGTGCTCTTAACCACTGAGCCATTTTTCCAGCACCTCATTTGTCATTCTTGACAACTATAGTTTCTGCCGTAAACTTGTTTCCCTCTGAAGCTCAGCCCCTATGCCTCCTTCCTTCACTTCTTTTGGAGACCTATCCCAACTGCTTCCCAAATGTCACTTCTCTCCTGGGTCCTCAGTACTGTTTCCCAAGAGCCTTCCCTTGGGAAGCTTTGCTTCTGACCCTTCAACTGAGCCTTCATATTCCTTCGCTGCCCCTAGTCCTGGCTTGGTGATGTGGAACGGGCCATGAGGATGACCCTCCGGGACCTGCTCCGGAATTGCCGCCTGGCCCTCAAGAAGTTCCTCAATAAGAGGGACAAATGGGTGAAGGACTGGGCTGGCCAGGTGAGCTGGAGCCAACGAAAGTGGGGAACAGTGGGGCTGACAGAAGCAGATGAGAAGAGAGACCCATAGAGCCCTGCAAAATGGAGGTTTCTTGCCTTTTTCAGGGCTTTGGCTCTTATACGCTACACGGTGGACTCATTGCTCCTGATCTGAGGCAATGCTCCATCCTTCAGGATAGATTAGGCATGGTGAACACTGGGTTCTAGAAGAGGTTGGAACTCAGGAGCTGAGCTGTGTGGGTGGCCAAAGATCTAGGAACCAGCCTCTATATCTCCCTCAGGTGGTGATCGCCGCTAGTCAGATCCAGTGGACAGCTGATGTCACCAAGTGCCTGATGACAGCTAAGGAGCGTTCAGACAAGAAAATTCTTAAGGTCATGAAAAAGAAGCAGGTAGGGAACTCTTCAAGTATGAGACAGGCTTAGAGCTGGAATTGGTGTGAGGGAGGTGACTGCAATAAGACCTGGAGGTAAGCTGGTACGGAAGGGCCAGAATAAGAGTGCTTTGGGATGGGGGTCCAGAGAAGAGATTGGGGGCAGCAGAATTAGGTTTCCCTGTATGGATGTTGGGTGGAGGAGTTACAGGGGATTGGCAAAGGTTTGGAGGTGACATCAGCTGGGATGAGGTATCATTCAGTTTTGGCTACATTGCTCCATCTGTTCACCCCTAGTGCCTCATTCCACAGGTGTCAATACTCAATAAGTATTCAGAAGCTATCAGGGGGAACTTGACCAAGATCATGAGGCTTAAAATTGTGGCTCTGGTGACCATAGAAATTCATGCCCGTGATGTGTTGGAGAAACTTTATAAGAGTGGGCTCATGGATGTCAATTCCTTTGACTGGCTCAGCCAACTTCGGTTCTATTGGGAGAAGGTATCAAATGGGTCAACTCCCTATTCTCTCTTTTTTTCTTTTTTTTTTGGTATTCTTGAGACAGGGTCTCCCTAAATCCCTATTCTCTTATTCCCAAACTGATCCTTAATGCTTTAAATTCATGTTCTCTAAATGTGGTAATATTCTAAACCAATCCTTGGCCCTTTCATAGCTTCTTCTGTTTCACTTTCCAGTTCAGGGGTGGCAAATAGTTATTTAGGCAGTACTCTCTATGGATGTCACTCAATGGTGACTCAGAGTCTAGGCAGCTCTTGCCATGGATCAGGGGAGGACATGTAATATAGAGCCTATTTTCTATCTTGGCTCTAAATATCTCCTCCTTTGAACACTAAAACTGATCCCCTAATCTATCCGCGCGCTCCCCAGCCTCTCTGAGCCCTCCTGGTGTCCACTTCTGCAGCTCTCTTCTTTCTCATGCGTCCACCTCTGTCTTATTCTGCCCTGTTTCCCTAGGATGTTGAAGACTGTATAATCCGCCAGACCAACACACAATTCCAGTATGGTTATGAGTACCTGGGGAACTCTGGACGGCTGGTCGTCACCCCCCTGACAGATAGGTCTGCCGTGGGGGGTGAACTGGTAATTGGGGTGGGCAGGTGCAGAGCTGACAGATTCTTCCAAGGTGTGACTCGAGTCATGTCCTCCCTTCTTAGGTGTTACATGACACTGACCACAGCACTGCACCTGCATCGAGGGGGCTCTCCCAAAGGTCCAGCAGGCACTGGAAAGACGGAGACAGTCAAGGACCTGGGCAAGGCCCTGGGTATATATGTCATTGTGGTCAACTGCTCTGAGGGGCTGGACTATAAGTCCATGGGCCGAATGTATTCAGGCCTGGCACAGGTCAGTGACCTACACCCTGTCCTACAGGTCCTTTACAATTGCTTTTAGTCCCAGAAAGCCAACCAAAACACAAATCTGGTTCATCCTTTGCTTTTGTACCTTGCCAGTATCACATCACCTCAGGTAATTCTTACAGTTAGAATGAAGAAGTGAGATCCCTTCACCTGCTCACATGGCTGCCTTGCAAGCTAAGATTATGTAATGAGTAGATAGATCACATACAGAAACTGCCTGGCACACAGGTAATACTCATTGCACGAAGTTTCCAAGCCACAGGTTTTTTAGCCAACACCCTTGGCAGTCCTGTCTGGTGGAAACCTCTGGCCAGAAGCTATGACAATGTTCCTCTGATTCTCTCTTGCACCCCCCCCCCATTTTGGAGGTCACTTTGCCTACCAAAACATTTTCAGAGCAATATGTTAATCATGTGCTCTAGCATCTTGTTGTACTTCTCTTGCTCCTAGCAACTTTGCCTCTCTCCCTCCCTCCACAGACTGGAGCCTGGGGCTGCTTTGATGAGTTTAACCGCATCAACATTGAGGTGCTGTCAGTGGTGGCCCAGCAGATTCTGTCCATCCTGTCTGCCTTGACTGCTAACCTCACCCGTTTCCATTTTGAGGGATTTGAAATAAATCTGGTGTGGTCTTGTGGGATCTTCATTACCATGAATCCTGGTAGGTGGCAGGAACTAGGCGGGGAGAGGAGAATGGAGTGTCCACCAAGTAATTGTGTCCTTTCTTCTTTTCCTTTCTGCGTCAAAGTGTTTAACCAAGAAATAGCTGACTAAAGACAAAACTCTGACAGGCCATCATTTTCTATTGCTGTGATAAAAAATAAGAAAAATTTAGTCAGAAGTCTCAATCCATGGTCCATTTCTTCCTGGGCCTGTGGTGAGGAAGAACATCAGGAAGGGGACTGTGGAAAGGGAGGGCCATGAAGAAGGAGGGAGAGAGGGAAAGGGGAAGAGAAGGAGGGAGAGAAGGAGGGAGAGAAGAAGGGAGAGAGGGAAAGGGGAAGAGAAGGAGGGAGAGAAGGAGGGAGAGAGGGAGGGAGAGAAGGAAAGGGGAAGAAAAGGAGGGAGAGAGGGAGGGAGAGAAGGAGGGAGAGAAGGAGGGAGAGAGGGAGAGAGGGAGGGAGAGAAGGAGGGAGAGAAGGAGGGAGAGAGGGAAAGGGGAAGAGAAGGAGGGAGAGAAGGAAGGAGAGAAGGAGGGAGAGAAGGAAGGAGAGAAAGAAGGAGAGAGGGAAAGGGGAAGAGAAGGAGGGAGAGAGGGAAAGGGGAAGAGAAGGAGGGAGAGAAGGAGGGAGAGAAGGAGGGAGAGAAGGAAGGAGAGAAAGAAGGAGAGAGGGAAAGGGGAAGAGAAGGAGGGAGAGAGGGAGGGAGAGAAGGAGGGAGAGAGGGAAAGGGGAAGAGAAGGAGGGAGAGAGGGAGGGAGAGAAGGAGGGAGAGAAGGAGGGAGAGAGGGAAAGGGGAAGAGAAGGAGGGAGAGAGGGAGGGAGAGAGGGAGGGAGAGAAGGAGGGAGAGAAGGAGGGAGAGAAGGAGGGGAGAGAAGGAGGGAGAGAAGGGGGAGAGAAGGAGGGAGAGAAGGGGAGAGAAGGAGGGAGAGAAGGGGGAGAGAAGGAGGGAGAGAGGGAAAGGGGAAGAGGAGGGAGAGAAGGGGGAGAGAAGGAGGGAGAGAGGGAAAGGGGAAGAGAAGGAGGGAGAGAGGGAGGGAGAGAGGGAGGGAGAGAAGGAGGGAGAGAAAGAGGGAGAGAAGGGGAGGAGAAGGGGGAGAGAGGGAGGGAGAGAAGGAGCTGAGACTGATTCGTGGGTGTGCTCCAACAATTGATCTACTTCCTTAAACTAGCCCCCACCTTGTGAAGTTCCCACTGCCTCCCAGTAGCCCATTAAGCTATGAGTATATGATCAAACACTCCACCGATAGGTCCCAGCCCTCCTGTTCCTGACACTTCCTGAAGGTTCTACATCTGAACATTTTTGCCTTAGGAACAAAGTCTTTTTTTTTTTTTTTGGTCTTTCTGAGACAGGGTCTCCCTGTAGCCCCAGCTGTCCTGGAACTCACTCTGTAGACCAGGCTGGACTTGAACTCACAAAGATCTGCCTGCCTGCCTCTGCCTCCCAAGTGCTAGGATTAAAGGTGTGTGCCACCAGGACCCCCGGCAGGAACAAAGTCTTTAGGGGACATTTCAGATTCAAATTATAACAACAAAAGGTAAGAGAAGGAGAAACATACAAATTTTGGGGAGAAAAGGAAGCACACTTCCTGCTCTTCCCAAAGGGTTCGGTAACCACTTAACATGTCTATGTGCAGCCCTAGTGTTGTAAGGGTCAGCTGCCTTTCCCAATAGGCTCCCTCCTTGCTCTGTCTTCCAGCTCTTCTGTAGAATGAGAGATCCCTAATGTGCAGAGTTTTGAGGTTCTTTACTGCCACAGAACAGCTCTGGGGTACGGGAGTAGGAGAGCAGGCACACAGGGAAGCATTTAGCTCATGAATGAATCAGGAACAGCTGTGATTTCTGTTAGGGCTGCTGTGGGCTATACATAGAACTTGAGAAAACAAGCAGCTCTGTGACTTCAGTTTGAAACAGCCATGCAGAAAGAAAGGAAAATGCTAATGGAGGAGGAAGACACAGAGGGCTTCGGAGATGAGAAAGGAAGCAACCTTGGAGTTGGAGTTGGGGAGAACTTAGGGATAGAGCAAGGGTTGGGAAACATGAAATTGTTTGGGGAAGCAAACCGATATAGGGACATCCAGAGTTTCTAAATAAAAGGCATTGTTTTCCAGGCTATGCTGGTCGCACAGAGCTCCCTGAAAATCTTAAATCCATGTTTCGTCCAATCGCCATGGTGGTGCCTGATTCTACTCTTATTGCAGAAATCATTCTTTTTGGGGAGGGCTTTGGCAACTGCAAGGTATTCTAATAATCCACTCCCTTTAATTATTTAATTTCTCTTCCATATTTATTCTCTGGATAGAGGAGTTCCCACAAGGCCTCACAATCAGTTTATCCTACAAGGAACTTAGACTCCGCTCTGGAGGCTATGGAAATGGAATAGTTCAAAGGAGGGGTTGTGTCCCTCCCATGATGTCATGAACCAACAATAGAATGAGATCTCCTAGATTGTCCACAGAGTTCACCAGATGCCCGAGTTCTAGGTTCTTACATCTGTAACTTTCTCTAAGTAAAAAGAGATTTGTGGCCAGGCATGGTGGTGCATGCCTTTAATCCCAGCACTTTGGGAGGCAGAGGCAGGCGGATCTCTGTGAGTTCAAGGCCAACCTGGTCTTTGGGGAGAGTTCCAGGATAGCTGGAGCTATAGGGAGGCCCTGTCTCAAAAAGACCAGAGAGAGAGAGAGAGAGAGAGAGAGAGAGACTTGTGGGAAGCTAGATTATTTTCTCCTCTGCGTGTTTCCCAGATCCTGGCCAAGAAGGTGTACACACTCTACTCACTGGCTGTGCAGCAGCTCTCCAGACAGGAACATTACGACTTTGGCCTGCGTGCCCTCACCTCTCTTCTGCGCTATGCCGGCAAGAAGCGCCGCCTACAGCCAGATTTTGCCGATGAAGAGGTACACCAGAGACACAGCCCTTGAACCCTTGCCTTCACATCTCTGATCCCATGAATCTTCATGGAAGTTTCTCAGACCTCTTCCATCTCTGAACTGGGAATCCCCCCATGCCTTGTCCCCTGTGTTACCTGAGTTCTACCTGTATATTGCCCAGGACTAACACTGGCATACCCATTGTTTTTGGCTCCTGCTCCTGGCCCTTTGGAGAAGAAGGGCCTCATGAGAACAGAGGCTGTCACTCTTCAAGTCCAAATCTTTTCCTGTCTAGGTTCTGCTTCTTTCAATGAGAGACATGAATATCGCCAAGTTAACGTCTGTTGATGTGCCACTATTCAATGCCATCGTGCAAGATCTTTTTCCCAATGTTGAGTTGCCGGTCATTGACTATGGCAAGGTATTTACTCAAAAACAAAAAAACAAAAAACAAAAAACAAAAACCCACCATTTTTATTAGGGTGCGTGCACACAGAAGTCAAAAGACAACTCATGGGAGTTGGTTCTCTTCTTCCAACATAGGGGTCCTTGGCAGCCAGGGCCTTTACCCACTGAGCCATCTCAATTGCCTGGTTTTTGCTCTTTATGCTCCCTGACCTCATGTGTGAGGTATCTGGGAATGGAAAGGGCCTTCTTCAGCTATCCACTGGCTGTGACTTTGAGTAAGACAGTTGGCCCTCCCTGGGCTACCTTATCTAGTGTTACTAGGAGCTGCTGGGACAGCTTCCTCTCTGACCTGCAGCCCCAGGCTCACAGCTTAGGTTACTTCAAATCCGTTGACTATACCCATCAGACCTCTCCCCCTTATGTTCCTTTCCTCACTGTGGGATTTATTTATTTATTTATTTATTTATTTATTTATTTATTTATTTATTTATTTTGGTCTTTTTGAGACAGGGTCTGTAGCTCCAGCTGTCCTAGAACTCACTCTGTAGACCAGGCTGGACTTGAACTCACAAAGATCCACTTGCCTCTGCCTCCCAAGTGCTAGGATTAAAGGCATGCACCACCATGCCTGGCTCATCACTGTGGGATTTAAAAATGTATTTATTGTTTTTATTTTATGTGCATGTATGTTAAGTGTACCCATGTTCTGCAATGCCCATGGAAGTCAGAAGAGGGCATCAGATCCCCTGAACTGGAGTTAAGGATGGTTGTTAGCTTCCATGTGGGCACTGGGAATGGAACCTGGGTCCTCTGCAAGAGCAACTAGTGATGCTTTTAACCACTGAGCCATCTCTCTAGCCCCTTGTCATTGTGGGAATTTTGAGGAGAGACCTGGGGAGCTGTTTTATATGTGAAAGCAGGAGAATTTTTTTATTTTTATTTTTTTTTGGTGTATTGCTAAGCTGGGAAGAATTCCCAAGGGCTTAGTGGGAAGGGCAGATGAAGGAACTCTGAGTGGTAAGTGCCAATGCTGTTTTCTCCCACAACTTTTTTTTTTTTTGTGAAACCTAAGACATTGTGGATAGGAACCTATGCCTGGAGGTGTAACTGTAAGCCCAGTGGTACTGAAACCTCAGTCCAGGGAGAAAGTACTTTCAGTCAACAGGAAAATGGTCATCTGCTGTTTAGAAAGATGTGTTCAGAAAAGAAATGTGGGCCGTGGCACACACCTTTAATCCTAGCACTCGGGAGGCAGAGGCAGGTGGATCTCTGTGAGTTCAAGGCCCGGCCCGCCTGGTCTACATAGTGAGCTCCAGGCCAGCTGGAACTAAAGGGAGACCCTGTCTCAAAAAGACAAAAAATAGCCGTGTGTGGTGGCGTATGCCTTTAATCCTAGCACTTGGGAGGCAGAGGCAGGCGGATCATTGTGAGTTCAAGGCCAGCCTGGTCCACAGAGTGAGTTCCAGGACAGCTGGGAGCTATAGGGAGACCCTGTCTCGAAAAGACCAAAAAAAAAAAAGAAATGTGCTTGCCTGACCTCTGACGATGGAAAAGAAGGATAAAATCTTGCTTGAGATTTCTTAAACTAAACCTCACTGGTTTACAGTCATTATTTATTCTGTCCTGTAGTTAAAATCTCAAGCTTAGATGTTCATTTTAGGGAGTTCTATGTTGTTAGTGTCCTTAGGTGACTGGCGGAAGAAAAAGTAAATAGTTTCTGGAGGAATGAAACACCAACTCCTGCCTAAAGGAATCACGGTGGAAGAAAGGAAGCAGGAAGGCCCAGAAGGATACATAATGCATGAATGGAAGCCAGGAAAAGAAGGGACAGCAGAGTTCCATCTGGGGAGTTAATTAACTATAAGTGAAGACTTTAGAAATAACTGTTTAATATGGTCAGAGAAAAACAGAGAAGCTTGAAATTATGAGCTAGTAACAAGAGACTTGGAAAAAAAAAAAACCCACCATTTTTATTAGGGTGCATGCACACAGAGGTCAAAAGACAGCTCATGGGAGTTGGTTCTCTCCTTCCAACATAAGAGTCCTGGGCATCAAACTCAGGTCACAGGCTTGCTTGGCAGTCAGGGCCTTTACCCACTGAGACATCTCACTGGTCTGGTTTTTGCTCTTTATGCTCCCTGACCTCATGTGTGACTGTAAATGGGACTCAAGGCAAAGCATATTTGAAAAAGAGCAAGTAGACTTTATAGAAATATCAGGGCCAGGCACAGTGATGCCTGCCTATAATCCTAGCAGTCAGGAGGTGGTGGCAAGGAGATTGCTGGGAGTTGAAGCTATGTTGTGAGTATGAGGCCAGCCAGGTCTACATAGTGAAAAAAAATTATAGAAATAAAATATTTTAATAATCAGGAAAGAAAAATATCCTCAATAGTGAGATAAAAGACTTCCAGTTAAGTAAAGTAGATTGAAGTCTACCACAGCTACACTAAAGAATTGATTTATGGGGCTGGAGAGATAGCCTAGCAGTTAACAGCACCGACTGCTCTTGCAGAGGACCCGGGTTCGATCCCTAGTACCCACATGGCGGCTGAGAACCATCTGTAACTCCAATTCCAGGAGAACTCCAGTTCCAGGGGAATCTGAGACCCTCTTCTGACCTCCTCGGCATTGCACGACACGGGTGCACAAACCAACATGCAGACAGTACATTCATACACATACAAAAATAAATAAAATAAAAAAAAAAAGAATTGATTTATAAGGCTTACATCTCCAAAGGGATGAGGAGGATGTGAGATTAGATAGCTGAATTTTAGTTCTAAGAAGCACTTAGCCAGCCCAAAGAATTTGGAAATGGGGAAAATGGATAGTTGGTTTTCAGGATGTTTGTGGAATCTGTTACCTCTAAGTTGGTAATAGGCAGGGAAGTGCAGCAGTAAAATAAGGAGGACTGGAGACTGTTTGAAAGCACTTAGAGCTCAGCCAGACATGATGGCACAGGCCTGTAAGCCCAGCACTGGGAAGGTAGAGGCTGGAGGAACACCATAAATTTCAAGCCAGTCTGGTCTACATAGGAAGTTTGAAGCCAGCCAGAACTTCATAGTAAGACTCTCAGGAAAAAAAAAAATCAGTTCCATCTAAGATCTGGTGTTAATGACCCTGGGCTCCCCTACTGGGGAGAGAACTAGAAGGTGAAAGACTGTGTCAAGCCTGGGATAGGAGGAACGGTGGAGCCCAGGAGTGAGCCTTATTAGTGAGGATTGAGGGAGCATTTACAAACTGAATGCTCAGACCCTTTGCTTTCTTTGGTCTCTCGGCTTGAAGAGTAATGTCAGTCAGAAAGGAAATTGGAAGAGTTCTCTCTGGGGAATCCTTCTGGTCTGAGAGCAGTATCCAAGACATTGTCCTGGATAAATCACCTTCAGGATCACTCAGTCTTTGAGCCCCACATCCACTCTCAGCACTTCCATTGAGCGTTTCATCTTCTACCATTATATATAAACAGAACTTGGGAGTTGGAGGCAGGAGGAACAGGAGTTCAAGGCCAGCCTGGTCTACATAGTAAGTTCCAAGACAGCTGGAGCTACGTACGCAGGGAGACCCTGTCTCAAAAAGCCCCCACCCCCCAAAAAAAATCATGTACTAGTAGGAAACCAAGGTTTATCAAGCAGCAAGGGGAAATCTCTAGAATGAAAAGTACTAGGTTTTAGGGGAGGATTATGAGACCAGGTGAGAAAGAAAGAGAGGATCATCAAGTCAAAATTGTCCCTCTGGCAAGAATTTTATTAACATCATTGGGCAACAGGGAGTGTGGCAGAGGGGTCTGAAGGAGAGAGTCAGCCCTGAGAGGAAAAGCAATGGGCTTGTTTAAAAATAGCATTGAATAAGCAGGGCGTGGTGGCGCAAACCTTTAATCCTAGCACTTGGGAGGCAGAAGCAGGCAGATCTTTGTGAGTTCAAGGCCAGCCTGGTCTACAGAGTGAGTTCCAGGACAGCCAGGGCTACAGGGAAGACTCTGTCTCAAAAAGACCAAAAAAAAAAAAAATAGTATTGAATGTTTGTGATTTTATACCTGACCTCACAGCAATAGTGGCCCATGTACAAAGTATTTTTAAAGATTGGAGGGAATAGGGAAAGCAGGGCATATAGGACTTCTGCTACATGACAAGGGTCACTCTTTCTTTGTAGAGGAATGAGGCTTGGTTTATATGTGACCCAGGCAAAGTGATAGTAGTCAGGCTACTCCCTACCCCCTGTGGCAGAGGGGCTGGGTAGCTCCGTCTACTTAGTACCTGTTTACTTGGAGGGTCTGAGTTCTCTAACAAAAGAAGCCAAAGCAAACAGGAAAGAGCAAATTGAGGAAAATAGATAACCTAGGGAGAGAAAAAAACTAAAGCAAACACAAAACAAACAAACAAACAAAAAATTATCTTGGGAGTGGTGGGTGCACGAAAGAGGCTGAGACAGTCTGGGCAACACAGCAAGACTCCACCCTGTCTAAAATAAACAGACAAACCAGGCCAGTATTATCAGAGAGTGGAATACTAATGAAATGCCATTAAAAAAGAACAGTTATAGAGAAGATGCCAGACAAGGGCAGGGCGGGGGAGGGAAGAGATAAGATTCAAAAGAAAATCTTGGAAAGATAATATCCATACAATCCTAAAGTAGAAACTGAGAAAATGGAGGGAATGGTATCTGTACTGAAGCAATTCCAAAAGAATTAAAATTGAAGGATGGACATTTCCAAAATGACTGTTCACAGAGCTAGCGATATGATTCTAGTTCCAGGGGATCTGATGTCCTCTTCTGACCTCTGTAGGCATTCCATGACACAGGTACACTTACATACACACAAGCAATATACTCATACACATAAAATTATTTAAAACAATGAGTTCTTACAGCCAGGCAGAGGAAGTTCAAGGTCAGCCTGGTCTACATAGCTACTTCCAGACCAGTTGGGACTACAATAGGGAGACCATCTCAAAAAGACAACAACAAAAAAAATGAGTTCTTACATAAATGTGAACAAAATTAACCATTATGAAGGCCATCATTGTGTACTTTCAAAACAAAGTTAGAACAGGAGAAGCTTTAACAAGTTTATGAAGAGGAAAAGAAGAGGCAACAGATGAAAAAAAAAATCAGGACATAGCCGGGCGTGGTAGTGCCCGCCTTCAATCCCAGCACTTGGGAGGCAGAGGCAGGAGGATCTCTGTGAGTTCAAGGCCAGCCTGTTCTACAAAGTAAGTTCCAGGACAACCGAGGCTACAGGTAAACCCTGTCTCAAAAAGACAAAAAAAAAAAAAAAATCAGGGCAGGAGAGATGGCTCAGTAGTTAAGAGCGCTGACTGCTCCTGCAGAGGACCCGGGCTCGATCCCCAGCACCCACTTGGCAGCTGAGAACCGTCTTTAACTCCAGTTCCAGTGGAATCCAATGCCCTCTTCTGACCTCCGTGGCATTGCATGACACGGATGCACCGACCTACATGCAGACAGTACATTCATACACATACAAAAATAAATAAAAGTAAAAAAAATCAGGGTATTGTACCTCTTAATAATGTTAAGTACACTAACAATGGAGCAGATTCCAAAATTCTAGAGGAAAATAATTTCTGACTCTAAATTCCTTTTTTTTTTATTTTTTTATTTTTTTGTGAGAAAAAATTGAAAAATTTTATTTTTCTCTTTTTGAGATAGGGTCTCCCTTTTAGTACCAGCTGGCCTGGAGCTCGCTTTGTAGACCAGGCTGGCCTTGAACTCATAGAGATCTGCCTGCCTCTGCCTCTGGACTGCTGGGATTAAAGGCATGCGTCACCACACCTCTGACTCTAAATTCTTTGCCTACCAATCTATCATATCAAGCTACATTTTCAGACATGCTGATTTAATAAAATCCTTCAAAGAGGCAGGGCTAGAGAGATAGGTTAGTGGTTAGGAGAATATGGCTCACTAAAATGCAGGCACACACTATGAAAGACAAAAGGAGAAATGGAGACAGGAAACAAGATTCAGTGCAAGAGAGAGGCTGAAATGATGCTTGGGACGACAGTGAATGGAGAGTCACGGGATGATGGTGAATGGAGAGCACAAGATGGTAGTCACACCGTGGACAAAGAAGACAGTGTGGGTTGGAGCAAATTAAAAAGCTTCAGGAGGACTTGTATTTACTTATTTATTTATTATTTGTTTATTAAAATACTTTTATTTTTATTTATTTATTTTTTTTCTGTCTGCAAGTAGGTTTGTGCACCCATGTCGTGCAAATGCTGCAGAGGTCAGAAGACGGTGTTGGATTCCCCTGGAACCAGAGTTAAAGACAGTTCTCAGCTGCTATGTGGGTGCTAGGGATCAAACCCAGGTCCTCTGTAAGAGCAGTCGAAGCTCTTAACCGCTAGACCATCTCTCCAGCCCAATACTTTTATTTTTATGTGTATGAATGTATTGCCTGCATGTATGCAAGTGCACTTGTGTTGTACAATGCCCACAGAGGTCTCAGTCGAGGGTATCAGATCCCCTAGAACTGGAGTTCCAGATGGTTGTTAGCTGCCATGTGCGTGCTGGGAACTGAACCTGGATATTCTGCAAGAGCAACCAAGGCTCTTAACTGCTGGGCCATCTCTCTAACCCCAGGTCTTCTTTTTTAAAAAAAAATATTTATTTATTATTTTTATATGTATGAGTGTACTGTCTGCATGTAGGTTGGTGCACCCGTGTCCCATGTCATGCAATGCCATGGAGGTCAGAAGAGGGCATCGGATTCCCCTAGAAGTGGATTAAAGAGGGTTCTTAGCTGCCACGTGGGTGCTGGGAATCGAACCCCGGGTCCTCTGCAAGAGCAGTCGGCGCTCTTAACTGCTGAACCATCTCTCCAGCCCCAACCCCAGGAGTTCTTATAAAGAAGAAATTGATGACTGCCATGACATTCATTTTGAGATACTTAATCAGCTAGCAGAGCTTGGAGTTGAGTTAGAGATGAAAGCCAGGGAAGCAAAAAGTGTAGTAACCCTCAGCCTTCAGGGAGACAATGTGCAAGAAAGGAAAGGAGAAGCATATACTGTTATACAAATACTTGGTAGTGTTTACTAGAGACACACCAAAACCTCAAAAACAAACAGGGCCGGGCGTGGTGGCGCTTTGATCCCAGCACTCAGGAGGCAGAGGCAGTCTCTGAGTTCAAGGCCAGCCTGGTCTACAGAGTGAGTTCCAGGACAGTTGGAGCTACAGGGATGCACTGTCTCAAAAAAAAAAAAAAAAAAAAAAGCTAGGGTAACCATGGCAAACAGTGTAGATTGTAAGACAAAAAGCATTACTTTTTTTTTTTTTTAACATTACTTTCACTGCAGGATAACAAATGCTTCAATTCACCAGAAAGATAAAACAGTTCTAATTTGGATGCATATGATAATATAGACTCGAGGCTGGGCGTGGTGGCATGTGCCTTTAATCCTAGCACTCAGGAGGCAGAGACAGGCAGATCTCTGTGAGTTCAAGGCCAGCCTGGTCTACAGAGTGAGTTCCAGGCCAGCTGGGACTAAAGGGAGACCCTGTCTCAAAAATAAATAAATAAATAAATAAATAAATAAATAAATAAATAAATAAAATATAGACTCAAAAGAACTAGTGCTAAATTTGTAGACTTTCAAAAATTACAATTACCTTCCATGATGTGGTGATCTTAACATAGTAATTGTGGTGTGACCAGGCAGTCTATTTATGCTGTAGAAAATTTGACCAGCAGGCTGTATCATGGAGACCAGTACAGGAAGATCAAGACAGGACGTGGTGCTTACTGGACCTCATTTGGTGGCCATAGGAAGGGAAAACCCCAGTGTGGAGCACAAGGGCAGAACTGATGGTTGTTTGGGCTTTCCAAGGAGGAGCCTTCAAACATGACATCTTTCAGGCTAATAAAGAACAAAAAAATCATAAGCTGAAGATGCTAAAACTTAAGCATATTTTGGAGTGATACAAATTGGAAGGAACAACAACAATAACAACAACAACAAAAAGACTGTGTCAAAGAACTGACTGAAATGGTGAACTTCTGCATCGAAAATTTTAAGAGACTGAGAAAAAGCTGAAAAACATGTTTGGCAGAATACATGAGCTCTGGTGGGGTGGGGTGGGGGCAAGAAAGGGGCCACAGGTCTAGATTTGATTGGAAATTTTGTGTGAAGTACACAAAGCTTCAATAACAATTGCCTTTGAAAAAAAAAAAGAAAATTTGACCAGCATAATGGATAACCTGAATTGTTTGAATCTGTAGAAATTTCACTTACTAATTGAAGAACAGTCATTTCTTTCAAGCATACATAGAATACATAGGAAAATCTAACCATGCAAAGCACATAAATCTGCCTGGAAAATTTTTTTTTCATATGAGATAATTTTTTTCATTGTCTTTTTGAGACAGGGTCTCCCTTTGGTCCCAGCTGGCCTGGAGCTCACTATGTAGACCAGGCTGGCCTTGAACTCAAAGAGATCTGCCTTTCGGCATGTACCACCATGCCCAGCTGAGATAATTTTTTTTACTTTACGCATATGAATGTTTTTCCCCTATGTATGTATGTGCATCATGTATGTACCTAATACCCAAGAAGACCAGAAGAGAGCAGTACATCCTCTGGAACTGGAGTTACAAATGGCCGTGAACCGACATATATGTGGTGATCAGAGGACAACTCTGTGGAGTTTGCTCTCTTCTTCCACATTTATGTGGTTCTTGGGATCAAACTCAGGTTGTTGCCAGTCTGGGGTAGCCTTTACCCAACAAGCTATCTCACTGGCTTAGAGTAGACTTTTAGAAAGAAGCACTAGTAAAGATAAAGGAGAATACTGCATAATGACCAAAGGACCAACATGTAGAAAAATGCAACAATCCTAAACTGATATGCACTTAATAAATAATGTAATTACAAAATCCATAAAATAAAATTGGTGGGTTAAAAAGAGAAATAGACAAGTTTAAACCCTAATGAGAGAGCTTGATATACTTCTCTCAGAAGTCGTTAAAACTGGGTCTGAGGAGATGGCTCAGTGGTTGAGAGCATTGGTTCTTAATAGCACCCAAGCACCCACATGACAGCCAACAGCCATCCATAACTCCAGTTCTAGGGGATTGGAAACTGGGCATGGTGGTGTACACCTTTTGTTCCAGCACTTGGGAGGCAGGAGGTGGGTCACTCTGAGATTGAGCCCAGGGTGGTCTGTATAGTGAGTTCCAGGCCAGCTATGGCTGCAGGGAGACCCTGTCTTGAAAAGACCAAAAAAAGAAAAAACAAATTGTTAAAATTATCCTAGTGTGTGAGCTGGGTGTGATGGCACACACCTTTAGTCCCAGCACTTGGGAAGCAGAGGCAATCGGATGTAGACAAGGCCAGCCTGGTCTACATAGTGAGTTCTAGGCCAGCTGGGGCTACAGGGAGACCCTGTCTTGAAAAGACCCCCCCCAAAAAAAAGAAGCTCATGATCAATCCTAGTGTCAGGGGGCTGAGTTATATTGTGAGTTCTAGCTAGCCACAGAATGAGACTCTGTCTAAAAAAATGCATAAACCCAAATCTATAGATAAAAAAAAGCATAAAAATCAATTAAAAATCTATAAACATATAGATTTGGTTGTTGCTTTCCGATTAGCATACCAGTTATATAAGATGTTAACTAAGATGTTAATATTAGAAAAGTCTGGTTGAACTGGGCATGGTCCTTGCCTTTAATCCCAGCATTCAGGAGGCAGAGGCAAGGGGATCTCTGTGAGTTCAAGGCCAGCCTGGTTTACATAGTGAGTTCCAGGACAGCTGGAGCTATAGGGCGATCCTGCCTCAAAACTGCTCTGGAAATCACTCTGTAGACCAGGCTGGCCTTGGACTCACAAAGATCCACCTGCCTCTGCCTTCCAAGCACTAGGATTAAAGGCGTGTGCCACCATGCTCTGCTTCTATAAATCTAAAAAAAAAAACTTTTATAATTATTTTAAATATTCTGGGGTGTGGTGGCACATGCCTTTAATCTCAGCTCTGAAGAGGCAGAGGCAAGTGAATCTTTGTGAGTTTGAGGCCAGTTTGGTCTACTTAGGAAGTTCCAGGCCAGCTAGGGGTCCATATAGCCTTCATAGTGAGACCCTGTCTCAAAGAAAACAAACACCCCCCCAAAATGCAGAAAGAAAACATAAATTTGAATGCTTAAAAGGGATTTGATGCTGGGCGTGGTGGTGCATGCCTTTAATCCTAGCACTCAGGAGGCAGAGGCAGGTGGATCTTTGTGAGTTCAAGGCCAGCCTGGTCTACAGAGTGATTCCAGGATAGCTGGGGCTACAGGGAGACCCTGTCTCGAAAAGACCAAAAAAAAAAAAAAAA
>VZQC01000851.1:594421-612763 GCA_009823505.1 Rhizomys pruinosus | reverse complement strand
TGGTGTATTGTCTTGATTGTTGAGCAGTGACAGTATAAGAAGGCAGGCTGGGCATGAGCCAGAGAGCAAGCCAGGAGCAAGCCAGTGGACAGTATTCCTCCATGGCCTGTGCTTCAGCTCCTGCCTCCAGGTTCCTGCCCTGAGTTCTTACCTTGGGCTCCCTGAGTGATCAACTGTGACCCAGGAGATGTAAGCTGAATAAACCCTTTCCTCCCCAAGTTGGTGTCGGTCAGAGTGTTTTGTCACAGCAATGGAAGACAAACTACAACAGCACCCTACCACTGAGCTCTGTCAGCTCCAGAACCCCATATCTTAACTCTGCAACTAGCTGCTTCCCATGAATTAACAATTTTGATTGCAAAGTGCTCTAGTGTCACTTGTCATGGTTTGAACATATCCTCTCAGACACTGAAGGGAGTTTGAAAGTCCCTTTGGAGACACATCCTTATTCTTCTGCATTCTCCATTTGCCTTCCCTCAGCTACAAGATGCCATTGAGCAAGAGACTCGAGGGATGGGCCTGCAGAGTACACCGTTTACTCTCACCAAGGTTCTCCAGTTGTATGAAACCAAAAGCTCCCGCCACTCCACCATGATTGTGGGTGGCACAGGCAGTGGCAAGACTACCCTCTGGAAAATTCTGCAGGCCTCCATGACTTCCTTGTGCCGAGCTGGAGACCCCAACTTCAACATCGTTAGAGTATGCAGTTGAGACACTGGGTGGCTGGCAGGTGTCAGAAGGGGCCGTGCCGGGGTCTGAGGAGGCCTAGGAGATAGGGGCAAGCAGGGCCAAAAGGAAGAGCCTACAAGGGTGTAATCTTGGGAGTTTTGGGCTTACCAGTATTTCAAAAATCTCTTCTGGTGTCATTTTCAGGAGTTCCCTTTGAACCCAAAGGCATTGTCCTTAGGGGAGCTATATGGAGAATATGACCTTAACACAAATGAATGGACAGATGGCATCTTGTCTAGCGTCATGCGGACTGCATGTGCAGGTATTCAGAGGGCCAGAAGTGGGGAGTTTGGGAGCAGGAGAGAAATGCCCCGGGGAATGTGGAAGTACAAAGAACCATGTGTGTGGAACATGAATGGGGAGAGGGGGTGACGGAAAGTCTCCTGGTTTCCTTATAATCTACCCATTCCTAAGATGAGAAACCAGATGAGAAATGGATCCTTTTTGATGGCCCTGTGGACACACTGTGGATCGAGAGCATGAACTCTGTCATGGATGACAACAAAGTGCTGACCCTCATCAATGGAGAACGTATCTCAATGCCTGAGCAGGTACTGATGAGACAGTGGTGGGATAGAAGGAGAGCTGAGGTGGAAACTAGAGTACGCGGAGCCGGTTCTGTAGGAGAGGCCTGGGGAGGAAGATCTTGGATAAGGGAAAGCTGCCACTGAGGAAAAATGCTTTTCTAATCTGAAAAGATAACTGAGTGGTAGAGCATGTGCCTCTGTGGTCCATCTTCACTACAGCAGTTAGGGGACCAGTGCCTACACTGGATGTGGGGAACAGAAAAGAACTTTGAGTCTAAAAAGAGCTGCACAGATTAGGCCCTTCTCAGCTTCCACTGGCCTATAACGTGAGGCCTTCATCCTGCGCACCAAGGCTATGCCCTCATGGCTGTAACACCCACCTTTTACCTTTTACTTTTTAAAAATTGTATTTATTTATCTTCTATGTGTATGAATGTACTATCTGCATGTAGGTTTGTGCACCGTGTCGTACAATGCCTCGGACGTCAGAAGAGAGCGTCAGATTCCCCTGGAACTGGACTTAAAGACGGTTTTCAGCTGCCATGTGGGTGCTGGGGATTGAACCCGGGTCCTCTGCAAGAGCAGTCGGCGCTCTTAACCACTAGGCTATCTCTCCAGCCCCTTACCTTTTACTTTTCTTTTGTTTTGCTTTGTTTTGTTTTGTTAGCATCTCATGTAGCCCAGGCTTGTCTTGAATTTACTATATAGCTGAGGATAACCCTGAATTCCTGATTCTCCTACCTTTGCCTCTGCCTTCCAAGTTGACATGATTAGAGGCTGGTACCACCAGGCTCCACTACACCCATTCTATGCTATCATGTGAGCAAGAGTGATTTTTCCCAAGGATAACCTTGAATAAGCTGTAATTTCTTCTAGGAAGCAAGCTGGTTTTGAGCTTCAAGTCTTTAGTCTTCTTGCTCCACTTTACTTGATAAAAGGACAGCTCAAGGTGCAAGCTCTGGATTGTTTTATTACATGGACAGGCTGTGGACAATGAGCTTCTGACGGAAGTGTTTCTTCCTAGGTATCTCTCTTATTTGAGGTAGAAAACTTGGCAGTGGCCTCTCCAGCCACTGTCTCCCGCTGTGGGATGGTCTACACTGACTATGCTGACCTGGGCTGGAAGCCTTATGTTCAATCATGGCTGGACAAGAGGCCAAAGGTCAGAAGGGAATTGGGGAGAAAGAAAATTGCTAGGGCATCCCACTGGGCAGAGCAGTACATAGTGTCTTTTGTTTACTTCTAGACCGAAGTAGAGCCCCTTCAACGCATGTTTGACAAGTTAATCAACAAGATGCTATCCTTTAAGAAGGATAACTGCAACGAGTTGGTGCCCCTCCCTGAGTACAGCGGTATCATCTCACTCTGCAAACTCTACTCAGTCCTGGCAACACCAGAGAATGGGGTAAGAAGCAGACCCAGTATGGAAAACTCCGTTTCCTTGTGGTCGTCCACTACCCCTGGCTCTTACAATCTTTCTGCCCTCTCTTCTGTAATGGTCCCTGAGCCCTGGGTAGGTGAGGTTTAATATAGGGGTCCTATCCAGGGATGCATACTCTACATTTTGGCTAGTAGTAGCTGTGTTAATCACCATCTGCTACACAAGAAAACGTCACTGGTGAGAGTTGAGAGGTATGTTGGTCTTCTCTCCACCCCCTGTTCGTCTATGTCCCATGAGCCTTAGGTGTACAGGTTCCACTGTAGATGTGTCGCTTAGGGCTGGGCATGTTACAGACACTATTCTCTGAGCTTGACCAGTTATGGAATTCTGTAATAGTCTCCATCTGTTGAAAAAAGAAGCTCTTTTGATGGATGGTGATTGTTATACCTCTCAGGGTAGTCTGGAAGTCTTCTGTTGAGAGGTTCTAGAAATTTTCAGATGAATTGATACTTGGGAAAAATTTCTCTGTTGAGATTAAATCGCTGTCTAGAAATATTTTGCCTTATTTTTAAAGATGTTGCCAGGTAAACTAAACTATTAATATATTATGAACAGCAGTTAAGATCTCTAACTGTGAGTTATTCCTTGTGGATCACCGCACTTTAGGAGGCTGAGATAGGAATATCATAAGCTCTAGGCCCACCTGGTCTATAGAGTGAATTCAAGGACAGTTTGAACTACATACTGAGAGCTTCTCACAAGCAACAACAACAAAGTCACTTTAAGAAGAAAAAATATTAATTGTGTAGTTAATACATTAAAAATATGTAGATGGAAGACAAAAAAAATGAAAGAGCCAAGTATGGCAGTGCACACATTTAATCCCAGCACTTGAGAGGCAGAGGCAGGCAGATCCCTGTGAGTTCAAGGCCAGCCTGGTCTACTTAGTGAATTCTAGGTCAGCCGAGGCTACAGGGAGATCCTGGCTCAAAAAGACAAAAAAATATAGATGGACTTGCAAAGATAATGTGTGGGATACGTGTGTGTGTGTGTGTGTGTGTGTTTGTGTGTGTGTGTGTGTGTTTGTGTGTGTGTGTGTGTTTGTATAGATATATAGTGTTGAGGGTATAAAAATGCTGGAAAGGACCATGTGGAGAGGAGAGGAGGCTTCCTGGGGAGGCCAGGGGGCAGGTGGAGTAGCCTTTGGGAAAGTATAGATAACATGAATTGGCTGGACTAGGCTGGGCAGAGCAAGGTACTGGTGTTCACAGCTGGACGGAGTGGGGTGGCAGGGTGGCAGGGCAGTTGGGTGACAGGGTAGTATCTGCATACAAACTTCTGCACTACAGCAGAGATCCTGAGGAGAAGGCTGGACCATGAGGAGATAATGTGCTTTGTGATGGGCCTGAGTTGGAAGGAAACAATAAGGATTCTAGGTTGAATATAACAGACCAGAGAGTCTTAACATACCTTCCTGGCTATATTTTGGGGATTATTATAAGGTCCACATGCATACAGTGTCTATGGAGGCCATAAGAAGGCATCAGATACCCTGGAACTGAAATTATAGGTGGTTGTGAGCTGCCGTATAGGTGTTGGGAACTGAACTTGGGTCCTCTGCAAAAATAACAAGTGCTATTAACCACTGAGCCATTTCTCTAGCCCCATGAGCACTTTCTTTTGACAGGTATAAGATGACACATATAAACGCACTCTAGTAGGAAGGAGAAAGAAAACAAGATCAGGAAGGAGATGAACAAACAGGACCTGAAAGCCTGGTGTGGTGGCTCAGGTCTTTGAAAATAGCTCTGAGAAGGCTAAGGCCAGAGGATAACAGCTCCAAGGGCAGCTTAGACTGTGCAGCCAGGCTTGTCTCAAAAGAGAAAAAAACTTATTTTTTAGAAAGAAAACTAAATTCAGTAATTACTTATGCAATTCAAAATTAAGTTTTGCAGGCTAGGCCTTTAATCTCAGCACTTGGGAAGCAGAGGCAGCTTGGTCTACGTAGTGAGTGTCAGGCCAGCCAGTGTAATACAGGGAGACCCTGTCTCAAAAACAAAACAAATGAAAACCCAAGAAATGGATCAAGTACATGCAACATACTTGTTAAACCAAAAAGGCTTTGAGTTCTGTGCTGCTGCTGTGTGTAGGCTGCTTTCATTGCTTACTGTTGTGCATTTCATGGTGGAACTCTGGATTCTCCTTTCTCCTTTCTCTCTTGGTAGACCTTTGGGTCATCTCCAGTTTTTTGCAGTTACAAACATGTCACCACAACTCTGTCTCCTTGAACACCCATAAGTACTTCTCCCTGGCAGGCCTGGCGTGGTCAGATAACAGTTGTGTCTTTATGACTTAGTAGAGAGGCAGCTCAGGGCAACTGTAATGCTACAAGGTATTTCAGGCTTATCTCAAACCTTTCTGCTGCCTGCACATTTAGAGAACAACCCTGTGGTTTTCCATATAGAACCAGGAAAAGAAAGGCTCTCCACCTTTTTGATAATCTGCTAAAATAGGTCCTCCCGGGCTTCTATGTGAAGTGTCTCTCTCTGTCTGGAGGCTTGAGGATTATTCTAAGACTGAGTCCACCATTCTGGACTTGCACACCTCTTCTTTCACCTAGGTGAATCCAGCTGACATGGACAACTACGTTGCTATGGTAGAGATGACCTTTGTGTTCAGCATGATCTGGTCAGTCTGTGCCTCTGTGGATGAGGATGGACGAAAGAAGATTGACAGTTACCTTCGAGAAATTGAGGGCTCCTTTCCCAATAAGGTCAGGGCCCATAAAGCTGCTGTCCTATATGCCCTGTTTTTCCAGAACTTGGCATTTCTGTTCTTCATACTTGGCCTGTACTTCCTCCTAGCTGTCACTCTCTTCTTTACCCCTGTTGATCTGGGAGCCCCATCTCAGGCTGAGAAGAGCTGGAGGAAGCATTGATAACATGATTCACATCCCCTCTTTAGGACACAGTGTATGAATACTTTGTGAACCCCAAGATACGGACTTGGACATCATTTGAGGATAAACTCCCTAAGAGTTGGCGTTACCCTCCAAAGTGAGAGTGAGGTCTGGGGTGTCTGGAGGGTTTGGGGTTTCAGTTGGTGGCAGATGTGGCAAGAGTGATGGGGCCCAAAAGCAAGGGTTAGCTGTAAAAAGAGAAAGTGAATAAAAAGAATGACTCTTGGTTTAGGAAGTGGAATCTGGAGGACTTGGGACAGGGGCTTCAAGGAGAGTGCCTCTTCCTCAGGCTCCGGGAGGCAGGATTGATGATGAGAGGCTGGTAACACCAGAAGAGAAGCACTGGGAGGAAGAGTGAAGTGAGAGTTTTAATTGGAGTAGACCAGTGGCAGTTGAGACACAGTTCCTGTCTTCCCTAGTGCCCCTTTCTATAAGATCATGGTGCCTACTGTCGACACTGTTCGCTACAACTACCTAGTGAGCACTTTGGTGGCCAACCAGAATCCTGTCCTGCTTGTGGGTCCAGTGGGAACTGGGAAGACCTCTATAGCTCAGAGTGTTCTCCAGTCCTTGCCTTCCAGCCAGTGGTCTGTGCTCATTGTCAACATGTCTGCACAGGTATGTTAAGGCTCAGGCCACTAGTTGTCTGTCATCTGCTCTTCTCTGGACTCCATGTGCCTAGATGACACTCCTCGCTGACCCCATATTTCTCTTGGGAAACACCCATATACATTCTGTGACTCTTCCACCAGACCACATCCAACAATGTGCAAAGCATCATCGAGAGCAGAGTGGAGAAGCGAACCAAGGGTGTGTATGTGCCATTTGGGGGCAAAAGTATGATCACCTTTATGGATGACTTAAACATGCCAGCCAAAGACATGTTTGGGTCCCAGCCACCCCTGGAGTTGATACGCCTCTGGATTGACTATGGCTTCTGGTATGATCGCCTGAAGCAGAGCATCAAGCACATTCGAGTAAGCATCCTGAGAAGCTGTTCTTATGCCTGTATTCCCTGCTGTGGTAGGTAGGATCAGTCCCTGCACCACGGGGGCCCTGGCCTCTAATCTTACAGTCCTCTAGTCCTACAGTCCTTTAGTCCTACAGTCCTCTAGTCCTACAGTCCTCTAGTCCTACAGTCCTCTAGTCCTACAGTCCTCTAACCCTCCTTAGACAGGAGCATCCTATCTATTTCTGAGGATCCATACATCTGGCTTCCAAGTTATTGACACTCTAACATTTTTATTATTTTGTTTATTTATCTATCTATCTATCTATCTATCTATCTATCTATTTATTTATTTTGGTTCCCCCCCCCCTTTTTTTTGGTCTTTTTTGAGACAGGGTTTCCCTGTAACCCCAGCTGTCCTGGAATTCACTTTGTAGACCAGGTTGGCCTTGAACTCACAAAGATCCGCCTGCCTTTGCCTCCCAAGTGCTGGGATTAAAGGTGTGCACCAGCACCATGCCCAGCATTTTTTTTGTCTATTATTTTATTTATGTGTATGAGTGTATTGACTGTGTGTACGTAAGCTCACCCCTGTTGCGCAGTGCCAGAGGAGGTCAGAAGATGGTGTTGGACCCCCTGGAGCTAGAATTAGGATGGTTGTTAGCCACCATGTGGGTGCTGGGAATTGAACCCTAGTCCTTTTAACTCTGCAAGAGCAGTCAGTGCTTTTAACTGCTGAGCCATCTCTCCAGCCCCAGATTCCCTATTATTAACTCTCTTCACTGACTCTGCCCTATACTTTGTGACCAAAGGGTCTTGCTTTTCATATCACTTTATCTCCAGGCCTCTCCTAATACACTCACATGCCAGTCTAGTCTTCTGCCAACTCTCAGAGCCAGGCCTGAACCGCACAGCTTTCTCTTTCTCCTGTGGTTACAGTGACCACATCTGTGTATCTGTTCTCTGATCCTCAACTACAACCCAGACATCTTACTGATGTCTGTTTATCTATCTATCTATCTATCTATCTATCTATCTATCTATCTATCATCTATCTATCTATCTATCTATCTATCTATCTATCTATCTATCATCATCATCTATCTTGTCTTTTTGAAACAGGGACTCTCTGTAGCTCCAGCTGCCCTGGAACTCACTATGTAGACTAGGCTGGCCTTGAACTCACAGAGATCTGCCAGTCTCTGCCTCCCGAGTACTGGGATTACAGGAGTGCACCACCACACCTGGCAGTTTTCTTTAGTCAATGGGAAACAACCATTCTATATTGATGTGTGGGGTGCCATTCCAGCTGGCACTCAGGGTCAAAATCCTTCCTGATAATATATTCACATGTTTCTGAGCAAGCATGTACTCAGAAACCCATATGTACATGTATATGGATATACACAACTTTCCTTTTTTAAAGAGAAGATCTAAAAAATAGGAGAGGTGGGAGAGATAGCTCAGCAATTAAGAATGTTCCCAGAGGACCTGAGTTGTTTCCTACCATCCACATAGGCATGTTGGGTGGCTCACAGCTGTTATAACTCCAACTGCGGGGGATCTGACACCCTCTTCTGGACTCCTTGGGCATCAACACACACACACACACACACACACACACACACACTTTTAAAATAACAAAAATAAATAAAAACCGGGTGTGGTGGCACATGCCTTTAATCCCAGCACTTGAGAGGCTAGCCTGGTTTGAATAGCAAGTTCCAGAGCTATGGATAACAAGGAAACCCTGTCTCAAAAAAAAAAAAAAAAGATCTAATGGGGCTGAAGAGATGGGTCAGCAGTTAAAGAGCACTCCAGTTCCAAGGGGTCTCACATTCTCTTTGGGCCCCCATGGGCATTGCATACATTAGTGCACTTATTTATTTATTTATTTTTGGTCTTTTTGAGACAGGGTCTCCCTGTAGCCCCAGCTGTCCTGGAACTCACTCTGTAGACCAGACTGGCCTTGAACTCACAAAGATCCAAGTGCCTCTGCCTCCCAAGTGCTAGGATTAAAGGCGTGCGCCACCACGCCCGGCTCATTAGTGCACTTATGTACATGCAAGCAAAATAGACACATAAAAATAAAATTAAAAAATTAAGGGGCTGGAGAAATGGCTCAAAGGTTACAAGCACTGGTTGCTCTTGCAGAGGACCCAGGTTTGCTTCCCAGCACTCACATGGCAGCTAACACCTGTCTGTAACTCCAGTTCCAGGAGATCTGACACCCTCTTCTGACCTTCATGGGCATTATACAACATGAGTGTGCACCTACCTACATGCAAGCAATACACTTGTACACATAAAATAAAAATAATAAAGCCAGGCACACTCCTTTAATCTCAGCACTTGAGAGGCAGAGGCAGGCAGACTTTGGGAGATTGAGGCCAGCCTGAGTTCCAGGCCAACCTGTAGTTCCAGGGAGACCCTGTCTCAAAAGACAAACAAACAAACAAATAAATAAATAAATTTAAAAATTAAAAATATAATAAAACTTATTTTATTTACCTGAATTTTCTAATTTTGGTACATTAGACAACAACAATGAAATAAAGACAACGCATAAATAATCCTAAAAAAGTTCCCTAATCCTTCCTTCTTTCCACTTCTCTAGTGCATAATTCTCTATGCTTGCCTTCATCATTCTGTCCCTGTTCTTCTTCTGTTTTGTCCTTTTATTTACTGTCTTTCTATTCCTTTTGCTTCCTCTTTCCGCCTTCTCTCCCTCCCTCCCTCCTTCCTTCCTTCCTTCTTTTCTTCCAGTTATTTAGCATTTTTGGTTGACATATAGTAAGGATACATACTTATAGAGCATGGCATTTTAAGACATGTATACAATGTGTAGTGATCAGATCAGGGTAATTTAGCATTTGTGGTAGAAACACTCCCCGTCCAATAGCCTTGCTGTTGTAAGGCATCGTCCCTATTTCTGCATCTCCTCTCACCTGTCTCTCACCCTGACTTGTCTTTGTTCTTTAGGACATGTTCCTCATGGCTGCCATGGGTCCTCCTGGGGGCGGACGGACTGTTATCTCTTCAAGGTTACAGAGTCGATTCAACATTATCAACATGACCTTCCCCACTGTAAGGCTTTAGTGGAGGCTGTGGGATGGGGACTGCACTGAACAAAACCATCTCTGTCCATATCAAGCCAGGGGGTTGATCAAGCAGAGTTGCATTCAGATAGCTATGTGACACGGAGGTGGGATCATCTGTAGGAGCTCTTGCTACCCCCTGAACCAGAACAGATGCAGGATTTGGAAGTTTGGCCTGGGACTCTGGAATGTGGAGCCTGTGGTCTCCATGGACAGAGAATGTCTGGGGCTGAAATAGACTCAGGGAGGTGGAACCTCCAAAGCTAAGAGCCGGAAGCAGTGCAGGGTTAGGGAGTGGCAACCGCACAGGTAAGGGGGACGCAGAGCCAGAGCTAAATAGAACACTACTAGGAGAGATAATATGCCAGGAGAAATTTTATATATTTACATATTTTTTAACTTTTTATTATTTTTATTTTATGTGTATGTATTGCCTACGTGTGTAAGTACACCTATGTTGTGCAACGCCACCATGTGGGTGCTGGGGAACCAAACCTGGGTCCTCTGCAAGAGCTCCCAGTGCTCTTAACCACCAATCCATCTCTACAGCCTGAATTTTTATTTTGAAGTATTATATTAAAATATTATTTATCGGGGCTGGAGAGATGGCCTAGCGGTTAAGAGCGCCGACTGCTCTTGGAGAGGACCCGGGTTCGATCCCCAGCACCCACATGGCGGCTGAAAACCGTCTGAAACTCCAATTCCAGGAGAACTCCAGTTCCAGGGGAATCCGAGACCCTCTTCTGACTTCCGCAGTGTTGCACGACACGGGTTCACAGACCTGCATGCAGACAGTACATTCTTACACATACAGAAATACATAAAAAAAAAAATTAAAAAAAATTATTATTTATCTTGATTTCTTAGTTTTTTTTTAATGCCCCTTAGATTCTGCTCATGAGGTGAGCTCTCCGCTTGCCTCACACTTGGTCCTGGCCCTGGCTATAAGGCTAGGAGCCTTGGAAAGTGAGTTTGAGGCCTCTTTTTAGGAATCCCAAATCATTCGCATATTTGGCACCATGATCAACCAGAAACTTCAGGACTTCGAAGAAGAGGTAAAGCCCATTGGGAACGTGGTGACTGAGGCTACCTTGGATGTGTACAATACCGTGGTACAGCGCTTCCTGCCCACACCTGCCAAGATCCATTACCTCTTCAACCTTCGAGACATCTCCAAGGTAAATCTCATCCCTTTAACCTGGCTCAGGCTCCTTGGTGGCATTTTCTTCTCAAAAATACCCTCAGGACTCCATAGCAAGGTTTTGGAGAGATGTCTCAGTGTTAAGAGAGTTTGTTGCTTTTGCAGAGGCCCATACTGGGCAGCTCACAACCACCTGTAACTCTAGCTCTAGCTGATCAGATCCCCTCTCTTGGCCTCCATAGATACCTGCGCACTTGTGCACATACACACACAAACATATAAATAAAACTGTACTCTGCTCTTTTATTTTTTGTTTTTTAGTTTTTTTGAGACAGGGTCTCCTGGTAGCCCCAGCTGTCCTGGAACTCGCTCCGTAGACCAGGCTGGCCTTGAACTCACAAAGATCCGCTGCCTCTGCCTCCCAAGTGCTAGGATCAAAGGTGTGCGCCACCACGCCTGGCTATACTCTGCTCTTACTTCTAAATCTCCTCCAGGGAATCTCTTCCCTCCCTCCATCCAGTCTCTGCTTTGACTTCCCAGGTTTTCCAGGGCATGCTCAGAGCCAACAAGGACTTCCATGATACCAAGGCCAGCATCACCCGACTCTGGATTCATGAATGTTTCAGGTGCTGTGTGTGTGTTCCGGCCAGAGTCAGAGTCAGGCTCCTCAGCTTTGCTCCCAACCCATCTTCGCCCATGGCCCTACTTTCCCTTCCTCCAGGACTATTCTCCTTGGTCCAAAATCTCTCCGTTTCCTAACAGAGTCTTCTCTGACCGGCTGGTTGATGCAACAGACATGGAAGCCTTTGTGAGCATTTTAAGTGACAAACTCGGCACCTTCTTTGACCTCACGTTTCATCATCTATGTCCCAACAAACGTTCTCCTATCTTTGGTGAGCTGGGAGCCATGATTACTTTGCACCTTGGAGGTAGGGTTAGAAGGGTCTGGTCATGGATTCCTGATGCTAAAGGCCCCAAGGGGAGCTCTGGAGAGGACAAGGTATTGGGAATTCTGATGCCTTCTCCCTGGGCCCAGGGGACTTTATGAAGGAGCCGAAGGTCTATGAAGACCTGACAGATCTGACAGTACTGAAGACAGCCATGGAGACAGCCCTGAATGAGTACAACCTGTCTCCTGCTGTTGTGCCAATGCAGCTAGTGCTGTTCCGAGAGGCCATTGAACACAGTGAGTGCATGCTACTCCTAGCCACCCAACCGTGCTTTCCCTTCTAAGGCCACTCCCAAATCAGGTTCTAGAAGGTCTTTTCCTTTCTGGTTCAATATGTTCTTGTGGCGGTGGGTAGTATTTTTTTTTCTTTACTTATTTTTTTGGGGTTTTTTTTTTTTTTTGGTCTTTTCTAGATAGGGTCTCCCTTTAGTCCCAGCTGTCCTGGAACTCACTCCATAGACCAGGCTGGCATTGAACTCACAAAGATCCGCCTGCCTCTGCCTCCCAANAAAAAGCTAGCCAGGCAATACATTCATACACATAAAATAATATGAAGTATTAAAAAATCTAATCCCAGTGACATATACCTGTAATCCTTGCACTAGTGGGGCAGAGAGGGATGGATCCTTAGGGCTGTCTGGCTAGCCAGCTTGCCTCACTCAATCCGTGAGCCCTACACCAGTGAGAGACCCTGTGTCAAAAACCAAGGTGGACAGCAATTGAGGAATGACACCCAAGGTTGACCTTGGACCTCCACACATGTACAGAAGTACACCCCAACCCTCACACATGTGTGTACTCACACATATGGATGCACACACAAAGATGAACAAAATAAATAAAATGAAAAGAATGCCTATAGTCCATATCTATGGATCTAACTTCCTTTCTTTTCTTTTCTTTTCTTTTCTTTCTTTCTTTCTTTCTTTCTTTCTTTCTTTCTTTCTTTCTTTCTCTCTCTCTCTCTCTCTCTCTCTCTCTTTCTTTCTTTCTTTCTTTTTTTGGTCTTTTTGAGACAGGGTCTCCCTTTAGTCTTAGCTGGCCTGGAGCTCGCTTTGAGGACCAGGCTGGCCTTGAACTCGAAGAGATCTGCCTGCCTCTGCTTCCCGTATGCTGGGATTAGAGGTGTACACCATCATGTCTGGCTTGGAAATTTTTTCAATTTACTCATCCAGTTCATTTCCCTCATCCACTCCCCAGTCACAAGAATTGTTCGGGTAATTGGACAGCCTCGAGGCAACATGCTCTTGGTGGGCATTGGGGGCAGTGGACGCCAGAGTCTGGCTCGATTGGCTTCCTCCATCTGCGAGTACAACACATTCCAGATTGAGGTCACCAAACACTATCGGAAACAGGAGTTCCGAGAGGGTATGGCTGGGTTTCTGAACCCAAAGAGGGTTGAGTTCTTGGACTATAAGATGAAATGTTTGAGCTCTTGCCATGCTGAAAGGGGAGAGAGGGTGCCCAGGTAGTAAGATGCCTCTGGCTTTTGTGCATTGATGCAGGATGGTGGTATGGGTGTGGAAGCGGGCTGGAGGAGGACCCTGAATTTCAGAAGAGTACAGCGGGGAGTCTGAAGGAAGCCTATTCTTTTGTCCTTCCTTTGTCTGCCAGATATCAAACGTCTGTATCGTCAAGCAGGAGTAGAACTCCAGACCACATCCTTCCTTTTTGTGGATACCCAAATTGCTGACGAATCCTTTCTAGAGGACATTAACAACATCCTCAGCTCAGGCGAAGTCCCCAATCTCTACAAGACGGATGAATTTGAAGAGGCATAGTTCCTTTTGTACTTGCTGCTACTAGGAAGTTGACCTTCCTAATAAAGCTCTGAAAACCCCTAGATTCTAGGATATTTCTGAGGCACCCCCAACCATCAGATCACTCCGAGACTGAAAGGTTTCTCACCAGCCTTCCTCCCAGAGCCCCATTGGTCAGGGTTGCTTTAAATCCCACTGTAGTCTGCCAGCCTAACTTGCTACTTGGGTGACCCTGCTGTGGTAACTTTGACCTCTGACTCCATGTGGCTTCTGTCCAGATCCTGAACCATATCATAGACCAGGCTCGGGCGGAGCAGGTGCCAGAATCTTCGGACAGCCTCTTCACCTATCTCATCGAGCGTGTGCGGAACAACCTGCACATTGTGCTGTGCCTCAGCCCCGTGGGGGACCCCTTCAGGTGACTCTATGTTCTCCCTATTGGCCAACTCCTCTCTTTCAGCCTTCCATATTCTTTGGAAGTTAGGGTCTCTCCATCTCCTTTGCTGATGTGGCAGTCATCCCTTTAGGTATAACATGCTTTTTTCTTGTGGCTGGTTATTTTGTGTTATTTTTCTTTTCTTTTCTTTTCCTTCCTTCCTTCCTTCCTTCCTTCCTTCCTTCCTTCCTTTCTTTCTTTCTNTCAAGGCCAGCCTGGTCTACAGAGTGAGTTCCAGGTCAGTTGGGGCTACAAGGAGACTCTGTCTCGAAAAGACCAAAACAAAACAAAACAAAAAAAAAAATGAAAACAAAAACAAACAAACAAACAAACAAAAAACAGGCTTTTCTGCCCTGCATGGTGGTATACGCCTTAATTCTTAGCACTCAGGAGGCAGAGGCAGGCAGACCTCTGAGATTAAGACTAGCCTGGTCTACATAGTGAGGTCTAGGCTACCTGATTTAGCAAGCTCTTTGGAGAACTGACTAGCCATTCTCAGAACTTCATATGTGTAAGATGACTTTGACCAACAATGTCTACTAGAGAGATACTCCAAACCTGAAGTTACTCCATACTTTCTTCTGGGTTATAAGTAAATAACTTATATTTTCCAGCCATTATTATAGGGTGTTTTGACACATGGAGTTAAGAAACAGAATTGTAAATATACAAGTAAGAAGACAGCTTATATACAGTGAGAGTAGCTCTGTACAGGCTGTGAGAAAGGGAGAGATCGATGGGGAAAGGCAATCATTTTAAGCTAAGTCCATGGAAACTAAATTTTGCAGCTGTAGGCCACTCCTGGGTTGATTAGTAAGCCACGTTGCTGAATTTCTTGCTGCGCCATCAACATGGCGCTCCTCCTGACAACAGCTGCATGCAGCCCCCTGGCCATGATTAGTTGTAAACAATGCATGATCATCTACAGAAGCATGTGTAGGCCGAGGACTATGTAACTGCATGATTAGGTTGACCTTTTCAATGATTGGATACACTACTGATTGGTAGACGCTTCCTATATGCCCTTGTCCTAGTCTGTCTTCCATTGCTGTGACAAAACACTCTGACCGACACCAACTTGGGGAGGAAAGGGTTTATTCAGCTTACATCTCCTGGGTCACAGTTCATCATCACTTAGGGAGCAGGAACTCAAGGGCAGGAACCTGGAGTCAGGAGCTGAAGCACAGGCCATGGAGGAATGCTGTTCACTGGCTTGCTCCCCTGGCTCATGCCCAGCCCGCCCTCTTATACTGTACACAACAACCTGCCCAGGATGGCACCACTCACTGTGGGCTGGGCCCTCCCACACTGCTTAACCATCAAGACAATACTCCACAGATGTGGCCACAGGCCAATCCAATGGAGCCAATTCCCGAGTTGAGGCTCCCTCAACCCAGGTGTGTCAAGTTGACACTAAAGCTATCCAGCACAACCCTGTACTAGAAAATAAAGTTTTGAGCTCTGCCCTCTGACACGCTCCCCGGGGTGGTTTGGCTCCATCACATTTACCCTTGGTAGAGTGTGGACCAACTACCAGGCCAGAGAAGGCCCACATGGAGCCAGTGAAATATCACTGAAATGGTGTGTGTGTGTGGGGGGGGACCTCTAGGACCAGGAAATTTCCTGGTTAGTAAATATTTCAGTATTTTCAGGTCACATGTTCTCTGTTTCAATAATTATAGTTTACTGTTATCACAGGTAAGCAGTCAGACCACGACGTCAGTGACAGAGCTTGACAGCATGCCAATAAATCTTTATTTACAAAAAGTGGGCCCTGAACTAGATTTGGGCCATACTTGGCTGACCCTGACTGATTTGAGTTCTTATAAAGCAGGAGATGCCTTGTCTTATACTAAAATAGACTGTGTTCTTCATTTGCCTCATCTTCAAATTTGATCAGTAGCTATCTTTAAATTTAGACAGTTGTATTGTTTGGAAATTGCTGTTTGCTTTCTCTTTTGAGCATGCAATCCTAGCATGTTTCTACAAACCTCCATCATCCCTAAAAGTAATTATTAATGAGGACATCAATAATGGTACAGTTCCTAAATCCTGGCCTCAAAAAGGTAGCAGTAACCACCAGGCAACCTAGCCCGAGGGAGGAAGGAGGCTGGAACAACTTCATTGCTGCAGGCATCCAGGCACTGGTGGGAGAGCTTTCTTTATGTCACAGGCTCACTAGTAATCTTCGCATCTCAGCAAGGATGGATGCTGGGGCGGGAGAGGTGGCTCAGTGGTAAAAGCACTGGCTGCTCTTGCAGAAGACCCAGGTTTGATTCCCAGCACCCAAACATAACTCAAGTTCCAGGGTACCCGACACCCTCTTTTGACTAATGGTATTGCATGCATAGGTGCACTTTTGTACATACAGGAAATACACTCATACACAAAATAAAAAATAATAAATAAAATTTTAAAAAGAAAAGATGGATGCTGGGATGGACCTGAGAAACCTAAGGGAACTAGTCTGCAAGGTGCTAGTTGAAGTGCACAAATCTGACAGTTCTTAGATAGTTTGTAGGTTGTGGAACTGGCTTTGGGTGTCCCTGAACAAATAAGTCAATAGATCTAAACATTCTCTAAATGGTTAAGTGAAAGTGTGATGTGGTTGGTCTTTAATATACCTTCAGGCATCTCTGCCTGAAATACCAGTCGGCTACTTAAACAAATGTGCTTTGAAGAGGCGCCAGGCCTCTGCTCCACTCTTGTGACCCAGATATTTTTATATTTGTTTGCTAAAAATAAAAGTCTGCATCTCTCCAACACAGACTGCACCTTACTCCTTGAAGAGCAATTGCTATAAGGAGAAAGATATTCCTGTCAAAACACAATGAGCACAAAGTTTCAATATTTAACTCATGCATGTGAGCCCTATTATTAGTTAGTTATCTAGTTATTTAGTTAGTTAGAAATAGGGTCTCTCCTGTATATGTGGCTGGCCTGGTATTTATTATATAGCTTGATGTAAAGAGGAACAATGACCATCTATGTCTGCTAAGAACTTTAACCCCGCTCCCCTCCATAAGCATCCAATCCATAAGCAGCTCCTCTGTCCCCTTCTAGTTAATTCCCCCATTACCAATCCTTGGGAAGGCAGATTTGAGTTTACTTCTGGTCCTGACATTCTTGTAAGTTGGCCTCCTGATTAAGTAGTACTGGCTTTGTGGCCGTCTGACAAGCTCTTGCTTGGCATCAGTGATGGCCACTTCTGATCTGGTGATCTCATAACACTTGAATAACAGTAAAACTTATATTTTTAAAACACAGGAAAAAATAAAGCATGGAACTAGGTATTTACATATTTTGCTGCTGGTTTTGCGACAGGATCTCGCTATGTAGCCCTGGCTCACCTGAAACTCGCTATATAGACCAGGCTTGCCAAGTGCTAGCAGTAAAGCTGTGCATCACCATACCCAGCATTGTTTTCCTCTCATTGCCTTTGAGACAGTCTCACTGTTGGCCCTGGCTGGTTTGGAACTCATTATACATCCAGGCTGGCCTTGAACTCACAGAGATCCCCTTGCTTCTTCTGCCTTCTGAGTGCTGGAGTTAAAGGCACCATCACGCCTGGCCCATTGTTTCATTTTTAAAATTGTGGTACACATGAAATCTAAACTTCCTAATTTGAACCATTTAACAATGTATTACTCTGTGTGTGGGGGCATTGGGGGTGTGTGCAGCCCTACACAGGTCACAGCACACGTGTGTGGGGGGCATTGGGGGTGTGCAGCCCTACACAGGTCACAGCACATGTGTGTGGGGGCATTGGGGGTGTGCAGCCCTACACAGGTCACAGCACGCGTGTGGGGGGGCATTGGGGGTGTGCAGCCCTACACAGGTCACAGCACGCATGTGGCCCACTGAGCCATCTTGCTGGCCCTCTTTTGCCCCATTTTTGCATACAGTTCAACAGTGTTGAATATATCCACATTGTCCTGCAACACATTTCTAGAATCTTCATTTTCTTAGACTGAAATTCTTTACCCATAGAACAATAATTATTCCTTCCCCTACCATTCTACTTTCCAAGTCTGTGAGTTTTAAGACGAGATAACTTCATACAAGTGGCATGGTGCATTATTTGTCCTTCTGTGACTTCCTTATTCTGTAATGTCCTCAAGGTTCATTCCTATTGTAGCATATGACAGGATATTAAAAAAAAGGATGAGGGGGCTGGAGATATGGCCTAGCAGTTAAGAGCGCTGACCGCTCTTACAGAGGACCCAGGTTCGATCCCCAGCACCCACATGGCGGCCGAGAACCGTCTGAGGCTCCAATTCCAGGAGAACTCCAGTTCCAGGGGAATCCGAGACCCTCTTCTGACCTCCGCGGCGTTGCATGACACGGGTGCACAGACCTGCATGCAGACAGTACATTCAAACACATACAGAAATAAATAAAAATTAATAAAAA
>VZQC01000851.1:551439-582758 GCA_009823505.1 Rhizomys pruinosus | reverse complement strand
CTCACAAAGATCCGCCTGCCTCTGCCTCCCGAGTGCTAGGATTAAAGGCGTGCGCCACCAGCTCGGCTCATGCCTGGCTTTTTATGGAAGTGTTGGAGGGCAGACACAGGTCTTCATGCACTTTACTGACTGCACTCTCTCCAGCCTCACTCAGGACTCTTTTTTCATTCTGGGACTTTTCTCTGCTTTGGGTTTGTATGGTAGAATGCAGCCTCTGCCTTAGAAGAAAGTGCAAAGTGCATAGAAAAAGGCTGGGCTGGGTGGTTAAACTGACTTAATAGATAGTAGTGGGAGATGAGGCTGGGGAGACTATGGGACTGAGAGGACCCCAGAGAAGGGAGCAAGATCAGAAGGGGATCAAGAGCCAGAATCAAATTTCTTGGTCTTGGGAACTGAACTCGGGAAAGTCTACAAGCAGTAACAAGAAAGCTGGACACAAAGAGGATAGGATTTGGCCCTCTGGCTGAGGCCTCAAGATGTTATTTCACAGGGGAACAGAACTTCATCAAGTCACTGATCTACTTTGATAAAGACAATATCTCAGATAAGGTACTGAAGAAGATTGGGGCCTATTGTGCCCAGCCTGACTTCCAGCCTGATATCATTGGCCGAGTCTCCCTGGCTGCCAAGTCCCTTTGCATGTGGGTGCGGGCCATGGAGGTAAGTGGTGGCAAAGGTAGGTGGGAGCAGAGTAGGGAGGCCTGGAGAAGCTGCAGGATGGCAGACCCACATGAGAAGGAAGGTCCTGGTGGGTGGGTGGTTGGTGGTTGGTGGGGACCCCCTGCGACCTGGCTGTCTCCCACAGCTCTATGGGAGGCTGTATCGAGTGGTAGAGCCCAAGCGGATCCGAATGAATGCTGCCATTGCCCAACTCCAAGAGAAGCAAGCAGCCCTAGCAGAGGCCCAGGAAAAGCTGCGGGAGGTGAGTTTTGCTCTGCCCATTCTCTCAGCCCGGTCCTCTCTCTTGATGTCTTACTGCCTGCTTCCTCCTGTCTAATTGTACTCTGCTCTCCAGTGTCCTATATTCTACTCTATCTCCCTTTTGCTCTTTGTCCTGTCTAGATTTGTCTGACTCCAGCCCAGAAAGCTTAGGAGGCTATGCAGGGTTGAACAGACTCCTAAGGCACTGTCACCTTAGGGGATCACAGAGCACTGTCACCCAGGAAAACCTTCCAGAGAATGGCTTGGAGTTGGCCCCCTTTAGAAATAGGCATTATGAGCTGGGCATGGTGGTGCGTGCCTTTAATCCCAGCACTCGGGAGGCAAAGGAAGGCCAGCCTGGTCTATGTAGCGAGCTCCAGGACAGCTGGGACTAAAGGGAGACCCTGTCTCAAAAAGACTAAAAAAAAAAAAAAGAAAAAAAGAAATAGGCTCTGGATTGTTGACTGAAGTCAGTGTTCAGGACTCTTCCACCTGTCCCTTGAGTCATGGCTGAAGGCCATCCTACACTAACAGCTCTTCAAAGTGAAGATCTCTCTGTAGTTTGTTTCATGGATACGCTACAGGGCATAGATTTGTTTTTTTTTTGAGACATGGGGTCTTCTTTTCTTTAGTCTCAGCTGGTCTGGAATAGTCTTGTATGAGACCAGCTGGGCCTTGAACTCACAGAGATCCCCCTGCCTCTGCTCCCAAGTGTAGGATTAAGGCGGTGTGCGCAACCACGCTCGGCTGGGAATAAGGATTTTTTTCCAACTCCTATCATAGCCCCACAATTTAAAATTAAATAATGGGACAGTTGATCTAGTACTGCCTAAACCTAGAAGCAGCTACTTATCTAGAGTTGGTAGTTATATTAAAGCAACAACAAACAAACCCAAATCAACTGCATTCGTAGTTTAAAAACCAGAAATTTAATTTTTCGTTAAATCAGCACCTAAAGAATCCTATACTCAAGTTTTCTGTCTTGCAGGGCCCAGCGATCATCTGATCGTTCTAGGACTTGGAAGGTCTACGTGTCCAGTCCAAGCTAGGACCGTCCAAGCTCTTACGTTAAGGTCATGATCTTTCTTTTGGCAAAAGTTGGGTGGTTTCAACGGCTAGTTTCCTTAGACAACTGCTCTTTTCAAACTCAGCTGTCCTGCAGGAAGCAGACACTTAGCTGTGGACAAAGACGAAATCACTTGCTAAGATCAGAGTATGGTTGGCTTAAGCCCTTCCCTAGGCTATAGGGGTGGGATATGTCATAACCTGGAAGTCATTGTGGGGTTTCCATTTAGGGCAATGAAAAGTTCTGAAACTAGGTCTATGATGGTTGTATAACATGGTGGAAGGTACATTAATACTATTGAGCAAAACTTTTTTACGTGTCTGAATGTACTGTCGCTGAATGTGGTTGTGCACCCATGTCACCATGTATGCAAGTACTGGCAGAGGTCAGAAGAGGGTGTCAGATTCCCCTGGGAACTGAAGTTAAAGGACGTTTCTTTTACCGCCTGTGGTTCTAGGAATTGAACCTGGGTCCTGCAAGAGCAGTCGGTGTGCGCTTAATGCGAGCATCTCGCAGCCCCCAACATTTTTTTTTTAATGTAGTTGTTTTTTTTTAAAACATTTTTTTTTTAAAGACAGGGTCTCCCTGTAGCCCAGCTGCCTGGAACCACCTGTAGAACCAGGCTGGCTTTGAAATTCACAGAGATCCTCCTGCCTCTGCTTCTGAGTGCTAGGCTTAGATACCCAGGTAAAGGGATGTTTCTTGCTGCCATGTAGTGGTGCTGGGGAATCAAACCCAGGTCTCGCAAGAAGGCTAAGTTGGCCGTTCTTAACCAAATTGAGGCATTTCTCCAGTCCCCTGAAGGAGAGACGACTTTAAGACAATTGTGCCTGGGAATGGAGATTGTTGGCTTGGTGTTTTAAGAAGCACTGGCAACTCTCTGCACGAGGGACCTCTGGTTTGATTCCTAGCTCCCACGTGGCAGCAAACAAACTGTCCCACTACCTCATGTTCCAGGATATGGATGTCCCTGTTCTGCACCTCCTTAACCATTGCAACCTGGACAGGTGCAACTTACACACATTCGCAGGAGCAACTACAATTCATACACAATCAAAATAAAAAAGCTGGGTGGTGTACACATCTTAATCCCAGAACGTAGGAACTGGCAGAAGCAGATGATATCTGGATTCAAGGCCATTCTAGTCTACATAGAGATGTTCTAGGCCTAGCTAGGAGCTACAGGGAGACCCTGTCTTGAGAAAAGACCGTATAGTGCATGGTAACCTTTATATGTTTTTTTTTTTGTATTTTTTCTCTCTTGTCTTTCTCAAGGACAGGGTCTCCTGTAGCCCCAGCTGTCTGGAATTACTCTGTTGACCAGTGTGGCGCCGTTGGAACTCACAAAAGATCTATCCGCGCTCTGGCTCCCAAGCTAGAAATTTAAAGGCGTGTGCACCAACACCAGCCTATATGTTTCCATTTTTTAAATTACACAGATACCCCTATCAAAAAAAGTTAGTGGGGGGCGCCGGAAAAGATGGCTCACAACAGTTAAGCAGGAGAGTTTGTTGTTCTTCACAGAGGGATCTGAGTTCTGTTCTCAGACCAATAAGATGAATCAGCAATTGTCTAAACCTAGCTCCAGAGACTCATAACACTGCCTTCCTGCCTAGCATTGTCATACACATGTGCCTACACCATGTGCATACATATTACACAGATAACCTTACCTGTATATAAAATTAAGACATTATCTTTTTTTTTTAGATAAGTGGTTGGAGGGATGATGACTGACACAGGCCTCCAGCAGAGATTTCATTAAAATGTAAGTGTATCCAGTCCTTGGGCACTGGGTTGTACACGGCCTTTCGAATATACAGAAACAGAGAGGGGGGCGGGGGCCAGATTTCATTTCCTCCAGTGGTTCTCGGGACCAAACTGAGGCTTCAGACATACGGCAGGTGGTTTCATCACATGAGCTATACCGCAGAACTCTGAGGGAGGTTTAATATTATCAAAATAAAAAAGGTGGATAAATTAAAAAAAAAAAAAAAAGCCCCATGAGATGGCCGCATGCCTTTAATCCTAGCATCCTGGGAGGCAGAGGCCGCAGTGGCAGGCAGCAGATATCTTGTTGAGTTCAAAGCAGCCTCGGCCTTACAGACGCGTTTCCGAGCAGCTGGGGCTTAGGGAGACCCTGCACTCAAAAAAGACACATAATAAAAAAAACAACACTAAAAAACCCCCAGAAAGGTGGAGTGGTACAGTCAATGATGTGGAATGACAGTGTGCGTGAGAGACACGCTCAACCAGTGATCATTTCTGGGGAAAAAAGCTCATAATATTGGGTGATTAAAAACATTTAACGACCAGCTCATCTTGTGAATGATCTACTGGAATTTGCCTGGTTCTGAAGCAACTGGACCAGGCACTCTGGTGCTCTCTGTCTGGGCATCTCCTCAAGTCATGATAAAATCTTGCTTCTTTTGATGCAGTACCTTTAAAGCCAGCCTCAGGACAAGGCCTGGAGGCCTAATCCAACATTCTGAATGTGAATGTTACAGACATTGACAATGTAAAAAAGGAGAGGTTGACTGAAAGTTGGTTACAGGAATTGGTGAGGAGAGACCAGGAAGCTGATTGGTTGTATATAGGAGTCGCTGAGTGCTCACTGTGTGGTACTACCACTGCATACCTGTTATGTAAACTGGGAACTGTGGTGCCTAAGCATGCGTACTTTGCGAGTTATCCTCCAGGCCCATAACACTGATATTTTAATGTAATTATTTAATGCAATAATGAGAATACAGTAAAAACTATGTAATTATTAGTAAATAAGATGGTGGCGGTAAAAAGGGGAGTTTAATCGTTCATAGCACGGAGTCAATAAGCAATTATCTAAAATCTTGCATGACAAAAGAAACAGTTAGCTAGCTATTCGTGATTGCTTAGAGTATTTCTGGAAAACGATGTCAAATGAACAGGTATAGCTGGCTGCGGTTTGTAAGGAAGGGAACCGAACAAGTGGAAGATAGGGAGGGCTGGAGGAAATTCTTTATGAGCTCAATATCCTTGTTGCCTTTTGAATTAAGCTCCTATTCACAGATAAAGTAACTTAAAAAGAAATAAAAGAAACGCAGTAAAGTTATTTTATGCAGCAATACAAGGGACATCCATTAATTAGTCACATAGTCAACTAATACAAATGGGTGAAAAGCCAAAGGTCTATTTATAAAAGGATATGTTAAGATAAAGTTAATATGTTCAATCACTGGGAGTGGCTCAGTAAGTAGAGGGCCCTGGGATTAATTCTTCACATGAAACATGGTGGGGCTAACAGCCATATAGTAACTCCAGTCAGGGGATTGTGAAACCCTCTTCTGAACTCTGTGGGCAGGCATGAACAGGTTGTACACTATAAAAATACCTGCTGGGGGCTGGAGAGATGGCTAGCGGTCTTAGAGAGCATACGGCTGCTCTTGTAGCGGACTTGGGGTTCGATCCCAGCACCCACCATGGCGGCTAAGAACCGTCTCGCTAAACTCCAATTCAGGAGAAACTCCAATTTTCCAGGGGGGAATCTCGAGCCTCCCTCCTTCTGACCTTCCGCGACATTGGCCCACACGGGGTGCACAGACCTGCTGCAGGACATACATTGAACATATACAAAAAATAAATTAAAATTTAAATAATGTAAAAAAAAATACTGTAGGGCATACGGGGCAACATTGCCTTTAGTCCCTAGCCACTCGGAGAATGCATAGGAACGGCAGATCTCTGTGAGTTCAAGGCTCCAGCTGGCCACATAAATGAGTTGCCAGGATATAGCGTGGGGCTACAGGGCGACCCTGTCTCAAAAAGCAACAAAAGCAAAACAAATGAAAAAACATAGCATCCGAGGTAAAATACCACATACACACATAAAACTAAAAATAAAATGAAAATTAAAACTATATACTTATGGTTCAATCTCACAAAGTTTTTGTAGCGTGGTTGGAAGGCTATGAGGCTTGGGATAGGAGTCAGTCAGTTGTTCTTAGCCTATGGTAGGCCGGGTTCAATCCCCCATTCCATATGAAAAAGAAGAAAAAAATTCATTTCCAAAAACATGGTCTGAGCCAAGTGTGTCGTGGTGCATGCTGCGGTCAGACATTGGGAAGGCTGAGAGCACGGTTACTTGAGTTCTATGCTTACCCCGGTTAATTGGGCTCCAGTATACATAGGCTAAGAAGCTTGTGTTCAAAATAAAAAACCTAAAAAAAAAGTTGGTGACTATTAGGCAATTAGTTCTACGCTCTAAGGAGTATCGGATTTAAGCCAGTGACAATCTTGTCTTTAAAGATCTCAAACACAACCCATGGGGGAGGTATTAGGTTCTTATGTAGTAGGAGGAGGAGACAGGAGGCAAGTGATAGAGTGCTAGGGATGTGTGTGTGTGTTGGGTTGTGTGTGTGAATGTGTGTGTGTGGTGGTGTGGGGGTGAAAACAAGCACCTGAAGTAAGAGGACCTTTCTAGAGTCCCACTTTCTTCCTTGATGAAGCAGGGTCTGCTGCTGACTCTGATGCCTCTGCACATCTCAGGCTAGCTGGCTTATGAGTTTCTGGGTATTCTCCCGTTTCTGCTTCCTGTCTTGCTAGACTTTCACCAGCTGAGCACTCTCCATGGCCTGTAAAGAGATTAATTTACCCAAGTTGAGGCAGGTACTAAGTGGCAAAGTCAGGATTCAACCTGGAACAATCTGTCCTCCAACCCCACGTGTTCTGGTGTGGCTCCCACACACCAATTCTTCCTAGGTGGCAGAAAAATTGGAGATGCGTAAAGAAACAGTATTGAGAGAAGCTGGCACAGAAAGGAAGAGCTTCGCAAAGAGGTCGAAGAGATGGAGCTGAAGCTCAAGCGAGCAGGGCTGCTGGGCTGGATTTGGCTGGAGAGGAAGGCCCGGGCTGGAAGAAGACTGTACAGGGAGATGGGTTTAGGGATACCAGCCAACCTGATTCAGAGGGTCTATCCTGGGCTAGATGAGATGGCGCTAAGCGGGTGAAGCTGCTCGTACTGCTTCTTGCAGAGGACGCCGTGGGTTCGAAGTCCCACATCCATATGTAGCCTGAGAGACCATCATGCCTCCAGTGCCAGGGGAGATCTGACGACCACTCTGCTGACGTCTGGGCATTGCACGACACGGTGTGCACCAAACCTACATTCAGACACATACAAGTATAAATAAAAATTTTAAAAAAGAGGTGTATCCTAGGCAATGGAGTCCTTCCCTCCCTGCCTCATATTTGGTGAGAATATAAAAGGAACGGTATTCTGTCCACTAGGGGTGGGCTCCAAGTAGTATCCTGATGCACACAAGGCCTGTTGGTACAGACTGTCTTCCTGAGAGATGACAGACATGGGCCTTCTTGTCTCTCTCTCATGGGTTTCTGGCTCCAAGACGGGTTTAGGTCTTATCAACTTGGATAGTCATCAGAGTATATATATTGCTGTCAGAGGTGGGGACTTGAAAGTGAGTTCTCAGAGTTCTGCAGAGGTTTAGGAAAGGGAAGATGATCTTTGATCTAAATCAGAGTTAAAGGAAAGTGCTTTCCAAAGCATCTCAAGTCTCTTCAAAGATCTGGAGTCCCAAGAACTTACACTTTCCTACTGCCCACTAGGGCCTGGAAGAAGATCTGGCCCACCTTGTAGGTGACTGTCTTCTGGCAGCCGCCTTCTTGTCCTACATGGGACCCTTTCTGACTAACTACCGGGATGAGATTGTCAACCAAATCTGGATCAGGAAGGTGAGAAGGCCCAGGTGTGATAAGGGAGCACTCAGGGTGGACTCTGAAGACTTTAGAGTGTGAAAACATACAGAGAGGAGGAAAAGTGAAGTGTGGGGCTCTCCTCTCTCCAGATCTGGGAACTTCAGGTGCCTTGTTCGCCTCGCTTTGCCATTGATAACTTCCTGGCCAATCCTAGCAAAGTCCGGGACTGGAACATTCAGGGATTGCCCTCAGATGCTTTCTCCACTGAGAATGGCATCATTGTTACCCGGGGCAATAGGTGAGTGCAGTGTGCAGGGAGTGAGGGGCAGAGAGACCAGAGCTGTCTTCCTGATGGACATTTCTCTTTCAGGTGGGCCCTCATGAATCGATCCTCAGGCCCAAGCCCTGAACGTAGGAAAAAAACATGGAAGGCAAACCAGGTTTAGGCAGTGGCTGCGAGAACTCGGGAAGGGATCTCCTCCAAGCCGAGTCTTTTCAGGTCCTAGCTCTCGATTTTGTGTCCCTGCTGTTCTTTGTGTTGCTTTCATTTTGATCCCCTTGCTTTCTAGGAGCCTAAAGGATCTCATTGACCTGCAGATGAGCGCATTACCTTCGAGTCCTACGAAAAATGCCATCCAGTTTGGATTTCACAGACCTGCTGCTCCAGAATGTGCAAGCAATACGGACGCCCCACAACTCAACCCTGTCTCAAAAAAATCTGTAGCACAATATTGGTCAGAGCCCAGGTTTCTGTGGTTTTACTGTGGGCTGGCCTAGAGACCAATCAAGTAGGACACCAGGGTGGGAAGGGGCACTCTTTGGATGTGTCCTGTACCTCCATGTAGCTAGGCCTGGGTAGAGAAGGCTGAGTTGTGGGCCTAGATGCCAGTGGGGAATGGGTCAGCCCATACCTGATCATATAAGGTTTCTGCTTGTGACCCTTTTGTGGATGTAGGTGGACGGCTGCTAATGCGCATTGGTGACAAGGAGGTGGACTACAATCCTAATTTCCGTTTCTACCTTACCACCAAGCTCCCCAATCCCCACTATAGCCCAGAGACTTCCGCCAAGACCACCATTGTCAACTTCGCTGTTAAGGAGCAGGTGAATAAGGACAGATGCCCAGGCTGTGCTAGGGTAAAGCAGGAAAGGCTGGAGAGTCTGGAAGAAATAGAAGAAAAAGGCCAAGCCTTGACTGGGCAACTGAGACAAGATCTTGGGAGGTAGATGGCAGGGGTGGAGGCCACAGGACTGGGATCCTTACCCTGAGTCTTGGCCCTCTCAGGGCCTGGAGGCCCAACTGTTGGGCATTGTGGTTCGGAAGGAGAGGCCTGAGCTGGAGGAGCAGAAGGACTCACTGGTCATCAACATCGCTGCTGGAAAGAGGAAGCTCAAGGAGCTGGAGGATGAGATCCTCCGGTGTGACTGCCACCCCGAGTCTCCCCACCCCCAACCCCCCCCCCCCAACCCCCACCCCCCACTCCCCCCCCCACTGGTGTGCTCCCGGTTGGCATCCCACTGGTCTACACCCACAGCACAACTATTACTGTAGGGGGCAAGAGGGAAGGTCCTTTCCTTCCAGCCAAGTACTTCAAAAATCCTGATCCATGTGCCTCTTGGGTTCTTCCCAGCTTGCTGAATGAGGCCACAGGTTCTCTTCTAGACGATGTGCAGCTAGTAAACACCCTGCAGACATCCAAGATAACGGCCACTCAGGTGACTGAGCAACTGGAGACCAGCGAGACCACGGAGATCAACATTGACCTGGCTCGGGAGGTAAGCTCCACCCTCCAACCTTGCCCTTGACCAGCCACCAAGAAGCAACTCAGGTCATGTAGGGTTGAGATCCCTTCTTCCCCTGGCTCCTGTTTGTGCCTGCCACTCTGTTGTCCTGACTCTGTTGACTCCCACAGGCTTACCGCCCATGTGCACAGCGGGCCTCGGTGCTGTTCTTTGTGCTCAATGACATGGGCTGCATTGACCCCATGTANCCTTTTTTTTTTTTGGTCTTTTCGAGACAGGGTCTCCCTGTAGCCCCGAGCTGTCCTGGAACTCACTCTGTAGACCAGGCTGGCCTTGAACCCACAAAGATCCGCCTGCCTCTGCCTCCCAAGTGCTAGGATTAAAGGCGTGCACCACCACGCCCAGCTTGAAATAGTTCTTTAAAGATTTATTATTTTTGTGTATGCCTGCTTGTGTTTTTGTGCACCATATGTGTGTAGGCACTCACAGAAATGAGAAGAGGGTATCAGGGGCTGGAGAGATGACTCAGTGGTTAAGAGCACCAATTGCTCTTGCAGAGGACCCAAGTTCAATTCCCAGCACCCACATGGTGGCTAAGAACCAGCTTTAAGCTGGCAGGGCATGGTGGCGTATGCCTTTATTCTTTTTTTTGAGACAGGGTCTCCCTGTAGCCCCAGCTGTCCTGGAACTCACTCTGTAGACCAGGCTGGCCTTGAACTCACAGAAATCCGCCTGCCTCTGCCTCCCAAGCGCTAGGATTAAAGGCATGCGCCACCACGCCCGACAAGCCACTTATTTTTTTTGATGAGTCTTTTTTTTTTGGTCTTTTCCAGACAGGGTCTCCCTATAGCCCCAGCTATCCTGGAACTCAGTCTGTAGACCAGGCTGGCCTTGAACTCACAGAGATCCACCTGCCTCTGCCTCCCAAGTGCTAGGATTAAAGGTGTGCGCCACCACGCTCGGCTGGCATTAAGGATTTTTATTCCAACTCCCTACATAGCCCCAAATTTAAAATTAAATAATGGGACAGTTGATCTAGTACTGCCTAAACCTAGAAGCAGCTACTTAGTCAGAGTTGGTAGTATATTAAAGCAACAACAACAAAAAACCCAATCAACTGCATTGTAGTTTAAAAACCAGCAAATTTAATTTTTTCGTTCATCAGCACCTAAAGAATCCTAACCCAATTTCTGTCTGTCAGGCCAGACTCCTTCTAGGATATCGGATCTTGTAGTTCTTATCCTAAGACCTCCAGCCTCTTAGTTAAGGTCCATATCTTTCTTTTGGCCAAGTTGGGTGGTTCAAGGCTAGTTTCCTTGAAACTGCTCTGTTTCAAACTCAGCTGTCTCTGCAGAAGCAGACACTTAGCTGTGGACAAAGACGAAATCACTTGCTAAGATCAGAGTATGGTTGGCTTAAGCCCTTCCCTAGGCTATAGGGGTGGGATATGTCATAACCTGGAAGTCATTGTGGGGTTTCCATTTAGGGCAATGAAAAGTTCTGAAACTAGGATGATGGTTGTATAACATGGTGAAGGTACTTAATACTATTGAGCAAAACATTTTTTTTACGTGTATGAATGTACTGTCTGCATGTAGGTTGGTGCACCCGTGTCGTGCAGTGCTGCAGAGGTCAGAAGAGGGTGTCAGATTCCCCTGGAACAGAAGTTAAAGACGGTTCTTATCCGCCATGTGGGTGCTAGGAATTGAACCTGGGTCCTCTGCAAGAGCAGTCGGTGCTCTTAACTGCTGAGCCATCTCGCCAGCCCCCAACATTTTTTTTTTTAATGGTAAGATCTGGTTTAAACATTTTTTTTTTAAAGACAGGGTCTCCCTGTAGCCCCAGCTGGCCTGGAACTCACTCTGTAGACCAGGCTGGCCTTGAAATCACAGAGATCCTCCTGCCTCTGCTTCCTGAGTGCTAGGATTGATACCCAGGTTAAAGACTGTTCTTAGCTGCCATGTAGGTGCTGGGAATCAAACCCAGGTCCTCTGCAAGAGCAGTTGGCGTTCTTAACCATTGAGGCATTTCTCCAGCCCCTGAACAGAACACTTTTAAGACAATTGCTGGGGATGGAGAGTTGGCTTGGTGTTTAAGAAGCACTGGCAACTCTTGCAGAGGACTCTGGTTTGATTCCTAGCTCCCACGTGGCAGACAACAACTGTCCATAACTCCAGTTCCAGGGTGTCTGATGCCCTCTTCTGACCTCCTTAGCCATTGCATGACACAGGTGCACTTACACACATGCAGGCAATACATTCATACACATCAAAATAAAATAGCTGGGGTGGTGGTACACATCTTTAATCCCAGCACTTGGAGGCAGAGGCAGGATGATATCTGTGAGTTCAAGGCCATTCTAGTCTACATAGAGAGTTCTAGGCCAGCTGGAGCTACAGGGAGACCCTGTCTTGAGAAAAGACCATATAGTGCAATGGTAACTTTTATATGTTTTTTTTTTTGTTTTTTTTTTTGTCTTTTCAAGACAGGGTCTCCCTGTAGCCCCAGCTGTCCTGGAATTCACTCTGTAGACCAGGCTGGCCTTGAACTCACAAAGATCCTCCAGCCTCTGCCTCCCAAGCTAGGATTAAAGGCGTGTGCCACCACACCCAGCTATATGGTTTCTTTAAATCACAATAAACCCTTATCCAAAAAAAGTAGTGGGGGGCCGGAAAGATGGCTCAACAGTTAAGAGAGTTTGTTGTTCTTACAGAGGATCTGAGTTCTGTTCCCAGGACCAATATAGGATGGCTCACAAGCACTTGTAACTAGCTCCAGGGACTCCAACCCTGCCTTCTGGCCTCTTTGGGTTACCTGCTCATATGTGGCATACATATACACAGATACACCTACCTGTATATAAAAATTAAGAATTCATCTTTTTTTTTAGATAAGTGGTTGGAGGATGTGACTGACACCCCTCCAGCAGAGATTTCATATATAAATGAAGTTATCCAGTCTTGGGCACTGGGTTGTACAGGCCTTTCATATACAGAAACAGATGAGGGGGGCGGGGGCCAGATTTCTTTCTCCAGTGGTTCTAGGGACCAAACTCAGGGCTTCAGACATACAAGGCAGGTGTTTCATCACTGAGCTATACCCTGAACTCTGAGGGAGGTTTAATATTATCAAAATAACAGAAAGGTGGATAAATTAAAAAAAAAAAAAAAAGCCCCGTATGATGGCGCATGCCTTTAATCCTAGCACTTGGGAGGCAGAGGCAGAGGCAGGCAGATCTTTGTGAGTTCAAGGCTAGCCTGGTCTACAGAGCGAGTTCCAGGACAGCTGGGGCTATAGGGAGACCCTGACTCAAAAAGACACATAAAAAAAAAAACAACAACTAAAAAACCCCCCAGAAAGGTGGGATGGTACAGTCAATGAATGTGGAATGACAGTGTCGTGAGAGACACGCTCCAACCAGTGATCATTTCTGGGGAAAAAAGCTCATAATATTGGGTGATTAAAAACATTTAACGACCAGCTCATCTTGTGAATGATCTACTGGAATTTGCCTGGTTCTGAAGCAACTGGACCAGGCACTCTGGTGCTCTCTGTCTGGGCATCTCCTCAAGTCATGATAAAATCTTGCTTCTTTTGATGCAGTACCTTTAAAGCCAGCCTCAGGACAAGGCCTGGAGGCCTAATCCAACATTCTGAATGTGAATGTTACAGACATTGACAATGTAAAAAAGGAGAGGTTGACTGAAAAAGTTGGTTACAGGAATTGGTGAGGGAGAGACCAGGAAGTGATTTGGTTGTATATAGGAGTCGCTGAGTGCTCACTGTTGGTACTACCACTGCTCCTGTTATGTAGAACTGGGAACTGTGTGTGCTAAGCATGTACTTTGCAGTTATCCTCCCAGGCCCATAAACTGATATTTTAATGTATTATTTAATGCAATAATGAGAATAAGTAAAACTATAATTATTAGTAAATAAGAGTGGTGGCGGTAAAAGGGAGTTTAATCTTCATAGCACGGAGTCAATAACAATTATCTAAAATTGATACAAAAGAAAAAGTTATGCTTTGTATATGCTTAGAGTATTTCTGGAAAGAGATTCAATGAACAGGTAATACTGGCTGCTTGTAAGGAAGGGGAACCGAACAAGTGGAAGATAGGGAGGGCTTGGAGGAAGATTCTTTATGAGTCATATCCTTGTGCCTTTTGAATTAAGCTCCTATTCACAGAGTAAATATAATTAAAAAGAAAAAAGAAACAGCAGTGTAAAGTATATTTATGCACATACAAGGACATCCATTAATTATCACATAGTCAATAATAGCAAATGGGTGGAAAAGCACAAAGGTCTATTTATAAAAGATTTGTTAGATAAATTATAGTTCAATCACTGGAGAGATGGCTCAGTAGTTAAGAGGGCCTGGGTTTAATTCTCAGCATGAACATGGTGGCTAACAGCCATATGTAATTCCAGTCCAGGGGATGTGACACCCTCTTCTGACCTCTGTGGGCATGGCATGACACAGGTGCACTTAAAAACATACATGCTGGGGGCTGGAGAGATGGCCTAGCGGTTAAGAGCACTGACTGCTCTTGTAGAGGACCTGGGTTCGATCCCCAGCACCCACATGGCGGCTAAGAACCGTCTGTAACTCCAATTCCAGGAGAACTCCAGTTCCAGGGGAATCTGAGACCCTCTTCTGACCTCCGCGGCATTGCACGACACGGGTGCACAGACCTGCATGCAGACAGTACATTGATACATATACAAAAAATAAATAAAATTTTAAAAAAATGTTAAAAAAAAAATACATGCTGGGCATAGTGGCACATGCCTTTAGTCCCAGCACTCGGGAGGCATAGGCAGGCAGATCTCTGTGAGTTCAAGGCCAGCCTGGTCCACATAATGAGTTCCAGGATAGCTGGGGCTACAGGGAGACCCTGTCTCAAAAAGACAACAAAAAGCAAACAAATGAAAAACATACATCCAGGTAAATACCCATACACATAAAATAAAAATAAATAAAAATTAAAAAATATATACTTATGGTTCAATCTCACAAAGATTATTTTGTAGCTGTTGGAAAGGATGAGGCTTTGGATAGAGTTCAGAGTTTGTTCTTAGCATATGAGAGGCGCTGGGTTCAATCCCCACCATTGGAAAAAGAAAGAAAAAAAATCATTCCAAAAACATGTCTGAGCCAAGTGTCGTGGTGCATGCTTGCGGTTCAGCACTTGGGAGGCTGAAGCACGGTTACTGAGTTCTATGCTTACCCTGGTTACATGATGAGCTCCATATACATAGCAAGACTCTGTTTCAAAAGAACCAATAAAAAAAAGTTGGACTATTAGGCATTATTCTAGCTCTAAGGATATGGATTTAAGCCGTACAATGCTTTTCTTTAAAGACTCAACACAACCCTATTGGGGAGGTATTATTCTTATTTTATACATGAGGCAGACAGAGGCTCGAAGTGATGTGTGTGTGTGTGTGTGTGTGTATGTGTGTGTGTATGTGTGTGTGTGTGTAAAACAAGCACCTGGAAGTAAGAGGACAACTTTCTAGAGTCCCAACTTTCTTCCTTGATGAAGCAGGGTCTTCTGCTGACTCTGATGCTCTGCACATCTCAGGCTAGCTGGCTTATGAGTTTCTGGGTATTCTCCCGTTTCTGCTTCCTGTCTTGCTAGACTTTCACCAGCTGAGTCACCTCCATGGCCTGTAAAGAGATTAATTTACCCAAGTTGAGGCAGGTACTAAGTGGCAAAGTCAGGATTCAACCTGGAACAATCTGTCCTCCAACCCCACGTGTTCTGGTGTGGCTCCCACACACCAATTCTTCCTAGGTGGCAGAAAAATTGGAGATGCTAAAGAAACAGTATGATGAGAAGCTGGCACAGAAGGAAGAGCTTCGCAAGAGGTCCGAAGAGATGGAGCTGAAGCTCAAGCGAGCAGGGATGCTGGTGTCTGGACTGGCTGGAGAGAAGGCCCGCTGGGAAGAGACTGTACAGGTGAGATGGGTTATAGTGATACCAGCCCACCTGATTCAAGAGGTCTATCCCTGGGCTAGAGAGATGGCCTAGCGGTTAAGAGTGCCGACTGCTCTTGCAGAGGACCCGGGGTCGATCCCCAGCACCATATGGTGGCTGAGAACTGTCTCCAGTTCCAGGGGAATCTGACACCCTCTTCTGACCTCTGTGGCATTGCACGACACGGGTGCACAAACCTACATTCATACACATACAAGAATAAATAAAAATTTTAAAAAAGAGGTGTATCCCCTAGCAATGGGAGTCCTTCCCTCCCTGCCTCATATTTGGTGAGAATATAAAAGGAACGGTATTCTGTCCACTAGGGGTGGGCTCCAAGTAGTATCCTGATGCACACAAGGCCTGTTGGTACAGACTGTCTTCCTGAGAGATGACAGACATGGGCCTTCTTGTCTCTCTCTCACTGGGTTTCTGGCTCCAAGAAAGGGTTAGGTCTTATCACTGGATAGTCATCAGTATATATATTGCTGTCAGAGGTGGGGACTTGAAAGTGAGTTCTCAGAGTTCTGCAGAGGTTTAGGAAAGGGAAGATGATCTTTGATCTAAATCAGAGTTAAAGGAAAGTGCTTTCCAAAGCATCTCAAGTCTCTTCAAAGATCTGGAGTCCCAAGAACTTACACTTTCCTACTGCCCACTAGGGCCTGGAAGAAGATCTGGCCCACCTTGTAGGTGACTGTCTTCTGGCAGCCGCCTTCTTGTCCTACATGGGACCCTTTCTGACTAACTACCGGGATGAGATTGTCAACCAAATCTGGATCAGGAAGGTGAGAAGGCCCAGGTGTGATAAGGGAGCACTCAGGGTGGACTCTGAAGACTTTAGAGTGTGAAAACATACAGAGAGGAGGAAAAGTGAAGTGTGGGGCTCTCCTCTCTCCAGATCTGGGAACTTCAGGTGCCTTGTTCGCCTCGCTTTGCCATTGATAACTTCCTGGCCAATCCTAGCAAAGTCCGGGACTGGAACATTCAGGGATTGCCCTCAGATGCTTTCTCCACTGAGAATGGCATCATTGTTACCCGGGGCAATAGGTGAGTGCAGTGTGCAGGGAGTGAGGGGCAGAGGACCAGAGCTGTCTTCTGATGGACACTTTCTCTTTCAGGTGGGCCCTCATGATCGATCCTCAGGCCCAAGCCCTGAAGTGGATAAAAAACATGGAAGCAAACCAGGTATTAGGGCAGTTGGCTGGAGAACTCGGGAAGGATCTCCTCCCAAGCCGAGTCTTTTCTCAAGGTCCTGCTCTCGGCTTTTGTGTCCCTGCTGTTCTTTGTGTTGCTTTCATTGATCCCTTGCTTTCTAGGGCCTAAAGATCATTGACCTGCAGATGAGCGATTACCTTCGAGTCCTAGAAAATGCCATCCAGTTTGGATTTCCAGTGCTGCTCCAGAATGTGCAAGAATATCTGGACCCCACACTCAACCCTGTACTCAACAAATCTGTAGCACAAATTGGTCAGAGCCCAGGCTTTCTGTGGGTTTACTGTGGGCTGGCCTAGAGACCAATCAAGTAGGACACCAGGGTGGGAAGGGGCACTCTTTGGATGTGTCCTGTACCTCCATGTAGCTAGGCCTGGGTAGAGAAGGCTGAGTTGTGGGCCTAGATGCCAGTGGGGAATGGGTCAGCCCATACCTGATCATATAAGGTTTCTGCTTGTGACCCTTTTGTGGATGTAGGTGGACGGCTGCTAATGCGCATTGGTGACAAGGAGGTGGACTACAATCCTAATTTCCGTTTCTACCTTACCACCAAGCTCCCCAATCCCCACTATAGCCCAGAGACTTCCGCCAAGACCACCATTGTCAACTTCGCTGTTAAGGAGCAGGTGAATAAGGACAGATGCCCAGGCTGTGCTAGGGTAAAGCAGGAAAGGCTGGAGAGTCTGGAAGAAATAGAAGAAAAAGGCCAAGCTTGACCTGGGCAACTGAGGACAAGGATCTTGGGAGGTAGATGGCAGGGGTGGAGGCCACAGGACTGGGATCCTTACCCTGAGTCTTGGCCCTCTCAGGGCCTGGAGGCCCAACTGTTGGGCATTGTGGTTCGGAAGGAGAGGCCTGAGCTGGAGGAGCAGAAGGACTCACTGGTCATCAACATCGCTGCTGGAAAGAGGAAGCTCAAGGAGCTGGAGGATGAGATCCTCCGGTGTGACTGCCACCCCGAGTCTCCCCACCCCCACCCCCACCCCCAACCCCACCCCCACTCCCACCCCCACTGGTGTGCTCCCGGTTGGCATCCCACTGGTCTACACCCACAGCACAACTATTACTGTAGGGGGCCAAGAGGAGTCCTTCCCTTCCAGCCCAGTACTTCAAACTCCCTGATCCATGTGCCTCTTGGGTTCTTCCCAGCTTGCTGAATGAGGCCACAGGTTCTCTTCTAGACGATGTGCAGCTAGTAAACACCCTGCAGACATCCAAGATAACGGCCACTCAGGTGACTGAGCAACTGGAGACCAGCGAGACCACGGAGATCAACATTGACCTGGCTCGGGAGGTAAGCTCCACCCTCCAACCTTGCCCTTGACCAGCCACCAAGAAGCAACTCAGGTCATGTAGGGTTGAGATCCCTTCTTCCCCTGGCTCCTGTTTGTGCCTGCCACTCTGTTGTCCTGACTCTGTTGACTCCCACAGGCTTACCGCCCATGTGCACAGCGGGCCTCGGTGCTGTTCTTTGTGCTCAATGACATGGGCCGCATTGACCCCATGTACCAGTTCTCATTGGATGCCTACATCAGCCTCTTTATCCTCAGCATTGACAAGAGCCATCGAAGTAATAAGCTGGAGGACCGAATTGACTATCTGAATGACTACCACACCTATGCTGTCTACAGGTCTGGTGGCTGTGTACATAGCACGGGACCAAGTGGCTGGCTCTGATATGTCTCTGGCTACTCGTGGCATAGTGACACACTAGGGGTGTTGTTAAAAACAGAGACTTGTGATTGGAGAGAGATCAGTGAGTAAAGGGCTTGCTATGCAAGCATGAAGACCAGACCTCAGATCCCAGGCACCCACATAAGAAGCTGGGTGTAGAGGCAGGTGCCTGTAATCTCAGCACCTAGAGAGGTCAGATGGGAGGATCCCTGAGGCTTTCTGGCCAGCCAGTCCACCTGAATCTGTGAGCTGTAGGTTCAGTGAGAGTTATCTGTCTCAAAAAATAAGGTAGAGTAATTGAGGAAAGGTATTCGGCCTTAGCCTCTGGGCTCCACATGCATGTACACATGTACATGTGCCCTCCTCCATGAACAAACAAACAAACACACACACATACACACACACACACACACACACACACACACACACACACACTAATACAAAATAGATTGGGATTCAGGAAATCTGGGATGGGCCTGTGATTCTGCATCTCCAACAAACTTCCAGTGAGCTACTGCTCCTAGTCTGTGGAATGCATTTTTGATTTAAATTTTTTTTTTTGACACAGGGTCTCCCTATAGCCCTAGCTGGCCTGGAACTCACTCTGCAGACCAGGCTGGCCTTGAACTCATAGAGATCTACCTGCCTCTGCTTCCCAAGCGCTAAGACTAGGATCAAAGGCATGTGTCACCATGCCTGGCTTAAAGATCATTTTTTTTTTTTTTTGTCTTTTCGAGATAGGGTCTCCCTGTAGTCCCAGCTGTCCTGGAACTCACTCTGTAGACCAGGCTGGCCTTGAACTCACAAAGATCCGCCTGCCTCTGCCTCCCAAGTGCTAGGATTAAAGGCGTGTGCCACCACGCCCGGCTTAAAGATCATTCTTAGCCGCCATGTGCATGCTAGGAATCAAACCTGGGTCCTCTGCAAGAGCAGTCAACGCCCCCAACCACTGAGCCATCTCTCCAGCCCCTGGTTTAATTTTTTTTAATTGACATTTATTTGGGGGAGTGGCATGCAGTGTGGTTCTGGCAGCCAGTTCCTCTGCCCACTTCGCCATCTTGCCAGCCTATGTGTCATATTTTGAATAGCAGAATACTTGATTTCTCTGCTCCTACAGATGGCCTCAAGTTCAACTTGTTTCCAGTCAAGCTTGTGATTTACCCTCTTCCACCAGGGGATGCATCCCTGAATGTCTTATCCACCCCACAGTCACCTGTCAGAAACTTGGAGTTACCCCCTGATTCTTCCAACTCTGATCAGTCACCATCTTGTGCCCATGAATATCCCTGCCAGCTTCCCCGTTCCTGTTTCTCCACTGTCAGGGCTGCTGGGCCTTGGTGCATATTTTCATGATCTCTCTGAACTGCATGGCAATCTCCCAATTGGTCACCCTGCCAGTTTGTCTTCATCTTTTTTTCCACCAGGTGCCAGTGTCAGCCCTCCAGAAATAAATCCAACCCTGTTATTCCTGGCTAAATTCTTCAGTGGTTGTCTTGTCTTGAATGGCCTCCCAAAGCCCTCTGTGGCCTGGTGTCCACTTGCTGACGTCCCTAGCCTCACGCCACCTTCCACCCCATGCCTCTCTCACCCCTGAGCTTTCCTTATGCTATAAGCTCTCTTTGGAACACTCAACTTCCACCTCTTCCATGCTGTCAGATAATCCCCCTAAGACCTTGGGGTACCTGCTCTCTGGAGTTCTCCAAGTCTACCAGGCAAGGCTGGGCAGTGTGCCCTGCAGTCCCTGAAAACCACTCCCATTTCTCTAAGTTTTATCATGACTGATTGCCTCAGGGTGTCCATGTTAGAGCGTGAGGCTCCCTGCCCGGCCATAATTTCAAGGACAGAGCTATCTCATCTGTATCTTCAGAAACTACAGAGTGCCCAGCACAAGACGGAAGGAGTAATCAATGTTTTGTTTCTTTTTTTTTTTAATTTTTATTTTTATTTATTTATTTATGTGTGTGAATGTATTGTCTGCATGGAGGTTTGTGCACCCGTGTCGTGCAATGCCGCGGAGGTCAGAAGAGGGCGTCGGATTCCCCTGGAACTGGAGTTCTCCTGGAATTGGAGTTACAGACGGTTCTCAGCCGCCATGTGGGTGCTGGGGATCGAACCCAGGTCTTCTGCAAGAGCGGTCGGCGCTCTTAACTGCTAGGCTATCTCTCCAGCCCCCTATGTTTTGTTTATTTATGGAACTAAGTGCCTAGTTATGAGTGAATTTTGGGAAAATCATGTCAATCTCTCAAGGCCCCCTGGAGTCCTTGGCTGTCTCCAGGAAGTTTGGGTTAGATGCTGACTGTGGTCCTTCTGTGTAAGGCTCAGTGCTGGCTATCTCAGCCTCACGTCATCCCATCTCCTTTATTCTCCTGTTTTTCTCCTAGGTATACCTGCCGTACCCTTTTTGAGCGCCACAAGCTACTGTTCAGTTTTCATATGTGTGCCAAAATTCTGGAGACTTCTGGCAAGCTCAACATGGACGAGTATAACTTCTTTCTGCGTGGGGGTGTGGTAAGCCAGTCAAACGGCACTTCCCAAGGTGGTGGTCAAGGTTGGGGATGGGGATAAGTGTGTTAAGGACTCCAGACCCAGAGGACCAGGCCTAAAGCTTCACTGAATGATCTGAAAAACAAAAAACAAAAAACAAAAAAATGTGCCATGATCAGGTACACAGGGGCACCCTGGGGTCATGAGGCTGAATTGCCCGTGTGGGCATAGGGGTATCTCTTTCCTGTGACGCACAATCTCGCCAGCTTTGCTGCCTCTCAGGCCAGTCTTTCCTGGGCTTGAATTCCATGACCTCTCTCTCTCTCTCTCTCTCTCTCTCTCTCTCTCTCTCTCTCTCTCTCNGGGTCTCCCTGTAATTCCAGCTGGCCTGAAGCTCACTATGTAGACCAGGCTGGTCTTGATCTTACAGAGATCCACCTGCCTCTGCCTCTCAGGTGTTGAGATTAAAGGTATGCACCACCATGCCCAGTTTAGGTTTATCTGAGAGAGAACATTTGTTGTAATGCATATGCCAATCACAGAGTGTGTGTGTTGAAATGCTGCACTGTGGGCCAGAATGGTGCTTGTAATCAGTCAGGCTGAGGCAAGAGGATTGCCAAGAATTCTAGGCCAACCTAGGCGATGAACTGAGTTCTAGGCTAGCCTAGGCTATAAAGAGTGACCTTATCTTATAAAAAGATGTTGGTGGTGCACACCTTTAATCTTAGCACTTGGGAGGAGAGGCAGGCCAGATCTTTGTGAGTTCAAGGCCAGCCTGGTTACACGAGTGAGTTCCAGGACAGCTGGGGCTTACGGGAGACCCTGTCTCGAAAGACCAAAAAAAAAAGTTTGTAAGCTCATATTATACCCATAAATCGTATAATTTATTTCATTATAAATAAACATTATATTTTAAAAGTTATCTCCACGGGGCTTGGAGAAATGGCTCAGCGGTTTAAGATGCACTGAGTGCTTTGCAACCCGGGTTCATTCCCAGTACCCACAATGGCGGTAAAAACTGTCTTTAACTCCAGTTCCAGGGGAACCCTCTTCTGACATCCGAGGCATGTACGACATGGGTGCACCAACCTACATGCAGAGAGTACATTATACCAATAACAAAAATTAATTAATTAATTTAAAAAAATTATTCCCCTTATGGGTCTTATATGCAAACAGAGCGAATGGTGAATGAAATGATGAATACAGGTATCCAAAATGGGTGGGAATCACCTTACTGAGGAATCACAGGGGATTTGTGTAGAAGGACTCAATACTGAGCCCCATCACAGTTTAAGTTTAGGAAGCTGGTGCCCTCTGGTGGTTTGGTAGCAGTAATGTGCCCAAACCTGTTGGTACCCATCTCGTCAAAGAACTACAAACTGCTCCATTACGTCCATACATATCACTATGTTCATCCTTTTAAATAAACTTTTTGCATTTTTCTCTTTTAGTATGTTTGTGTGTGTTTGTTGTGGTGTCTATCTGTGTGATACATGTGGTGTGTATGTATAGTGTGTAGCCTGTGTGGTGTGGTTGTGTGTGTAGCACATGTATATGATGTATGTGTATGTGGTGTAGGTATATGTAGCCTATGTATGGGATGTATGTGTACGCAGTTATGTGTGTATATGTGTAGGGTGACGTGTTAGTGATTGTGTATGTGTATGTATGTATGTGTGGTGTAGGGAGGTGAGTGTGTGGTATATGTGCTGTATATTTATGTGTATATTTGTTGCTATGTTGTATGTATATGTGTGCATGGTTGATTGTGTGGGGGTAAGTGGTGGATATGTGTTCTATGTATTGTGTGTGTGGATGGGGGGGGTGAGTGTATATGCGTGGTGTACATGTGTGTGTATAATGTGTAGTGTATGTGTGTACCAGAGAGGTGATGTCAGATATTTCCTCTGTTGCTCTCTGCCTGATTCCCTGGAAATGATCTCTCATGAATTGGAAGAATTGGAAGCTTGCCATTTAGGTTAAGCTGGCTGCTGAGTGAGCTCCCCAGACCCACTTGTTTCATCTCCACTGCATTTTCTCTTCCCCAGTGCTGAGGTAACCACCATATGCATCGCACCATGCCTAGCACTTTTTTTTTTTTAGTCTTTTTGAGACAGGGTCTCCCTTCAGCCCCAGCTGTCCTGGAACTCACTACGTAGACCAGGCTGGACTCAAACTCACAGAGATCTGCCTGCCTCTGCCTCCTAAGTGCTGGAGTTAAAGGCTGCACCACCGTGCCCGGCCGGGCTGGTTTATAACTTTTGGGATCAGGGGATTCTCTGCCTTGGCTTCCACGTAGTCCAGGGCCTCAGGTTGGTGCTATTGCTATGGACTTACTCCTTCTCTTCTCTTTCTCTTGGAGGACAAAGTCTCACTATGAGCCCTGCCTGGCCTGAACTGCTATGTAGACTGGCTGGTCTAAAACTAACAGAGTATCTGCCTGTCTGTGCCTCCTGATGTCTGGGGTTAAAGTCAGGTACCACCATGCCTGGCCTCTACTATGGGCTTTTATTTATTTATTTATTTGTCTTTTCGAGACAGGGTCTCCTGTAGCCCCAAGCTGTCCGGAACTCACTTGTAGACCAGGCTGGCATTGAACTCACAAAGTCCTATCCGCCTGCCTCTGCTCCCGAGTGCTAGGATTAAACGTTGGCCACCACGCCCGGCCTACTATGGCGTTTTAAAGGACTATTTATTGTCCTATGCTTTTTGCACGTGAGATGTATTGCCAAACAAATCTAATTATTGCCTCTGCCCGGAGGGGCTTATTTTTCCAACGTGGGATTAGGAACTCATGGAGCAGATTATGGAGTATTAAAAGTGTAACAGACCAGGATTGATGACACACATCTGTAATCCCTGCATTCAGGGAGGAGGTAGTAAGACTGCCACAAGTTCAAGGGCTGCCTGAACTTCAGAGTGAGCTCTATGTCAGCCTGTTACAGAGTGATACCCTGTCCAAACGCTTCCCCCAAAGCATAACAAATGAATGAGTTCTCTATCATGTTAAAGATGGTAGTGCCACATGATGGTAGAAAAGGCTGAGGAGGGTGAAGGAAATTGGAGTAATGAGGGGTAGTATGAAGTATTAACTCACACCAAGGGACTGGGAATGTGCTCAGGGCAGGGGTTCTTGCTAGCCTGGGTGAGATTCTGGGTTCTATTCCCAGCACTACTAAGATTTCCAAGTGAGAGAGGGCCAAGTATACATCTGAGGAACAGCTTCCTGGGCACAGGGCAGCCGGGGCACAGGCTCTCAGGTGAAACACACCAGAATGTTTGAAGGCAATGAGGCCTTGTGCAGCTCAAGTGGAAGCACACTGGCCAGTGGGGAAGGCTTAAGTGCCATCCCTGCTAAAAAGCTTTTACTGCCGGGCATGGTGGCACACACCTTTACCCAGACTCAGAAGGAGAGCAGGCAACGAGCTAGGCTACCTGGTAATAGAGTTCCAGGCCAGGCCAGCTGGGCTACAGGAGATCGTGTCTCAAAAAAAAAAAAAAAAAAAAAAAAAAAAAATGTTGCTGTTGGTTTGAGATGGTGTGGTGTTGTCAAAAGGCTGTTACTAAAACCCAGTGAAAGGAGAGAAAGGAAGTGCTGTCTGGGAGGGAGGGAGTGCAGCAGTTATCTGGTAGCTTTGAGGGCTCAAGGGAGTCTGGGCAGCATGGGTATTTTCTCCAGTCCTGTTCAGCTGTATGGGCCACACAGGGTGACAGAGAAGAGCTGGATCTAACAGACTAGTGGTTTTTCCAGTAAATGCACCACACAAGGGGAAGGACAGAGGGGTAAGGCATGGAGAGAGGAGGAGGGAGGGAGAGAGGGGGGGTGGAGAGGGAAGGAAGGCGGGCACCTTTTTTTTGAGACACGATCTCCCTGTAGCCCAGCTGGCCTGGCCTGGAACTCACTATGTAAACCAGGCTAGCCTGCCTCTGCCTTCTGAGTGCTGGGATTAAAGGTGTGTGCCACCATGCCCGGCAGTAAAAGCTTTTTAGCAGGGATGGCACTTAAGCCTTCCCCACTGGCCAGTGTGCTTCCACTTGAGCTGCACAAGGCCTCATTGCCTTCAAACATTCTGGTGTGTTTCACCTGAGAGCCTGTGCCCCGGCTGCCCTGTGCCCAGGAAGCTGTTCCTCAGATGTATACTTGGCCCTCTCTCACTTGGAAATCTTAGTAGTGCTGGGAATAGAACCCAGAATCTCACCCAGGCTAGGCAAGAACCCTGCCACTGAGCCACATTCCCAGTCCCTTGGTGTGAGTTAATACTTCATACTACCCCTCATTACTCCAATTTCCTTCACCCTCCTCAGCCTTTTCTACCATCATGTGGCACTACCATCTTTAACATGATAGAGAACTCATTCATTTGTTATGCTTTGGGGGAAGCGTTTGAGACAGGGTATCACTCTGTAACAGGCTGACATAGAGCTCACTCTGAAGTTCAGGCAGCCCTTGAACTTGTGGCAGTCTTACTACCTCCTCCCTGAATGCAGGGATTACAGATGTGTGTCATCAATCCTGGTCTGTTACACTTTTAATACTCCATAATCTGCTCCATGAGTTCCTAATCCCACGTTGGAAAAATAAGCCCCTCCAGGGCAGAGGCAATAATTAGATTTGTTTGGCAATACATCTCACGTGCAAAAAGCATAGGACAATAAATAGTCCTTTAAAAGCCCATAGTAGGCCGGGCGTGGTGGCACACGACTTTAATCCTAGCACTCGGGAGGCAGAGGCAGGCGGATAGGATCTTTGTGAGTTCAATGCCAGCCTGGTCTACAGAGTGAGTTCCAGGACAGCTGGGGCTACAGGGAGACCCTGTCTCGAAAAGACAAAAAATAAATAAATAAATAAAAGCCCATAGTAGAGGCCAGGCATGGTGGTACCTGACTTTAACCCCAGCACTCAGGAGGCACAGACAAGCAGATCTCTGTGAGTTTTAGACCAGCCCAGTCTACATAGCAAGTTCCAGGCCAGGCAGGGCTACATAGTGAGACTTTGTCTCCAAGAGAAAGAGAAAGAGAGAGGAGTAAGTCCATAGCAATAGCACCAACCTGAAGCCCTGGCTACTTGGGAAGCCAAGGCAGGAGAATCCCCTGATCCCAAAAGTTATAAACCAGCCTGGCCGGGCACGGTGGTGCAGACCTTTAACTCCAGCACTTAGGAGGCAGAGGCAGGCAGATCTCTGTGAGTTTGAGTCCAGCCTGGTCTACGTAGTGAGTTCCAGGACAGCTGGGGCTGAAGGGAGACCCTGTCTCAAAAAGACTAAAAAAAAAAAAAAGTGCTAGGCATGGATGCGATGCATATGGTGGTTACCTCAGCACTGGGGAGAGAAAATGCAGTGGAGATGAAACAAGTGGGTCTGGGGAGCTCACTCAGCAGCCAGCTTAACCTAAATGGCAAGCTTCCAATTCTTCCAATTCATGAGAGACCATTTCCAGGGAATCAGGCAGAGAGCAACAGAGGAAGATATCTGACATCACCCTCTGGTACACACATACACTACACATATATACACACACATGTACACCACGCATATACACTCACCCCCCCCATATTCCACACACACATATACATAGACACATATACCACACACTTACCCCCCACATACACCATGCACACATATACATACACATAAGCAACAAATATACACATAAATATACAGCACATATACCACACACTCACCTCCCATACACCACACATACATACATACACATACACATATACCACATACACGTCACCCATACACATATACACACATAACTGCGTACACATACATCCCATACATAGGCTACATATACCTACACCACATACACATACATCATATACATGTGCTACACACACATACCACACCACACAGGCTACACACTATACATACACACCACATGTATCACACAGATAGACACACACAAACACACACACAAACATACATAAAGAGAAAAATAGCAAAAAGTTTATTTAAAAGGATGAACATATGAATGTATTGGACGTAATGGAGCAGTTTGTAGTTCTTTGACGAGATGGGTACCAACAGGTTTGGGCACATTACTGCTACCAAACCACCAGAGGGCACCAGCTTCCTAAACTTAAACTGTGATGGGGCTCAGTATTGAGTCCTTCTACACAAATCCCCTGTGATTCCTCAGTAAGGTGATTCCCACCCATTTTGGATACCTGTATTCATCATTTCATTCACCATTCGCTCTGTTGCATATAAGACCAACATAGGGGAATAACTTTTTTAAATTAATTAATTAATTTTTATGTGTATGAATGTACTCTCTGCATGTAGGTTGGTGCACCCATGTCGTACAATGCCTCGGAGGTCAGAAGAGGGTTCCCCTGGAACTGGAGTTAAAGACAGTTTTTAGCCGCCATGTGGGTACTGGGAATTGAACCCGGGGCTTCTGCAAGAGCACTCAGTGCTCTTAACCGCTGAGCCATTTCTCCAGCCCCGATGGAGGATAACTTTTAAAATATAATGTTTTATTTATAATTGAAATAGCAATTATACAGATTTATGGGGTATAATATAGCTTACAAACTTTTTTTTTTGGTCTTTTCGAGACAGGGTCTCCCTGTAGCCCCAGCTGTCCTGGAACTCACTCTGTAGACCAGGCTGGCCTTGAACTCACAAAGATCCACCTGCCTCTGCTAGGATTAAAGGCGTGCGCCACCACGCCTGGCATAGTTTTACAAGATTAGTTTCCTAGGTGACAGTCACAAGTCTCCAGAAGTGCAAATAAACACCAGAAACCCCAAAGCAAAGAGGGGGTACAGTACATCAGCATGCAGGATCAAGACTTCCAGGAGCCACATGGCATCGGAATTCAGTGGTCATTGTGGATCATGTCCACTGCTCAGGACACACACAACATTGTGGCTGATTGATTACTCAGGAATCCAAATATACCTCCAGGGCATGTAATCTGGAGTATGAATTTGAAGACAGATAGTACAAATACCAGTTGAATGGAACCTGCCTGCCAACAATCTTTTATTTTTATTTCCCTTTAAGGCTACAGAAAACCTGCACATAAGCAAGGAAATTCTCATAATAAAAACATCCCCTAAAAATGGCCAAGATGTCCAGTCAGATTCCACAGCAAGAAGACATTGTACATGTTTCTATTTTGCAGGCGTATTCTCTTGTGAGTCTGCAGGTTTAGGATCAATTCTTTCTGGAAATACTAGCTTCTCACAAACTGCCTCTTTGATTGGTAAATATTGTGATATTTCATTAGGTTCAGTGAAGAGAGAAGGTGGAACATGCATTAAATTAGCAATTTTGCTTTCTCATGATGTATATTCTCGTAACATGTAGGTCTTGTCAGCCTCATGGTAGAGCCTCGTGTCATTCATTCTGATAAGCACCCCATCAATTCTCAATCTGCAACAGCAGAAAAAAACTGGAAGGCATTACTCTTTCTTTTTTATTGGGGGGGGGCNGGTGGCGCACGCCTTTAATCCTAGTACTTGGGAGGCAGAGCCAGGCGGATCTTTGTGAGTTCAAGGCCAGCCTGGTCTACAGAGTGAATTCCAGGACAGCTGGGGCTACAGGGAGACCCTGTCTCAAAAAGACCAAAAAAAAAAAAAAGAACATTCAGAATCAATAACTTGTTTTGAGGGTTCTGGGCATTTCTTTTTCCTCTCTGCTTTCCCCAAGGTCCTGGATCGAGAAGGCCAAATGGACAACCCATGTACTAGTTGGCTTGCAGATGCCTACTGGGATAACATCACAGAACTGGACAAACTGACCAACTTCCATGGACTCATGAACTCCTTTGAGCAGTATCCCCGGGACTGGCACCTGTGGTATACCAACGCTGCCCCTGAGAAGGCCATGCTGCCAGGTAATGGGACCTCAGAGCCTCTGCCTCCCTGCTCCTCTCCCTGCAGTCTGTTCAGTGTCCTCTTTATTTCTCCTCTGCTTCCTGAGCTCCCGTCCACTGCTGCAGTCTCTGCAGGTCCCCTTCCAGAATCACTCTCTGGCAATCATTTCCTAGGCGAATGGGAAAATGCGTGCAATGAAATGCAGCGAATGCTGATCGTCCGATCTCTGCGCCAGGACAGAGTGTCGTTCTGTGTTACTTCATTCATCATCTCCAACCTTGGCTCTCGCTTCATCGAGCCGCCTGTGCTAAACATGAAGTTGGTCAGTGGCTCTTCATTCTTACCCTCACGGTCCTGCTCTTTGTGATTTGGAACACCCTGCTGCAGCTTCCTCATGTTCTTCCTCTTGGTTCTGTGGCCTTTGGCCTGAGACCATTCCTGTGATTCCAGGTGATGGAGGAGTCAACCCCTAGATCTCCACTTGTGTTCATTCTATCCCCGGGTGTGGACCCTACCAGTGCTCTGCTCCAGCTGGCAGAAAACACAGGCATGGCCCAGCGCTTTCATGCACTATCCCTGGGGCAAGGCCAGGCTCCTATTGCTGCTCGGCTTCTCCGAGATGGTGTGATTCAAGGTCAGCATCCATCCGTTCTTTCACTTTCAATCCTCAGCCCCAGTCCTCCGTAGAACCTCCAACTTCAACCATAGTACTGTGACTGCAGCTCTCTCTTTTCCAGAAACCCCCAGAAGTAATAGGCACCATTGTAATAGGTAATAGGACACCAATCCCACTGGCACCAGGTAGAAAGTGTGTGCATCAGAAAACTTAATGAACTATTCCTGCTGACCCCAGCGTCTCATTGCAGGACACTGGGTATTCCTGGCAAACTGCCACCTGTCACTATCTTGGATGCCTAATCTGGACAAGCTAGTGGAGCAGCTGCAAGTGGAGGATCCTCACCCTTCCTTCCGGCTCTGGCTCAGCTCTAGCCCCCACCCAGACTTCCCAATCTCCATTTTGCAAGCCAGCATCAAGATGACCACAGAGCCACCAAAGGTACAGTGGCCATAGAGAGCCAGCATCCCTGGTGTTTTCTGTTTGCTTTTCTTCTCACTAGTATCAAAGAAAGATCTTTGCCAGGTATGGTGGTACACACCTTTAATCCCAGCACTCGGGAGGCAGAGGTAGGAAGATCTTTGTGAGTTCAAGGCCAGCCTGGTCTACATAGTGAGTTCCAGGCCAACTGGGGCTACAGGGAGACCCTGTTTCAAAAAGACCAAAAAAAAACCCCTTAACCTTCAACTCTAACTTTCACCTCATTTCTCTCTGTGCCAAACCTCTTAGTACATAATGGCCATAACATCCTGATGAATTAGTGATTATGTGCCAAGCACCATTCTAACTCTTGTGTGCACATGCACAGACACACACACAAACACACCCAGGCACACCCATATCAAGTAAGAACTGCTACTCCTGTGTTACAGAAGATAGGACACTATGGCACAGGAGTAAATTAGTATTCCAGAGTGAAAATTTGGGCATGACTTCATTCATTCATTCATACCATGAAAACTTCTGCTTCTTGAGAGTACCTTCTTTTTTTTGGGGGGGGGGCTGGAGAGATAGCCTAGCAGTTAAGAGCACTGACTGCTCTTGCAGAGGACCTGGGTTCCATCCCCAGCACCCACATGGCAGCTAAGAACCGTCTGTAACTCCAATTCCAGGAGAACTCCAGTTCCAGGGGAATCTGAGACCCTCTTCTGACCTCCGCGGCATTGCACGACACGGGTGCACAAACCTACATGCAGACAGTACATTCATACACATACAAAAACAAATAAAAAAATTAAAAACAAAAAAGAGAGTACCTTCTTTTTTTGTTTTGTCTTTTTGAGACAGGGTCTCCCTTTAGTCCAGCTGGCCTGGAGCTCTCTATGTAGACCAGACTGGCTTGAACTCACAGAGATCAGCCTGCCTCTGCCTCCCAAGTGCTGGGATTAAAGGCATGTGCCACCATGCCCTGCCTAAGAGGCTCTTAGCCTCCATGTGGGTGCTGGGAATCAATTGAACCCTGGTCCTCTGCAAGAGCAGTCAGTGCTTCTAACCACTGAGCCATCTCTCCAGCCCCTACCTTCTTTTCCTTAGGTCATACCTCCTAGACTCTCAGCCTCATTCTGTCTCCCCACTTCCTTCCAAGTCTCTCGAGAGTTTTGTCTCTAACATCACAAGTTCACCATTGAATAAAATGCTACTGAAAGTAATACTACTGATCCTTTAAAATCTGTTCATGTCACAATATTCCACCACCCATAGACCTTCTTCTACTTAAGCTAGTTGGAAAGGTGTTTCATTTTATTGTGGTGCTGGGGATGGAACCCGGGGCTTGGAAAGCAAGCAGTCTACCACTGAGCTACTGAGCCACATATCCAGCTGAGTTTTTGTTTGTTTGTTTGTTCATTTTGTTTTTGAGAAAGGGTTTTTCTATGTCATCCAGCCTGGTCTCAAACTTGTCATCACCCTGTTTCAGCCTCCTGTGGGCTTAGGATTACAGGTGGATGGAGCCACCACGAAGCCTAACTTGCTTATTTTGGTGGCTTTTTATTGCTCTTAGTTGATGAGATCAAATCCTTTTTGCTCACCCTATGAAAAACACAGGGAACAATTCTTAATATGTACTTTTTTTTTTTTTTTTTTTTTTTTTTTTTT
>VZQC01000851.1:490977-542707 GCA_009823505.1 Rhizomys pruinosus | reverse complement strand
TTTTTTTTGTCTTTTTGAGACAGGGTCTCCCTGTAGCCCCAAGCTGTCCTGGAACTGACTATGTAGACCAGGCTGGCCTTGAACTCACAAAAATCCACCTGCCTCTGCCTTCCCAGTGCTGGGATTACAGGCGTGCGACACCACGCCCAGCTCTGGCCTAGATTTCTTAATTATCAGTTGCACGGGACTGGGAATATAGATCGGTGGTAAGATATTTTCCTGATGTGCACTAGGCCTTGGGTTCAATCTCCAGCACTGAAACAAAACAAAACAAAAAAATAGTTGCAGGTATATGCATTTGTCTTTATTCATATTTTCTGGTATTCTCAAATTGAGTTGGCTTATTCATCAAGAACATCATGGCTGAGAGGGTCAAAACACATATCTGTAATCCCAGCAGTGTGAAGATCACTCTGAGTTCTAAGCCAGCCTGGTCTGCATAACAAGTTCCAGGACAGCCAGGGCTACATAGTGAGAACTAGTTTCCAAAAAAAGGGGTCGGGCTGAGGATTAGCTCAGTAGTAGAGTGCTTTGTTCACTTGCATGAGGTCCAAGGTTCAATTCCCAGCACTACTAAAAATAAATAATATAAAGTGGTTTGGGGAAGAAAGTAAGACTACCAGTAGTATATACAACGCCCATGTATAAAATATAGAAAAAAAGGCACCCAGTCTTGTAAATGAATGTCCATCTTTGCATTCAGATCAGGGACTAGAATTCAGCATCCATTTCTTCCTGCAACTAGCACCTTTGTGTAGTGAATCACCTCTACAGTTGTTCATGATGACGCTAGTAACAGAGCTGAGTGTACTGCCTATCCACACATCTTTTTACTCCCTTGTCCTCAGGGTCTGAAGGCTAACATGATGCGTCTTTATCAACTGATGTCAGAACCACAGTTTACCCACTGCTCCAAACCTGCCAAATATAAGAAGCTGATGTTTGCACTCTGCTTCTTCCACTCTATATTACTTGAACGCAAAAAGTTCTTGCAGCTTGGCTGGAACCTTATCTATGGCTTCAACGACTCTGACTTTGAGGTTTGTGCTAACCAGGGTTCCTCCCATTTTAGCCCTTTCTCCATACTTCCTGCCCCATGGCTCCCTTGTGGGAATATCAGCTGCCAGAAAGGTGATATTTAAGTCCCATTGGGAGAAATCATGTCATAATTATATGGGGCTGGGGGCTTGGATTTGGACCATGCACAGGTGTCAGAGAAACTGCTGAACCTCTATCTGGAAGAATATGAAGACACACCCTGGGATGCACTTAAATACCTCATTGCCGGTGTCAACTACGGTGGGCACGTCACAGACGACTGGGATCGGCGCCTGCTCACCACCTACATCAATGATTATTTCTGCGAGCAGGCTCTAACAACTCCCTCCTACCGGTGAGGGGAAGTGGCACTGAGTAGGGGGTGAAATGACATAAACAGACCAGGAGTCAGATTTGGAGGGGATTATGTGTGGGAGGAAAGACTATGAGGTTGAGAGAAGATAGGATTTGTGGGATTGAGAGAAAATCGGGAGCCAAGAGTTGGACAAATGGGACATGCATAGAGACTGGGGTATATGACTGGCATGGAAACTCAAGTTGTGCAGTGTGGTGATACTTTTGCTGTGACTCCCAGGTTGTCTGTATTGGAGACTTATTTCATCCCAAAGGATGGGAACTTGGCCTCTTACAAAGAATATATCAGCTTGCTGCCCAGCATGGACCCCCCTGAGGCCTTTGGCCAGCACCCCAATGCTGATGTGGCCTCCCAGATCACTGAAGCCCGAACCCTCTTTGAGACTCTGCTTTCTTTGCAACCCCAAATTACACCCACTAGGGATGGTGGCCAGAGCCGGGAAGAGAAGGTAGGGAACAGAGGATGCTTAGGGTAGAGAGCATGCTGAGGAAGGGCAGGCTCACTCCACGTTCCTCTTTAGGTCCTTGAGTTGGCCACTGATGTGAAACAGAAGATTCCTGAGATGATTGACTATGAGGGGACCCAGAAGCTGCTGGCCCTTGACCCTTCCCCGCTTAATGTGGTCCTACTGCAGGAGATCCAGAGATACAACAAGCTGATGGTGACCATTTTGTAAGATAGAAGGCTCTCTGTAGAACATGGGAGGGGCAGGAGAAAGGCCTGAGCCCCTGGTTGGAATCGTTCTCCCAGGCCTGCACCTCTCTAACATTCTTCTCACCTCATTCCACCCAGGTCCTCACTGACAGACCTAGAGAAGGGTATCCAGGGGTTGATCGTCATGTCAACAAGCCTGGAAGAGATTTTCAATTGCATCTTTGATGCTCATGTTCCTCCACTTTGGGGAAAGGCAAGATCATACCACTGCCAATCCTACTAGGGTTGAACTATGTGCTCTTCTCTAACCCCTGAGCCCCCTCATCTCTTAGGAGGCATATAGCAGACTTCAGAGGGCCTAGAGTTTGAATCCAGATAGGTTCAAGGTTGAAATCCATCTCTACCCTTCACTGACTGACTGCAGAACTTATTAACTTATAGGGCACATTGTTAAGTTCTCCAAGGATATTTCAAAAACTCCCAGTATTGTCCATGGTATGCAGTAAGTGCTTCACCAATAACAGCCGATTACTGCAGATCAAGCATCCCTAATCCAAAAATCTGAAATGCTCTGAAATCTGAAACTTTTTTTTTTAAATTTTTTGTTTATTTCCGTATGTGTATCAATGTACTGTCTGCATGCGGGTCTGTGCACCCGTGTCATGCAATGCCGCGGAGGTCAGAAGAGGGTCTCGGATTCCCCTGGAACTGGAGTTCTCCTGGAATTGGAGTTTCAGACGGTTCTCAGCCGCCATGTGGGTGCTGGGGATCGAACCCGGGTCCTCTGTAAGAGCGGTCGGCGCTCTTAACCGCTAGGCCATCTCTCCAGCCCCTGAAATCTGAAACTTTTTGAATGCCAGTATGATGTTCATAAAATTTCAGGTGGTGAACTTTTGGATTAGGGATAGTTTATCAGTAATAACTACTGTGCCCCAAAAGAAATCTGAAATACTTCTGAAGCCTTGAGCATTTCAGATAAAGAGTAACCATCCTGTATTGATCCCATTGTTATTAATAGTTGCTTTTTAACACTTTTTTTCTTGAGAGTTGGCTTTTGGAGGGCTTTGACCAATTGAAGAGTTGGGGCCCAGACCACCTAGTCTTTTCACAGCTGCTCTATGTACCCACAAAAAGGAACTGAAGGAATGATGGAATGCACCTATACATCCCTACTCTCTCAGGCTTATCCCTCACAAAAGCCACTGGCTTCATGGACCAGGGACCTGGCTGTGCGTGTGGAGCAGTTTGAGTTGTGGGCCAGTAGAGCCCGGCCTCCTGTGTTATTCTGGCTGTCAGGCTTCACCTTTCCCACTGGCTTCCTCACTGCTGTGCTGCAGGCCTCAGCTCGACAAAACAATGTGAGCCACGTGTGTGGTGGCAGGGGGAAGGGAGGCTGAGAATCCTCTTTGGGGGGATTCCTTACTGTCATCCTCCACCTACAGGTTTCAGTGGACACACTCTCTTGGGAGTTTATAGTTTCCACTGTGGATGACAGCAACCTGGTGTATCCACCCAAGGTGGGAGTCAGCTGAGCTTGGGCTTCTGAGCCAAAGGTCTGCTGGTGGAGGATGGTGGAAGAGAAGGGAGGACAGCGGACTTAGATTTGATGCACTGACAACTTAGAATCTAGACTTCCCCTGAGTCTGTCTCTATCCCTCCCCAGGATGGTGTCTGGGTTCGTGGCCTGTATTTAGAGGGTGCTGGCTGGGACCGAAAGAACTCTTGCTTGGTGGAGGCAGAGCCCATGCAGCTGGTCTGCCTCATGCCCACCATCCACTTCCGTCCTACAGAGAGCAGAAAGAAGAGTGCCAAGGGTGAGATTCCCCTCACTTGCCTGCTCCACACTTTGTTTGGGTCCTGACCCATCCTCTGCTCACACGCAGGCTCCAGGAGGCTTCATTCCCTTTCCTTCCTTTCTCTCTAGGCATGTACTCCTGTCCCTGTTATTACTATCCCAACCGAGCAGGCAGTACAGATCGAGCCTCCTTTGTCATCGGCATTGATCTCAGATCTGGATCCATGACCTCTGATCACTGGATCAAGAGGGGTACTGCTCTTCTGATGAGCCTGGACAACTGAAGAAGACCCTACTTGGGAGGGCTGAGAATGCTAAGACCGATTATATCACCGATTATGTCAACCAAAGCTGGATCTCACCTTTTACTTTAGGAGATAGACTTAGGAGCCTAACCTTAAAGATGGAAAGAGCTGTATTGGAGCTCAGCGCAGTAAAACACGTGCAACCCCAAGTCTCTTAATGGAATGGTGATTTAGCATGTGCACAGGGGTGGTGCACGCCTTTAATCCTAGCACTCGGGAGGCAGAGGCAGGAGGATCTTTGTGAGTTCAAGGCCAGCCTGGTCTACAGAGTGAGTTCCAGGACAGTTGGGGCTACAGGGAGACCCTGTCTCGAAAAGACCAAAAAAAAAAAGGGGGGGGGGGACGTGTCAGACAAATGGACCTGGGCTCGTGGTGAGCTGCTACAGCCAGGGCGGAGAACTGGAAGTGGGGTAGCCACAGAAGGGAGGCGTGGCCTTGAACCAAACCGCCTAGGCCTCTGGGCCTCTGGAGGGTGTGGCTAAACCTCGGGGAGATGGGGTGCAAGAGGGGCGGGGCTTACTTTGGAAGGGAGTGGGATCCAAATGGAATAGGGATTTGGCAAAGATCCTGGATGGCCCATACACTGCACCCCGAGTCTTGCAGCTCTCGGTATCCTATCCTACACCGGAGCTGAAGCTGGGGGGGGGGGAGAGGCCGAGGGTGGAGCTGAGCCGGAGAGAGGGACAACGGCGCTGAGGGGCGGGGCCACGGGAGGGGGCGGGGTTGGGGGGCCGGGAACGGGTGTTTGTGTTGGAAAATCCAACTGCGCCACGGGGCGGAGCGGCCCCCCCAGCCCCTGCCTGGGAGACGGGGGGGCCCGCTCGACCCCCAGGAGGTCTCGGGCAGCCTGAATACCTGGGACCCCCAGAACCAGGTAACGGGGAGCCGCGGGGGGGTTTGGAAAGAGGGAAACCCTTTCCATGCAAGGTGGGACGGGAAGTCAGAACCAATGGAGGGGTCAATCTGAGGATGGGCGTTTGGGTCTAGGGCAAGGCAATAGGAAGACTGGAGCGCAGGACATCCGGGTCCCCCAGAGGTCAAGAGGGGCCTGGAAGTACTCCGGGTCCCCATTGGGCTGGATTCCCCTTATTGACCCTACAGATGGGCTCAGCGGTCAGGACAAGGGTCCACTGAGATTAGGCGCAATCAGGTAGGGCGTGCCTCCACTCCCGAGGGGCCATCTGGAGTCTCCCTCCAGCGCTTCCTACCAGTGACGAGTGTAGCCTCCCCTTCACACCCGCCCCTCCCCCCAGCCTTTTCCCCACGGCCGGCCTCCGTACTTTCCTTCCTCTCGGCTTCGCGGAGTTTCCCCAGTCCCCGGTGCTGTGCGCACTCAGCCTTCTCCAATTCCCTAGATTTCGCTGGGCCCTTCCCCGTGCGTAGCCACGAGATGGCGAGGATGAGACGCCCACTAGAGCCCAGGGGCATGCGGGTGGGGGAATGTGGCTTTGAAGGCGGCCTAGCCCAGGCCTTGGGGAGAAAGGTAGGCTGAGGCTCTCCTTTGATCTGTCATCCGGCCACCCCCTCCTCACGGGAGATTGTGAGCAGAAAGGCAGAGGGCAGAGGATGGAGAGGGGGCTGGGGGCACTGCGCTTTTTCCGGGCTGCTATAAACAGTGATTAAGGGGCACGCAGGTTGGTTACTAAGCAACAGATTGGCTTCCCGCCCGCCGGCGCCGGTGGCTATCCAGGTAGGAAAGTCAAAGGCAGCGAGAGCCCAGGCAGGAAGGCGAAGCAGTGGGCTGCTGTGCCGTAGAAACGACTCTGGCTGTCGGGAGGAAGGCAGGACCCAGAAGCTGGCACCCACAGGTTCTCGGTAGCTCCTGGGGATAGCTTACCCTGTTGCCAGAGTAACAGGCTAGTTGGAGTCCCTAGCCAGATTCCCAAACTCTTCCTGCTGTCCAATCCGCTGCAGCGGACATCGCTACGTCAGCGTACTGGCGGCCAATGGGGAGCTAGTGTTACTCAGATACCGGAAGAGGGAGGCGATGGAAGGAGGAGGGAGGAGGTGGCTACTCGGGATCTGCACGTGCACTCCCACACGCTCGCTTCCAATCCTCTCCCTTCTATTGCACGCACCCTAGCAGTCTCCCGCGCTTGCGCGGCGAACACCCCCCCCCCCCCCCTTCTCGCAGGTCTTCCGTCTGTTTGCAAACTAGTCCAAAGCTGTGTGTGTCTCAACCCCTGCGGGCCCAGACGTCTGGGTCCGGCTTCGCTCTTTCGGCGGGTCTGGATTGTTCCTGTCGGCCTCGCGTGGAAAGGCGGGCAACCTGTGCTCCCACCGCCGCCCCCAGCTGGCGCCCCAAGCTCCCAGGTGGGCTGGGCGGAGCTGTGGTTTCGGGCCCCACATGCTCAGCTCCGGCTTTCCAGAGCTCTAGTTTAGGTCGCTTTCCCCAAGGGGTGGGTGCAGGCGCCCCTTCCCGAGGTTTCGCCCAGGCACATCTGCAGTTGGTGTTCGGGGAGGCCACTTGCGGGAAGCCCAGGACGGTCCAGGTGACTCTGGCTGGCTGGGTCGTCACGCCCCCCCCCTTTTTTTTTCCTAGTGAATTCCTGCCTTCTGATATGCACCCTTCCTATCTCATGTTGTTTGCTCCGCGCACGTCCAGGTGTTCTTCGCACCTCCCTTGGCTCCTTTCAGGCTGCCTGTCCCCGTCTCCACTCGCCCTTCTCTGCTTCTCCAGAGGGTTATATAACTCTTCCTCTCGGCGTGTCCTGATTTCAACTCCACAGACTCCGCCCTGGAACCGCGCGGGAGGGGCTAGGAGAGTTGGGGACCCAGACAGATTCTGGCTGGCGGCGGGCTGGGGCACTAGGGATCTGGCAGATCGGAGACGCAGCCCCGAGGGAGAAGGTGCTCCGTCCCTGGTCTCCCGCCCTCCTTCAGGGATCTTGCCCAGAGGAGAAGGCACTGTGTCTCCAAGGGGCGTGTCGGGACTCCAGTCAGAAATGTGGGTTGGGAGGTCAAGGCTGGAGGTAGAGAGTGGAGACGGGCGCGAGGCCTGAGTCCTATAGAATTGGTCTCTTTGGGGCTAGTAGAGATAAGGGCCGAACGCCTGGGTTCCCACAATTCCTAAGGCTATTTCCCAGGAAGCTTAGCCAGCGGCTTCTTCACACCCCCCACCCCGCGTAGGAGTCAAAGGTCTGTGTTAGTGGTGGCCTGGGATGATGTCACCCGTACACGTGCCCCGGGACGGTTGCCAGGCAATGAGATTTCCTCCCTTTTCCATTCCCTCCCACCTCTGCCCCGAGTCCAGTTCCAGTCCGGTGCCATCTCTTTCCCCTCTCCTTTCACTTGGCATTAGCATCCTGCAGGTGGGAAAGCCTGGCCTGGAGTTTTGTGCGGGGGAGGGGCACGGGTGTGGTGTGGCTTGAAAGACTTTGCCCCCTTGCTGGGTTGAGAGGATTCTGGGTCATTTTTCTTAAGATTAGGATAGAAAAACTTCCTCTTGAAGCTTGCTGCTCCCAAGGAAGAGCTCATGGAAGTCTTTTACTTTCCCACCTGCTGCATGTCCCAGTGTCTTGTTGCCCCTTCCCCATCTTGAGTTGAAGTGGGAGTGGTTGGAAGGCAGCTGCCCGCTAGGAGTGAAGTGGAACGTGGGGGTACACACCTGCTCATCTAGATACCCTCTTCCCCAGTTGTTCTCCCACCAAACTAAGGAAAAGGGTCAAGAAACAGTGTGGGACTGAAAAGTCAAGGTCTTTATCCTGTGTAGGTAGGTGGATTACTTTCTGGCAGTGCCAGAAAGGGACTCCGTGATAGTTATGGCTGCCCTTCTGTGTTAAATCCTGGAATTGGTGAGGGGATTGGTGTTGTCTCCTTTCACATGCCTTAGAACTTGGGCTATCAGGTCAAACCTAGATTCTAATCCCAGCTCTGCCTTCTAAATGGGACTTGGAAAGGTCACCACCTCTCTAGGCTTTCTATTCATAATCTGGGAAATTTAAATATCAATACCTACCTTCAAGGCTGGTGACCAGGGGTAGAGAAATAATTTATGCGAAGCTCTTAGCCCACTGGCTGGCACAAAATTAAGACTGAATGAATGCTTGTCATGAAATACTTATTATTAAATGGTGTTACCTATTGTATAGTTGGTGGAGCTGCAGCTAAAATACCATGACTAGGAATTAGAGAGAAGTGGAGTTTTGCTAACTGGGGAGAGGGGAAGTGTTGGGATTAGCTTTGACTGCTTTATGTGGCTTATTTGATGTCAGCTTTAGTCAGGATTACTGCTTTCTTTAGGATTATTTTTCCCCTCTTAAAAAATAGCTTAGCCTATTCCTGTGACTGTTAACATAACTGTATCACGGCTGTGGTTTCCAAGCTATGCCCAGCTCTGTTCTCGTTGCTTTCCGGAGCCATTGCTTTTGCAAAGGGACTCCGCAGTTTCTCTAGCGGGGACAGGGCTAGGCAGAGGGGTGTGTAAAAGGTTGGGGTGGATGGGTGGAGAGAGACTACTGCTGGGGGCTGGGGGAGCGGGTTGTTAAAGGAAGAGACCGGAAGGGAGGAGGAGGGAGCCTGCTGGTGGGGAGGGAGAGGAGGAGGAGGACGAGGACGACGACGACGAGGAGGAGGAGGAGGAGGACGAGGAGGAGGAGGACGAGGAGGAGGAGGAGGAGGAGGGAGGGAGGGAGGGAGGGAGGGAGGGGGTTGGGGAGAGCCTGCTACAGTTCTTTGTTTGACTCCGGGACTCAGGGACGGGGAGGAGGAGGGAGGGAGGCAGAGGCTGCTAGCGCTGGGGCAGGCCTAGGAGGCAGAGGAGGGACCGTCTCCCCCCGCCCCCCCCAGTCCCCACTCCCCCCCCTGCTGCTTCCCCCCTCCCTACCCGGACTCTGGGGGCACCGCCGGGGGACAGACACCCAGCAGGTAACCCGGGCCTGGCTCTCCCTCCCCTGTCTGGTTTTCTTCACACCCTCGCGAATGACCCCCTTTCCTCCCTTCTCCCCGATTTCCCCTGCCTTGCTTTTTCCTCCTCGTTCCATCTCCCCCAGTTGGGTTGTCGCCTGCTGGCAGCGCCATACGTCTCGTGCAGCCGGATTCCCTTCCCTGCACCCCAGTCTGTGCTCCTGGGTTCTGCCCGAGGCACCTTTGGGGGCTCTGTCTCGAGGTTGCTCAGGCTTCTTCCCTTCCGACCTGTCCCCTTGGGGCCCCGGGGGAGGAGGGAATCCCTGTCCTTTTATGCCCCCCTCCCCTGTTCTTGTAGCAGTCTCTAAGGGTAGCAGAGATCCTGAGTTTGGGGGGCCCTCTGGAGGGGGGCTATGTGTTGCTGGGGACAGGGGCTGTGTGTGAGGAGGGGGTGGGGGATTGAGACGCTCCTGCCTCTCAGATGTCCCTTTAAATGGCCCTTACATTTCTGGGGACTGTGTGGGGTGGGGGGAGGTGGCAAGCCGCCTGCCTGGGGGGCAGGGCCCTTGGTTCGTCCACACAATCAGGGGTGGTAATGATTTAAAGGGACAGCCTCGGTGTGGCCGCTGCCACCCAGGGCCGGCAGGAGGGAGAGCTGGCAGGCTGTGTCTAGAGAGGTTTGGCTGCTGAGCAGGGCATGTGAGGCTGTCTGATACAAGGCCTGAAGGTCTGGGACTGTACTGTGGCTGGGAAGGTGCAAGGAGGGCTTGACAGCCTGCCTCAGGGGTGCTCAGTCTGGGCTTTCTCTAGAACCCCATTTTTAGGTACTTTGACACGGTGACTAAAAATCCTTGAGTCAGAACTGCACAGTCTGACCAGATGGGGGCCACTGGCCTGGGGACTTAAGAGCTGGCCCTTCAGTCTCCCCTTTTGTTGTTTGGTTCTGTGCGCCAGAAAGCCCCAGCCCCTCCCCCAGCTCCCCCTTCTCACTCCCCCCCCCTCCCCCCCAGCTGTTGGACAGATGAATTACAGCCTCCTGCTTGGGGCCAGGGCTGGTGAGACATTAAAGCTCTGAGGTTGGCCCTTTAAATGGCTGTTGGCCCCTCCTCCACTCTGGTGTCCAGACACCCCCCCTAACACACCTCTCTGACCCCCTTGGCTCCCTTCCACTCCCCCGTTCTGCCCTCAGGCCTTCCTACCAATTGTGGGAATTGTGGGTAGCCTCCCCATCCTGAAGGGTGTTCTGTACCTAGCACCTTTCTCCAGTAGAAGGGCCTTGCCTGTCTGGTTTTCTCAGCCTGCAGCTGACCACTGCAGGGGTTTGCATGGGTCAGAAATAACACCTCCCTGGGGGCAGTGTCATCAGCAGCCACAGAAGCTTGCAGCACATTGCGTCATGGAGGCTGGGGGCCAGAGACCAAAGTCTCTAGGGCAGGGGGAAAGATGGGAGCTGGAAGGGCAGTGAATGGTGAAGTTAGGCTGGGAGCCCAGGTGCCTGGGTCCTGGGTCCTGGAGAGTAGAGAACAGATCCCTGAGGAGTACGTCTGAGGGAAGGATGACTGAGGTCTGACCTCATACTGGCCCCTAGACTTGTATTAATAGATCTAGCTCTTTGTATCTGAGGATTGGGAGGAAAGGGAGTGGGCCCCAGTTACCTCTTCTGTCCACACAGGAAGGAGGTGATGGGGAAACAGGATATGGCCTTGGAGGTGATGTGGAAGGGGGCCTTGCTGCAGAGGCTACTTAAAAGAGACTTGGTCCAGAGGAAGAAGGCTCCACCCTGTTGGGCCCGTTCATCTAGTCTGGCCACCTGTGCCGCTCGCCAGGACCTGCCTGTACCCGCCTCGGGGAAGAGGAGGGGGCAGAGTCCAAAGGGTGGGGTTGACTATCTGGTGTCTTGATAAGGTTAGGGAGGAACCTCTGGGTTGGAGGAAACTGAACTGAAGGAATAGGGTCTGTATGTCCTGGGTCAGAGCTAGGGCTGGCTTGGGTATAGGTGTCAGGGGTAACTGCACCTATTCTGGGGCCTGGAGTCTCAGCAGGAGGGTCTAGTCAGAAGAGAGATCATGGATTGTTGCCTTCTGTAGACTTACTCAGATGCCACAGCATGCTAGCTACCACCTGGATCAGGCTGCCTCCTGAGGGGAAGGTTGGAAGACGGCTTTTTGTGGTTGCCATGGAAACTGATTCTCCAATCTCATCTGACCTCTAGAGCCAGGTTTCTCCTCCGGGAGAGGGCAGGGAACACAGGGAAATCCTTCATTCTGGGAGGCCCCACCTCTAACTGGATGTTTTCTTTTAGGTTCCCCCAGGCACCATGCTAGCCCTATAGCACTACCCACCCCGACAGGGTCTGCTGTACCCCAGTGCTGGGGCGCTGGTTCCAATGAAACAGAACACATCAAACTCCATCTGGTAAGCCTGGCTGCTGAGTGCCCCCCTTGCCCCAAAGTCCAACTCTTCACTGCATGTCTGAAAATCTTTAATCTGAGCTGGTTCATGCCTCCTCATCAGAATGGTCTAGTCCAACTCTGAGCCCCCCCATATGTGGTGCTTGAGTGGTTCAGCCCTCCTGGTTTATGGAGCTCCCCCTCTATCTCCTATGAATGGTTTAGCCCTCTACTTCACCAGCCTCCTTACTACCACAAAATCTTCTACCCCACACTCCTAATGCTACAACTCAGTTGCTGAGTGAAGAAAGCTAGGATTTGCAGACTGGAAGTAGATGTGAGACACCCCTAAGGAATTTCTTTTTGTGAAGGGGAAGGCCTTTTCTTCCAGAGGAATAGCTAGACTTCTAAAGGGTGTTTTGAAATTGATGTGAGGGGATCACTGCCACACAGCTCTTGGTTGCCATGGAGATCTTAGCCTGACACCTTTCCTCTTGGATCCTGGTTGCCTCTGGTTGCCTCATGGAGATGAGGCACTATAGCTTTTGCTCTCCACACCTGAACTGCCATTTCTCTGCTTGAGGCACTTCTTGAGTCCCCTTTCCTCCCTAGTAGTAAGGATTTTTCCCTCAGCCAGGAACTTCAAGCCCTTCCCTTATACCCGTTTTTTTTTTGTTTGTTTGTTTATTTCCTACTGAGTTTCTTGTGTAGGACTATTTTCTCCTGTCTGGTGTCCTGTCTGGTGAGATGGTATTTACGCATTGGGGTGCCTTTGTGGATTTGTGTTGAATGAATGTTTTAACTGGATGCGTCGCTTCATTGCCAAGAAACCCACGGCTTCTGAGATCTGCTGCAGTCCACACCTTCTCTCCAGGATATGAGATATTTGGGACAGAAACAGAGAGGAAGGCTGGTCTAGGAGAGCCTGCAAGGACAAAACGGACAGACTGAGAACAGGTCAGAAGCAGTATTAGAACAGTGATAGGAACACAGATGTGCAAAGAAGCCCAGCTGTGCCACTCACTGGCAGAAAGATCTTGGTTGAGTTACCTAACCTTCCTGAGCCTCAGTTTCCTCATCTGCAACCTCAAAGTACCTCCTGTGCCAGGTTTGGGGAAGATTTAAAAGATAGATGTAAAATGTTAAACAGTGTCTGCCATCTAATAATTACTAGCAATTATTGTTCATGTCCTCAGAGCAGGGAGCTCTGAGGATTAAGTGAGGCTATTGCAGAACAAGACAGAACTTTTTTGAAGGCAGACAGACCCCCCAAATAATTGACTACGCAGGAGGATCACGGGCCCAGTCAGATCTCAGGATTCGAGAGTGAGATCAGGTGGAGCTGCCTCTAGTGTTTTACTGGCTCTGTTTGAGAGTATGACAGCAAACACAGAAGGGCATGTGCAGAGACACACGTGATCACCACAGCCATGCAGAGGCAGACCTAGACAAAAGACAGAGACAGGAGCCTGGCAGACACACTGACAGAGACAGCCCTGCGGAGTCATGTAGACAGGGCTAATGACAGGAACGCGCCAGACATGACACAGGCACTGGGGAGACCAGATGACCAGATATGCAGGTGCACACGGAGACAGACACCGAGACCCACACACAGCCGACCTTGTCAGACAGACGGGTGAACACAGCGCCCAGTCAGAGGCAGACACAACGCCCGCAGTGACACAGCGGGCCAGGGCCAGTACTGTCACTCCTCGGTGGGGGCGGGGAGGGGCCGACGGGGGAAGGCTGGGGAAGGGAATCCCGGGCGGGCGTCCTGCCCGGGTGACTGAGTCACCGTGGATCCTCAGCGGGCGGTCCTCCCTCCACCTCTCGTCCTCCCAGGTGAGAAGGGAGCGGGGGACTTCCTAGCTTCCATCGGGCAGAATGAGGACTGCAGGAGAACGGGACGTAGCCAGCTCTTGGGCCCGCCTCGCGGAGCCGGTGCGTGCGTGCTACTTAAATGTCCGCTCGGGAGAGCCCCGTCTGCGGGGTCTGGTCTTTGGCTGTCCAGTGTTTGCTTGCGGACGGCAGGCCTGGTGTCTTGCAAGCATCCGTCTTCCATCCTAGCCTGGGCGCTGCGCGGAAGCGCCCTGTCCCCCGAACCCTGAGAGTTAAGTGGGTGTGATTGATGGAGTGGTTCTCTCCCGGGACCGAAGAGGGAAAAGGGGCGGGGGGGTCGGTTAAAGTCCCAGAGTCCAGAGCCCGGATGCAGAGGGCGGAGCTGGGCTTTGCCGGGAGTGCCCGGATGGAGAGGGCGTGGCTTCGGCTGATCCAAGTTAACCCTTTCCAGGCTCTAGGCTCTCAGGGCTGTAGGTCGGGCTGAGGAGGCTGGATGTCCGTCCCAGAAGTGTGTGTCGCCCTTCTAGCCCGGCCCTGGCCGCGTGCGTCTCCCTCCTGTCTGTCTTCGAGGAGTCAGTGGGTGTCTGTCTTTGTGTTTGCCCGGGGTTGTCCCCTCCCCTTGGTTAGTATGAACACTGGGAGCCGGGGAGGGCTATTCCTGCCCCAAGCGAGAGTGGAGGTGAGAGTGGACGGCGGGCGGCGGCCGGGGCACAGGTGTGAGTGCGGCGGGGCTGTCCGCGGGGAGGGGCAGCCTTCGGGGAAATGCGGGGGAAATTCCGAGGGACCAGTGGCGAGCCGTGTGTGGGTGAGGAGTTGTGTCTGCCTCTGACTGTGTGTCTGTGTGAGTCGAGGGAGGCGGGGGCTGAGTCAGTGGGAACCGGCTGGTTTCTGAGTGACTCACTCTCCCCCATCCCAGCCTGATTCAGACCCTGAGAAGGGCTTTGTTCGTCAGGCGGGTGGGAAGTCAGGCGTCTGGGTCCCTGGTGAGGACACAGATCCGAGGAGATTGGCGAAGAGCATATTCAGAGTACAGGAAGTTTAGTTCTGGAGCACTCGTCTTCCAGGGTGTCGCCTGGGAGGTGGTAGATAAAGGTTTAAGATTGGAGGGCTGGGAGGAGGGAACCCACTAGTTAAGGGAAAGCTGAGTCAGTTCTCCGTGGGAAAGGGGAAGTGGCAGAGGGGAAGTGTCATCATCGCAGAAAGGGAAGCTGCATTTCCTGGTAACTGGCAGCGCTGGGGCGCCACTTCCTCAGCAGGGATCTGCTCCTTTCGCGCCCGGTCCCCCCCACGCTGCCGTTTGTCCACATCCGGCCCCTCGGTCCTCTCAGGATTTGGCTGGCGCAGTCCTGGGCTCCTCTGGGCCACAGTTAGCGACGTCCTGGTCCCTAGGCTTGGTAACTGGTAGACCGGGTGAACGGACTGGAACTCGCCGCGAACGGCTGGGGTCGGCGGGGCACCAGCTCCCACCTGGGAGCGCCCGGAACGGCGTGCCGGGGATCAGTGGAACTCAAGCACTTCCTTGCAGACAAACGACCTTGCCCCTGCGGGAGGGAAGACCGTTTCCATCAGAAGCCCTCAGCGTTTGTGGGCTGGGTGGAAATTTCCCCACCGCGCAGACTTCTCGGAGAAGGCAAACTTTCCAGCCGCCCCCAATCCCTGGCCGCGCGCTCTCCCCCGGCTTCCTGCCCGGCGCCTGCTCCAGCTGGAGCCCTGGCCCCGCCCCCGCGGCTTTGTACTCTACTCTCGCCTCTTGCCGCTCTTTGTACTCCAGGCTCTCAATGGACCGATCCCGGGAGCAAAGCTGGCTCCCTACCTGCCCGGACTTGGGGTAGGCACAGGGACGCAGCTTCTGGGTTCTGAGAGGCGAGAAGGAATAGCTGGCATTCAAGGGAAGGTGCCTAGGAGAGGGTAGTGCTGCGTCCGTGGAGGGTCGATTCAGCGCCGGGAAGGGGTGGGGGTGGGGGTGGGGGTGCAGGAGGAAGTGAAACGGGTTCTGGGTTCTTTAAGGGAGTAGGCGGTGAGAGTGGGACAAGGGTGATGTCACTGCCTGTTGGGCCCCGCCCTCCTCCCTCCCGAAGGACCCCCCCCTTACACACCGCTTCCGCTGCGCAAGTAGCCACGTCACGGGCAACCCCCGAAATCCCCCCTCCTTTGGGGGGCGGGGGCCACGTGGGCCGTGGGGAACCGCGTGGCCCCGGCACGGAAAGGGCACAGAGGATACAGGAGCCACGCGAGAGGGGCCACTCAGGACCACGGTGCGCAGTTTCCGAAAAGTTGGGGGGCTCGAGGAACTGGCTTAGGGGGTCGTTTGGATTGAAGACCCAGAGAACGAGGGAAAGTGGAAAACTGGAGGAACTTGGTATGACACTGGGGACTTGATCATGATCTGGGACCGGGTCAGGAGGCGGATGTGGAGCACTCTGAATAGAGAGGCTGACCCGTTTGGGGTGCTGGACTTGCTGTGATTGCTAGACGTAAGCAGTTCTAAGGGGCGCTGAAGGTGGAGAGGTCAGTCGCTAAGCGAGGTGACGTGTGGAAGGGGAATGATGTCTTTGTGTTTTGCATCCGTCTGCCCTCCTTGGGTTAGCTGGGCAGAGGGCGACTTAAGCAGTCTGGAGACCACTGCCAGTTCGGTTGGATGTATGAGGCTTGTCCTCTGGCAGGAATCGAACGATTCGCCACCCTAGTGTGGGTCTTGTCCATCAGGCCTTGCTTTCTTTCAGTTACTGCCTGCCAGCTCCTGTTATCAGATCTGAGATGTAGACCCTAGGTGGGCGCCTCGGGGTCACTTCGGGGTCACCCTTGGGCGAGCCTGTCTGACCGGCCTTGCCGCCCCTCCTCTGGAGGCCGCTGAGTGCTGGGCTAAGTTCACTCCTATTGGCTCCTGCCAGGCTGTTACTGAGGCGGAGACACGGGTGATGATTGGCTTTCTGGGGAGAGAGGCAGTCTTGTGATTGGCCAAATTTCTGGAGCTCCCGAAGCTGTGAGAGGACGCTCCCACCCGAGGCTGGGTAAGCCGCAGCCGCAGTCGCAGTAGGTCGCCTGGTGGCCCTGATTGCCGGCCAGTCAAACAGCAAAGCCATTGAGTTGCACGCACTGTTGACTCTTATAGCTTCTTGTCTTGTGTTCTAGCCATTCTACTGTCAGGGCTGCCAGAGGTGCCTTGGGCCTGTGGGCTTCCCCTCTCCCTGCATAACTGACAGGCCTGTGGGTGCCACAGGCAGTTCAGACTAGGCCGTGGGCCCTGACCATGCTGGCAAGCTCATTGGACTCTTTCTCTCTGTAGAATTGGCTGCCAGAAGCCAGGGACTGCCATCTGGGGACAGTGGGCACTCTTGTTAAGAACAATTGGAGCTGGACCATCTTGCCAGAGAGCTGGGGCAGGGGGCTGTGCCCGATCTCCAGGGCTCCTGGGTCCACTGCTGACCTGGTAAGGGAAAGACTGAGGCTGCATGTAGACTGGTAGCTCTGGTTTGGCCTCCGCTAGAGCATGACCTCTTATCCCTGACTTAGGCTGGATGCATCGGGCAGTGGACCCTCCAGGGGCCCGCACTGCACGGGAAGCCTTTGCCCTTGGGGGCCTGAGCTGCGCTGGGGCTTGGAGCTCCTGCCCACCTCCTCCTCCTCCTCCTCCTCCTCGAAGCTCATGGCTGCCTGGAGGCAGGTGAGAACTTGGGCTGCGACTCCCATCTTCAGGCATTCCTCTCATGTCTCGACCCTCCCACCTCTGTCATTCTCCAGTGGATCTGCTGTCTTCTGGGCCCCCAATACCAGCCTCGCCTGCCCTGATCCCTTAGAGTCCTCCTTGGTAGGTAAGAGTATTTCTTCCCCAGTACAGAACAGACCTCTTCTCCTTTCAGATGCTCGGCCAGCATTGGGCAGCCCCCGCTCCCCACACCCTTACCCCCTTCACATGGCAGTAGCTCTGGCCACGCCAACAAACCGTATTATGCTCCTGGGTAAGTAGAGTCAAAGGTTCTAGGATGGGAGGTAAAGTTGGGGACTGTCTTCCCCCAGGCATGAGCCCTCCCAACCTCTTTCATTCTTTAGGACACCCACTCCAAGACCCCTCCATGGGAAGCTGGAATCCCTGCACAGTTGTGTGCAGGCACTGCTTCGGGAGCCAGCACAGCCAGGGCTGTGGGAACAGCTTGGACAGCTGTATGAGTCAGAACATGACAGCGAAGAGGCCATATGTTGCTACCACAGCGCCCTTCGATATGGTGGAAGCTTTGCAGAGCTGGGACCCCGCATTGGCCGACTGCAGCAGGTGGGATGAGGCAGAACATAGGCGGCTAAGATTGTGTCCTCTGACTCAGTGTCTCTACCATGTCTTAATCTACCCTTGACATCTCTCCCAGGCCCAGATCTGGAACTTTCATGCTGGTTCCTGTCAGCACCGAGCAAAAATCCTGCCTCCACTGGAGCAAGTGTGGAACTTACTACACCACGAGGTGAGTGAGGCTCAGGCCAGCAGTGAGGGTAGAGAGCTGAGGTAGGCCAGCACTCACACGTTCTCTCCTTGGTCTTCAGCACAAACGGAACTATGGGGCTAAGCGAGGGGGTCCTCCGGTGAAGCGATCTGCTGAACCTCCAGTGGTCCAGCCTATGCCTCCCGCTGCACTCTCAGGCCCCTCAGGAGAGGAAGGCCTCAGTCCAGGAGGCAAGCGAAGAAGAGGCTGCAGCTCTGAACAGGTATGATTGGTAGCCCCCGCAGGGAGGGGGGCGGATACAGGGCAAGGGGTAGAATTCTCACACTCTTCTCTTCTAGGCTGGACTTCCCCCAGGCCTGCCACTCCCTCCACCCCCATTACCACCTCCACCTCCACCTCCACCACCGCTGCCTGGCCTGGCTACCAGCCCCCCATTTCAACTGCCCAAGCCAGGGCTGTGGAGTTCCCTACATGGAGATGCTTGGGGCCCCGATCGCAAGGGTTCAGCACCCCCAGAGCGCCAGGTGAGCCTCTGTCTACTGCCTGCCACTTTTTTACCCTCTGTAAGCTCTGTCTCTTCCATTCCTCACGCTGTGTGGCCTCATTTATCTCAGGAACAGCGGCACTCGCTTCCTCACCAGTATCCATACCCAGCTCCTGCCTACACCGCTCATCATCCCCCCAGCCATCGGCTGGTCCCGGCCACACCCCCAGGCCCCGGCCCCCGCCCCCCAGGAGCAGAGAGCCATGGCTGCCTGCCTGCTACCCGTCCCCCCGGAAGTGACCTTAGAGAGAGCAGAGTTCAGAGGTCGCGGATGGACTCCAGCGTTTCACCAGCAGCAACTACCGCCTGCGTGCCTTACGCCCCTTCCCGGCCCCCTGGCCTCCCCGGCACCACCAGCAGCAGCAACAGCAGCAGCTGCAGCCGCAGCAGCAACAGCAACAGCAACAACAGCAACAGCAGCAGCAACAGTAGCAGCAGCAGCAGCAACAACACTGGTCTCCGGGGCGTGGAGCCGAGCCCAGGCATTGTATGTGATATCCTTGTGCAGAAGGCAGGTGGGGGTGTCAGAGGAGCCTATCTGAGGGGGCCAGAGCAGCACTCTGACCTCCCCATCCTACCCTTACAGCCCGGCACTGACCACTACCAAACTCCTACGCTGGAAGTCTCCCCCCACCAGGGTCGCCTGGGGTCCTCGACACACAGTAGCCGGAAACCATTTTTGACAGCTCCCGCTGCCACTCCTCACTTATCCCTGCCACCTGGGACCCCATCATCTCCACCCCCCTGTCCTCGCCTCTTGCGTCCTCCACCACCCCCTGCTTGGATGAAGGGCCCAGCCTGCCAGTCAGCCCCAGAGGATGGAGAGATCTTAGAGGAGCTCTTCTTTGGGGCCGAGGGTCCTCCCCGCCCTCCTGCACCACCCCTCCCCCACCGTGATGGCTTCTTGGGGCCTTCAGCCCCCCGCTTTTCTGTGGGCACTCAGGATTCGCACACCCCTCCCACTCCCCCAACCACCAGCAGTAGCAGTGGCAGCCACAACAGTAGCCCCACTGGGCCTATGCCCTTTCCCCCACCCCCCTATCTGACCAGAAGTATGGACCCCCTTCCCCGGCAACCCAGCCCAACACTGAGCCCCCAGGACCCACCTCTTCCACCCCTGACTCTTGCCCTGCCTCCAGCTCCTTCCTCCTCCTGCCATCAAAATACCTCAGGAAGCTTTAGGCGCTCGGAGAGCCCCCGGCCCAGGGTCTCCTTCCCAAAGACCTCCGAGGTGGGGCCAGGGCCACCCCCAGGCCCCCTGAGTAAAGCCCCCCAGCCTGTGCCACCTGGGGTTGGAGAGCTGCCTACCAGAGGCCCGCGGCTCTTTGATTTTCCACCAACACCACTAGAGGACCAGTTTGAAGAACCAGCGGAATTCAAGATCCTACCTGATGGGCTGGCCAACATCATGAAGATGCTGGATGAATCCATCAGAAAGGAGGAGGAGCAGCAACAGGAGGCAGGCGTGGTTCCCCCGCCCCCACTCAAAGAGCCCTTTGCATCTCTACAGCCTCCATTTCCCAGTGACAGGGCCCCAGACACCACTGCTGCCACCACCACTGCCACCGCTGCCGCAACCACCACCACCACCACCACCACCGCCACCACCGCCACCACCGCCACCCAAGAAGAGGAGAAGAAGCCACCACCAGCCCTACCACCACCACCGCCTCTAGCCAAGTTTCCTCCAACCCCCCAGCCACAACCCCCACCCCCCCCACCCACCCCTGCCAGCCCAGCTAGCCTGCTCAAATCCTTGGCCTCTGTGCTGGAAGGACAAAAGTACTGTTACCGAGGCACTGGAGCAGCTGTTTCAGGCAGGCCTGGGTCCTTGTCCACCACTCAGTATTCCCCCGTTTCTGCATCAGGTGCTAATGCCCCACCACCCACTTCAGTGGCTGCCAGCGCCCAGAGCTCCCCCAAGCCCTCTGCTTCCTCGTCATCTCAGTTCTCTACCTCAGGCGGGCCTTGGGCCCGGGAGCGCAGGGCAGGTGAAGAGCCAACACCAGGCCCTGCCACTCCTGCCCAGCTGCCCCCACCCCTGCCGCTGCCCCCTGCTCGCTCAGAGTCTGAGGTGCTAGAAGAAATCAGTCGAGCTTGTGAGACCCTTGTGGAGCGGGTGGGTCGGAGTGCCATCAACCCAGTGGACCCAGCAGACCCAGTGGACAGTGGGGCTGAGAGACTGCTGCCTCCAGCACAGGCCAAGGAGGAGAGTGGTGGGGTGGCAGTGGTGGTAGCTGGGCCAGGGACTGGCAAGCGGCGGCAGAAGGAACACCAGAAGGAGCATCGGAGGCACAGGCGGGCCTGTAAGGACAGTGCTGGCCGCCGGCCCCGTGAGGGGAGGGCCAAGGCCAAGGCCAAGGCCCCCAAAGAAAAGAGTCGCAGGGTGCTAGGGAACCTGGATCTGCAGAGTGAGGAGATCCAGGGTCGAGAGAAGGCCCGGCCTGATTTAGGTGGGGCTTCCAAAGTTAAGACACCTACAACTCCAGCACCTCCACCTGTTCCTGCACCTTCTGCTCAGCCAACACCCCCATCAGCCCCTGTTCCTGGGAAGAAGACTCGAGAGGAAGCTCCAGGTCCCCCAGGTGTGAGCCGTGCAGATATGTTAAAGCTGCGGTCACTTAGTGAGGGGCCTCCCAAGGAGCTGAAGATCCGGCTTATCAAGGTAGAAAGTGGTGACAAGGAGACCTTTATCGCATCTGAGGTGGAGGAGCGTCGACTTCGCATGGCAGACCTCACCATCAGCCACTGTGCTGCTGATGTAGTGCGCGCCAGCAAGTGAGTTGGGGGTTGTAATATCCAAGCCTGCTCTTCGATGTGGGGATAGGCCCCTCATTACCTCATGTTTCTGTTCTCCTTCCTGTCTTCTCATTAGGAATGCCAAGGTAAAAGGGAAGTTTCGAGAGTCCTACCTTTCCCCTGCCCAGTCTGTAAAACCGAAGATCAACACAGAGGAGAAGCTGCCCCGGGAAAAACTCAACCCCCCTACACCCAGCATCTATGTATGTATGCCATCTGTCTTCCTAGAGGGGTTCCAGGGTGCTCTTGGGGTTGAGGGGGTACTTGGAGCCTTCTACAAGGCTCTGATCCCAGCCTCTTCTGGTTGTCTCAGCTGGAGAGTAAACGGGATGCCTTCTCACCCGTGCTGCTGCAGTTCTGTACAGACCCTCGGAACCCCATCACCGTTATCCGCGGCCTGGCTGGTTCTCTACGGCTGAGTGAGTTTGAGCCACCGAATATGGGGAGGGCTATAAGAATTTGGGGGTGTGGGACCTTTTGAGACCCCCCATGCTTGTAGACTGAGCACAGTGGCTGTGAACAAGGAGCTCACTCACCCACAGGCCATGTTTGAGGAGTGGTCAGCCAGCCTTGGATTGGGATTTTTTCCTCCCATCTGGCTTCTCTGTTCTGAGCAGTGGGTGGTACATGAGAAATGGATCTCAGAGTTGGTTAGAGCCACTTCTGGTTTTCTTAGTGATAAAGAATCAAAACAAAGCAAAACAAAACAAAACAAAACAGATTGTGGACATCTGACCCATGGTTTTGCAGAATTTTAAACATAAAAATGTAGGAAACCATACAGAAATACAAAGGGCAGTTTGTTTCCTTTGTGCCCTACATCTCCCTCTCTTCCCAGTAAGTTATTTGAAGCATATTTCAGACTTACCACATCTTTGATTGGATCCAACGATAAAGTTGCCATTCAATGTGACCATATCGCACATCTGAGGACTCTAGTTAAGGGACCAAGGGCTGCAGTGGCTGTGGAAGGAAGGGGCTGGGAAGATCAGTGTAGCCAGCCTTGCCAGCCTCCTGGAGCTGTGATTCTTGCCCATTCCTTGGTGCCTGAGTTTTGCCAAGTCAGTGTCCACCTAGTCAGAGGCGTGGCCAGTTGGAGGAGAAAAGGTGAGTTGGGCCCTCTGTCCTGACTGAGAGCCTGTTTGGTCTTTCCTGGCAGACTTGGGCCTCTTTTCCACCAAGACACTGGTGGAGGCAAGTGGTGAGCACACTGTGGAAGTGCGCACTCAAGTGCAGCAGCCCTCGGATGAGAACTGGGATCTGACAGGTACTCGGCAGATTTGGCCCTGTGAGAGCTCCCGTTCCCACACCACCATTGCTAAGTATGCACAGTATCAGGCTTCGTCCTTCCAGGAGTCACTACAGGTGAGGAGCAAGCACAAGTGGAAAGAAGGGTGCTGGGATTTGGCTTTGGTGGGCTTTAAGAAGGTCACTGACCAGGCTTACCTACCCATCTGACCAAGCAGGAGGAGAAGGAGAGTGAGGACGAGGAGTCAGAGGAGCCGGACAGCACTACAGGAAGCCCTCCTAGGTAGAGTAGAGTTCAGTCCCTTCCTGCACTGCTCTTTTTTCTTTGTTCTTCACCAACCTGTCTGTGCCCTTGTCCCAGCAGCAGCACACCAGACCCGAAGAACCATCACATCATCAAGTTTGGCACCAACATCGACCTGTCTGATGCCAAGCGGTAAGTGAGGCTGGACCAACAAAGCTGGGGAGGAGTCCTGCTGGCTGCTGGTCTAGGATATCCTCTCACTTTGGTTGTCTTATGTCTGCAGGTGGAAACCCCAGCTACAGGAACTGCTGAAGCTGCCTGCCTTCATGCGGGTAACATCCACAGGCAACATGCTTAGTCATGTGGGTCACACCATCCTGGGCATGAACACTGTGCAACTGTACATGAAGGTCCCTGGCAGCAGAACACCAGGTGTGCTTCTACCCTGTGCTGGGGGTAGGAAGTGTTCTGGGGCTGGCTGCCTCAGGCATCAGCCAATGAGGGCAAAAGGAGGGGTTGCCCTAGAGTACATGCTGGATGGACCATCCCTGACATTCTGTCTCCCTCTACAGGCCACCAAGAGAATAACAATTTCTGCTCTGTCAATATCAACATTGGCCCTGGTGACTGTGAGTGGTTTGCAGTACATGAGCACTACTGGGAGACCATCAGCGCCTTCTGTGATCGGTGGGTATCACACCCTTGCTGGTCACCCTATCACATCAGGTTCTCAGGGCTCCTATCTGACCTTGTGGCCACCCACTCCACAGGCACGGTGTGGACTACTTGACTGGTTCCTGGTGGCCAATCCTGGATGACCTCTATGCTTCCAATATTCCTGTGTACCGATTCGTGCAGCGCCCTGGAGACCTTGTATGGATTAACGCAGGGACTGTACATTGGGTCCAGGCTACTGGCTGGTGCAACAACATTGCCTGGAACGTGGGGCCTCTCACAGGTGAGAGGGTGGGGTTGGGTCATCATGGTACAAGGGTATGGGGAACGAGTCCTGTTGTAGAGTGGTAGGACTGGGGAGCCACAAGCTTTGAGGGAAGGGGCTGGCTCAAGAGGTTGGGGGTTTGAGAATCCTGTAGTGACTCCCTCTGGCCTGCAGCCTATCAGTACCAGCTGGCCCTGGAACGATATGAGTGGAACGAGGTGAAGAACGTCAAATCCATTGTGCCCATGATTCATGTGTCCTGGAACGTCGCTCGCACAGTCAAGATCAGTGACCCTGACCTATTCAAGATGATCAAGTGAGGCCCCTGTTTGGGTGGGAGCCCACCTCCACCTGACCTGTTTCTGCCCTGTTCTTCCTGATTCTGCTCATTCTTCACCTATCAGTGTCTGCAGTCTGTTCACAGTCATGCTGAGAGGCTGACAAAGTCCCTGTTCTTGGAGCCTTTATTTCCTGTGGTTCAAACAAACAACAAAAACCAACAAATAATTAACTGTCAAATGTGACAGACACTTAGGACAAGACATGTAACCCAAGAATGAAAAGAGGGCTGCCTAGAGAGTTCTATGGGGGTCCTTACCCCGTCTGGCAGCTTTGTCTCAACACCGCCTCCGGCTCCTCCCCAGGTTCTGCCTCCTGCAGTCCATGAAGCACTGCCAGGTGCAGCGGGAGAGCCTGGTGCGGGCTGGGAAAAAAATCGCTTACCAGGGCCGAGTCAAGGACGAGCCTGCCTACTACTGCAATGAATGCGACGTGAGTGTCTGCCCTCCCTGCCCCCCCCCAGCTGCCCGCGGTAGCCCGCCCTCCAGCTGACTGCCCCTTCCTCCTGGCCAGGTGGAGGTGTTCAACATCCTGTTCGTTACGAGCGAGAACGGCAGCCGAAACACATACCTGGTGCACTGCGAGGGCTGTGCGCGGCGTCGGAGCGCCGGCCTCCAGGGCGTAGTGGTGCTCGAGCAGTACCGCACTGAGGAGCTGGCGCAGGCCTACGACGCCTTCACGTTGGTGAGAAGAGTGGGGGCTCGGAGGGGCACGGGGGTGGGGAGACGGAGTGGCGGAGAGGAGGGGGGGGCGGCAGAGAGGAGGGGGCGCCCACCCAGGCTGAGCCGCCCGCCTGTTCGCCTTCTCTGCAGGCTCCAGCCAGCACTTCGCGATGAGGCCGGACGCCCCGCCGCCCGTCCCTGCCGGGTGCCGCGGGGCCACCAGCACACGCCTGGGCTGGACCTAGGTCCCGCTCTGGCTGGGAAGGGGTCGGGCCCAGCCCCTCCACCCTATTGGCAGCTCCCCTCACTTAATTTATTATGAAAAAAATTTTTGTAACAAATACGAGGAAAAAAAAAAAAGGAAAAAAAAAATGGGAGACGGGGGAGGGGGCTGGCAGCCCCTCGCCCACCAGCGCCTCCCTTCACCGACTTGGCCTTTCTAGCAGCAGACACAAGGACCAGGCTCCGGCGGCGGCGGCGGCGGGGGTCACATACGGGTTCCCTCACGCCTGCCGCCCGCCCGCCGCCCGCCGCCCGCCGGCCAGAGGCTCGCGGCTCGTGTACATAGACGTTCGGCAGCCGAGGTTTTTAATGAGATTCTATGGGCTTTACCCTCCCCAGAACCTCCTTTTTTTACTTCCAACGCTAGCTGTGATCCCTGTGTACGTCTCTGTTTATTCACTTGGTTATGATTTGTATTTTTTTTGTTCTTGTTTTTGGTTTTTAATTTATAACAGTCCCACTCACCTCTATTTATTCATTTTTGGGAAAACCCGACCTCCCCTACCCCCAAGCCTCCCCTCCCATCTCTCGGGGTATCTGCCCCCGGCTCCCTGCGCCCCAGTGTCTGTCCAGCCCGTCCGTCTCCGCCCGCCCGCGGCTCCAGCTGGGCTCTCATGGTGCTCAAACCCGCTCCCCTCCCCTACGTCCTGCACTTTCTCGGACCAGTACCCTCACTCCCTACCCGACCCCAACCCCACCTGAGGGTGAGCGACTCCTGTACTGTAGGGGAAGAAGTGGGAACTGAAATGGTATTTTGTAAAAAAATAAATAAATAAAAATTTTAAAAGTTTTAAAGAAAGAACTATGAGGAAAAAGAACCCTGTCCTCCCCAGCCTCGGCCAATTTTAACAGTGGACACACTCTCCCCCCCCTTTTTTTAAGGTATGAAGCAGCCCAGGGCAGGGCCTCACTGGGGCAGGGACACCCCGGGATGAGTTCCTCTGGGGCTTTATTTTCGTTCTCTTAGTTGATTTTCCTCCCGCTGGGGCTGCGGAGGGGAGGGGGTTTACAGTCCCGCCCCCTCGCACTGCACTGTCTCTCTGCTCCAGGGGCAGAGGGGTCTTCCCAACCCTACCCTATTTTCGGTGATTTTTCGTGTGAGACTATTAATATTAAAAATAAAATAAAAAAAAACCACCTTGTGTTTTGGTAATGTGCTGGCGGTGGTAATCGGTTGCAGGGTGGAGACTGATGGATGGGAGGACTGCGAGGGATGGGAGGACGATGCAGCCCGGGCGCGGAGCCCCTCCCCAGGCGCCTGTGGAATGTCCAGGCTGTGGTCTGCTCCTGGGCTGGGGGTGCCTAATCCTAGAGCCGCATTCCAGGATAAGGTAGGGGGGGTGGGGAGGGGAGAGGCTGCGCCAGGGGAGGGGCAGGAAAGCGGGCTATAAGGGCCACGGCCTGCCAGACGGGAACCAGCCAGGCCATGGCGGATGTCCCCGGAGCACAGCGACCCGTTCTCACCAGTGGCCCGGAGCCCCGGGACCCGCTAGATTGCTGGGCCTGCGCTGTGCTGGTAACAGCCCAGAATCTGCTGGTGGCCACCTTCAACCTCCTCCTGCTGGCGCTGGTGTTGGGGACCATCCTGTTACCCGCTGTCACCATGCTGGGTTTCGGCTTCCTCTGCCACTCTCAGGTGAGCATGTGCCATGGTGTATTTGTGTGTGGTGGGGGGATCCTTGGGCCACAGTGTCCTCCGACCTGGGCTGATCCCATGCCGGGTAGTATGACCCTTCGGCTGGCGTCTGACGCCTCTTCTCCCATAGTTCCTGCGCTCCCAGGCACCCCCGTGCACTGCGCACCTGAGGGATCCGGGCTTCACCGCCCTGCTGGTAACTGGATTTCTGCTCCTCGTGCCGCTGCTCGTGCTTGCCCTGGCCAGCTACCGCCGCCTCTGCCTGCGTCTCCGCCTGGCTGACTGCCTGGTGCCCTACAGCCGAGCCCTCTACCGGAGCCGGCGCAACCCACAGCCCAGGCAAACTCGGGCCTCACCAGCATCCCAGGCCGTGTCCACACCGGGAAAGGTCTGGGTCTGAGGTGTGTTTGAGTCAAGAATTCAGTCGACGACTCTCTCCTGGTGACCCAAGGACTTGAAGCCCAGGGAATGGTATTCTGTTCTGCTCCCTCTCTTTACCCTTTACCCGGGTAAGGTCCCAGCACCCCTTTGGTGAACAGCAGCATTGTGAACCTAATGGTGGCAAAAATCCCCATGTTCCAGAAAATCTATTTTACTCCTACTCCCCGTACCTGAATCTTGAACATCTGGGACGGACCCTGCACAATCCCTTCTTCCCCTCCCTTGGAGTGAACAGAAGAGTTGAACCTTGTGTCCTCCTTTTCTGGTGGAGCAGCTCTAATGTTTATGGGCCTGAGGGGCAGGGTTAGGGAAGAAAGACACCAATAAAGACATTGTATGGGAGGACGAAATAAGTGCACTCTGAGTACAGGGGCGTCGAATACAAGCGCCCCTGCCTATGAGCAGGAAACGAATCCCTGAGACTACAAAAGCGCGGACCAGAGCATCCTTCTGCATCCTGTCTTGCCCTTATCTCACTGGTTCGTTCTTCCTGGTCAGACTCCAGAGTGCTGACCCTGACCCCAATGTCACCCCCCCCCAATCAATAGAGCGGAGGAGGCCCTGTTTCGCCTGCCTACCTAACTCCCCTTGGGGACCCGAGCCCGTTCTCTGACCCCAGCTTAGAGGAACTCAGTGTTGCCAGGCCGGGGTGGGAAACAATGGGTCTTCCGGAGCAGGATGACACCCCCCCTCCCTCTTACCACAATCAGAAGCAGTAGCGTGGGAGGAAAGATGGAGGGGCCCACCCCTGGGGGCCTGCTGGTCTGTAGCTGAGAATTTGCGGCAGGCTTTGCTGCTACTGTTCATTAGGTTGGGGGAAGGGCTGAGAATGCTACTGAACTCAGGTGACTTCCCTCCCTTAAGTGTGAGGTATGGTTCCCTTGCCCTGACATCGGATCCACATGCAGACACAGGCAATTTCAGTCATAGGTTTAATGGTCTCAAAGACATGTGCGGTCCTGGTCAAAGATACGGGGCCCCTGCCAGGCTTTCCCTTTGCACCTCAATAGAAACGATGTGGTGTCCGGGTACCATAGCTAGACCCAGCACACGGGGTTCGCCAGCGGAGAAGGAATCTGGAAAAAAGGGTCAGAGTATCAGGAAGCCAGGCCAGAATCGGTCCCGCCCCTTCTAAGCCCGAGAAAACAAGGGGGTTTAGTCAGGCCCGGAAGGGGAATGCCCTGCCGTGAGTTTTCACAGCATTCCGGGGCACTGACCCGACGGCTTGAGGAACTCCTGCGCAGAGCCGAGGATGACATTACAGTCGCGATCCGTGCACAGGAAGCAGCCGACGAGCGTCCTCCCATCTGTCATACGAATGCGCATAGTCTTGTTGAGCAGCGCCTCTAGCTGCTGCCGGGCACGCGCAGAGGGCGAGTCCTCACGTTCGCCGTCCGAGTCCTGCAAGGGCAGGACACAAGCTCTACGAACGCGCGGTCCCAGCTGCACACCCGCCCACTAGCCAGCGGAACCACAACTCCCAGCAGTCCGCGAGGCATCTCGAAGCCCGGGGGCTGCCGGGAGCTGCAGTTCCGGGTCCAACCTCTCCGGGTCACCCGTTCCCCTCCGACCCGTCGTGCTGCCGAGGGCTCCTCAAGAACCCAAGCCCACGCTAACCCCGGCGCTGGAGCTGCTCTGACGCCGGCTGCAACAGCCGTTCTCCTCTCGCAGCAGCACGGTAGGCCCTGCCCCGGCCATTTGCCCTCAGGCTTCCTCTAGGACCTTAAGAGTGTGGGGGTCGTGTGGTCCGAGATCTCGCGAGTGCTCCCAACGCTCTTCCGTCTCCTCCGCTCCTCCGGAGGTCTCGCGAGCTTCTTCAGCCAGAGCTCAAGGATACAGTTATGATATCGCGAGAACTCTATCTAGACTTTCTTAGGCAGCCTTTAGAACCCGCGAAAATTGGTTGAGAATAACTTCTGTTCTACAATGATCTTTCTGTCTTAGGATTCAACTTTTTCTAAATACTGCATGTAGCCCAGATCCCCCAATCAAAGGGAAATGAGTTCGTTTTCTCCAGGAACTAAATTATGCCGGATACCGGAGTCAGTGTTTCCCCTGAATACGCTCACTTCAAACCCCTCCTTGTTTCGTGTTAACCTCCGTGGACGGTAGCCGGAAAAGGACAATGGTTTCCATGTCAGCGGCAAACGCAGTCCCTGCAGCTCGGGACTGCGGGAGCTTGTATTTGTTAGAGTGCTGAGGAGCGAGGAAGCACCCCAGGGAGCCGGTTACTATGAGAGACGAAGCCGCGCCGCACCGGGGCCTAGTGGCCGGGCCCGACTTTGAGTTTTTTAAGCGTCGGTATTTCACGCCGAAAGAGGTTGCAGAACATAACCAGCCCGAGGACCTATGGGTGTCTTACCTGGGATACGTGTACGACCTAACGCCGCTTGCAGAGGAGTACAAGGGTAAGTGCCACGCTTTGGGCCAGGGTTGGGGAGCTGGATCTGGCTCCTGGGTGGCCGGCCCTGATCTTTTGCTGCTCCTTCCCAGGGGACCTGTTGCTGAAACCCATCCTGGAAGTTGCCGGCCAGGACATTAGCCACTGGTTTGATCCAAAAACCAGAGACGTAAGCTCTCTTGGAATCCGAGGGTGGTGGAAGCTGCACTGGAGACTAGGGATGGGGAAGGACAGCGGGGAACCACGACCTGAAATAGTGACCGCTCCGATCCTCCCCTCCCAAACCTTGCTTTAAAGATCCGAAAGCACATAGACCCTCTGACAGGCTGCGTGAGATACCGTACCCCGCGGGGTCGATTCGTGCACGTCCCACCTCCGCTGCCCCGTTCTGACTGGGCCAATGATTTCGGGAAGCCCTGGTGGAAAGGGTCGAATTATCAGGTGGGGCGGCTGTCTGCCAAGACCCGGAACATCCGTATTATTAACACGCTGACATCGCAGGAGCATACACTGCAGGTGAGAGCTGGTACCTGGAGATCGGCTAGAGAACCAGAAATCTTTTATCTTTTTTTTTTTTTTTGGTCTTTTCGAGACAGGGTCTCCCAACCAGAAATCTTTTAACAGAGCTCCTGGCCATCAGTTGTTTGTAACCACTGGAAGCCGTATTTTCACCTCTTCTTTTTTTTTTTTTTTTTTTTTTTTTTTTTCATTTTTTTGAAACAAGCCTTCCTGTAGCACAGCTGGCATGGAGCTCGCTATGAAGACCAGTCTGGCCTTGATCTCACAGATCACAGAGATCGGCCTCCCTCTGCCTCCCACCCCCTTCAAGGCATAGAAAGCACACCACCCAAATTCCCAGAATTGGGAATTCTAGAAGTATGTTTTGATCACAGCTACCAAAGTCTCCTTCCTGTGTCTAGAGCAGTATCTAGATGAATGCCTGAAGGCTGTGACAGTCGTTCTGATCTGAGCTCTGGCATTTCTTAGTACTAACGCACTTCCGGTATTCTCCCTAATTTTCTTAGAGCAAATCAGAAAGGAGCTAGGAATTAGGACCTTTCTCCTGGTGTTTGGGGTGTGTGTGCCATATGATTTTTTTTTTTTTTTTTTTGGGTCTTTTAAGAACAGGGTCTCCCTGTGCGCCCAGCTGTCCCTCGGAACTCACTCTGTAGACCGGCTGGCCTTGAACTCACAAAGATCTCACCTGCCTCTGCTCCCAAAAGTGCTAGGATTAAAGGCGTGCGCACCACGCCCGGCTGTGCCATATAGAATTATACAGGTGAATATGTCTGTTCTCCAGGTGGGGGCTCTGGAATCAATGTGGGAAATCCTACATCGCTATCTCCCCTATAATGCACATGCTGCCAGCTACACATGGAAATATGATGGGCGTAACCTCAACATGAATTATACCCTGGAAGAGAATGGGATCTGGGATGAGGAGGAAGAATTTGACCATCTCAATATGGATGGTACACTCCACACACCTGCAATCCTGCTCTACTTCAATGATGACCTCACAGAGCTATAGGAGATGAGATGTATGCTCATGTAGACTCAAGACATAATTGAATATGCCTTTTTCTATGCCTTGAGGATAATGAGGTGTGGGTGTGCAGTGGCTGGGCCTAGACCTCCATTCTCCTCTGGGAACTTGCCTGTGGTTCTCATGCCTTTCTGAAATGTAAGGGCCCTCATCCTTATCCACTTTACTATTTGCTCTAAGAATATTAGGGGGGAATACTAGAATAAAATTACTCCCTAGAAATGATAGGACATAGAGCATCTTGGATTAGGAACATATAGAGGGGTCAGAGTTCAGGCAGAACTTTTTGGTAGTAAGAGAAAGAGATACACAAGGATGATGGGGTGGAAGAACCTTTTTTGGCAGTGATGGGAATGAGATAGTTGTAGGGAGGAGGTTTACAAAGACGGGGTTAGGGAGTTACTGTCACCAACCATACAAAGCTAGTTTGTTTCCTTTTTGAGAAGTATTTGCAATGAAAAACCCCAGAAAAGGTGATGGTTGATCAGTTCAGGGGGGGGTTTTTTTTTTTTTTTTCCCCCACTCTTTCAACACGCTATCCTATTTCACAGATAATTCCTTGTAAACTTAGAAAGGGTCCATAGTACAAGAGCACACATAGTCCACTGTCTAACCTCATGCTAACATTTCTTTTTTTTGTTTGTCTTCTTTGAGACAGGGTCTCCCTTTAATTCCCAGCTGACATGGAGCTTGCCATGTAGACCAGGTCTGGCCTTGAACTCATAGGATCTGCCTGCCTCTGTCTCCCTAAGTGCTGGATTAAGGTGTGGGGTGCCACGCATCCCTGCTATGCGTAACATTTCTGATCCACTGGCTCTCAGACCAAATATTGGGGCTTTTTTTGTTTTTGTTTTATTTGTGGTTTTTGTAATTGTTTGTTTTTGAGACAGGGTTCCTGTACCCCCAGCTGGCCTGGAATTTCTCCTTCTACGTAAGACCTGGCTGGCCTCAGTTCTCACAGAGATCAGCCTGCCTCTGCCTCCCTGAGTGCTGGAAATTAAAGGGTGGTGGTGGCTGGGTCAGTTTTACTATTTGGAGTGTGAGCTTGTCCTAGCCTTGTTACACAATGGGAAACTGTAAGCCTATTGTATAGTCAACAGTTTTTGTGTTTGAAGGGATGTTTTATTAAGTTCTCCAAAAAAATTAACAAAATAAAATAAAAGTTCTTCCGGGGACAGAGGAGCCAGGGAAGGTTATCAGCCAAGTCATAGCTACTGAGGCTGCTTCCTTGAAGATATCATAGCATGATTTCTGTTTTGAGGCAACAAGCTAGATATTTACTGACTCCAGGACAAACTAGAGTGGAGAAAGAGCTTGTAGATCAGGACATTTTGGTGAAGGAGCTGCCTCTCCCCCTTTTTTCCTTTTACAGTAGAACTTATCACTTATAGAATGTAAGGAAGGCAGAGTTGACTTTGTAAGATGGTGACTCTAAAAGTGAAGAATCACTGAGCATGGTAGTACACACCTTTTTAATCCCAGCGTTCTGGAGGCAGAGGCAGGCATATCTCTGGTGGTTCAAGGCCAGCCTTGGTCTCCCTATGTTCCGGTCATGGCTGGGGCTGCAGGAGACCCTGTCTCAAAAAAGACCCAAAAAAAAAAAAAAAGTGGAGGCTCAGTTGGATAAGATTCAGAGCTCAGGGAGGCAGACAATTCTCCTGGTGACCAAAGGAGAACCAGGACAATGGTTTAGTTCCCTTTATCTGTAGCTAGAGAGGGGACTTGAGAAATCTGCAAGCAAAAATGAATCAAGGAGGGTGCGTCTTCCTGGCTGGGGGCCTCGGGCTTCGGTGCAGGGGAATGTGGCACCCATGAGATGCTGGGTGGGCTGCATAGTTTTCTGAAGGGCTGAATGTGGGAGGCATGAGCAAAGCTGGGGACACTCCTGTGGACTCACTTGATGCAGTTTCTGAATCCTCTGAGGCCCTCACTCCATCTAGTCCCGTGGGATATGGGAGCCAATAAACTAGTGGACCAGTTGTTATGGGTGTTCAACTCTGAAATGATTTCATGTAGATCTTTGCTCAGCTAGTCCTCAGCTGTTTGAGAACCAAAGCCATGCTGTGCCTCCTGTGCCAGCCTGTGCTGTGGATGTGTTCACCCTACTTAGACTCAGTACCTTTTGCCAGAAACACACACCTTTCCTCCAGTAACCAAGCACTCATCTAGATTCTGTCTCTAAAAATCTTTGAAATCTATATTTTCTTCTATAAATAACATCACTATCTATATTCCTAGGAAACTATCTTCTTTCCAAGTCCACCTTCTATATATACAGTCAAGTGAATTCTGGAAAACAAACCTAAACATCTTGCTTTCCTGACTCAGTTTTGCCTTTTGAATAAAGCCCTAAATTCAAGAACCCTGCATAAGTCAGGCCTGTCTGCCTTCCACTGTTCACAGTCCTTTGTTCCCTGTGCCCCAGACAGCTTGTTTACCTTTTTGCTTATGAAATGGCTTCTTGCTTTAGAGTCACAACAAAGACTGTTCTCTCAGCTCACCACACCCTTCCTTCTACTTCCCACCTAGTTGAGCCTGAGTTTTTAAAATGTTCTTCTCCACCTTTCCCCTGGGTTTTCTCAGCACTACACGTTTTTCAGTATTCTTATCACTGTAAAATTACATGAAGTAATGGATGCAAATGTCTGGCTGCTAGATTGTAAGCTCCTGAGGGCAGAATTCTTGTTCACGGATGTGTTCCCATTGCTGATCATAGCAGTCAATAAATTTGGATTAAATGAACTCAGATCAAGGAATTCTTCTGTCTGTAATAACTAGTAGGTAGGATGTTTTGTCCTGGAGACGAGGTGGGAAAAGAAAATAGAATGTCTGGCTCCAGGGTGGCAGTTAGCCTCTATCCACAGATTTTTTTTTTTTTCCCTTCCCATAAATCCAAGACTCAGAATTAGTCTGCAGTTTTTCCTCTCCATTAGATTGGTAGTGATCAACCTGCTATTCCTGCTATGGCCACCAGGGGGCTGTTACAACTAATGAGTCAGGCAGGTAGGCTAGAGAAGGGAAATCTAACTTCCAAAGAAATTGAAGGTAGGCTTTGTGATGATTTACAGTGGGGGAGGGAATGCCCTGGTTAGTTGTCAATTTGACACAAACTTAGATTCACTTGGAAAGAGGGTAACTTCAATAGAATTTCCTCTATCAGATTGGCCTGTGGGCATGTTTGAGGCATTTTCTTTTTTCTCTTTTTTTTTTTGTCTTTTTTGAGATAGGGTCTCCCTATAACCCCAGCTGGCCTGGAACTCACTCTGTAGACCAGGCTGACCTTGAACTCACAGAGATCTGTCTGCCTCTTCTTCCCCAGTGCTAGGATTGAAGGCTTGCACCACCATGCCCAGCTCAAAGACAGCTCTTAGCCACCATGTGGGTGCTGGGAATTGAACCCCTGTCCTCTGCAGAAGCAGTCAGCACTGAGACATCTCTCCAGCCCCGAGGCATTTTCTTAATTGTTAATTGATGTAGGAGGGCCTAGCCAGCTCATTGTGAGTGGTGCCATTCCTGGGCTGGTGTGCCTGGATTGTATAAGAAAAGTAATTGGGGGGCTGGAGAGATGGCCTAGCAGTTAAGAGCGCTACTGATCTTGCAGAGGACCTGGGTTCGATCCCCAGCACCCACATGGCGGCTGAGAACCATCTGTAACTCCAATTCCAGGAGAACTGCAGTTCCAGGGGAATCCAAGACCCTCTTCTGACCTCCGCGGCATTGCACGACACGGGTGCACAGACCTACATGCAGACAATACATTCATACAAATAAGTAAGTAAATAAATAATTAATTAAAAAAAAAAGAAAAGTAATTGAAGCCAGGTGTTATGGCTCACAAAATTCCAGGACTCAGGAGGCAGAGGCAGCCAGATCTCTGAGTTCAAGGCCAGACTGGTCTACATACTAAACTCCAGGCCAGCTGAGACTAAAGGAAGACCCTGTCTCAAAAAAAAAAAAAAAAGTAACTGAGCTTGGCATGGTGCTGCATGCCTTTAAGGTAGGTGGATCTCTGAGATTGAGGCCAGCCTGGTCTACAGAGTGAGTTCTAGGCCAGCTGGGGCTGCAGGGAGACTCTGTCTCAAAAAAACAGAAAAAAAGCTGGGCATGGTGGCCCACACCTTTAATCCCAGGGCTTGGGAGGTAGAGGCAGGCGAATCTCTGTGAGTTCAAGGCCAGTCCGGTCTACATAGAGAGTTCTAGGACAGCTGAAGTTACAGGAGACCCTGTCTCAAAAAGACAAAAAAAAAGTTGAGCAAGCCCAGGGGACCAAGTGACACATTCCTCCAGGCTCTGCTCCAGCTCCTGCCTCCCTGACCTCTATGACGGAAGGTCACTTAGAAGTAGAAGCTACAATTAATTCTTTTCTCCCCAGGTTTTTCTGGTCAGTGTTTTATCACACCAACAGACATGGAACTAAGGCGGGTCAGGGGTGGGGTGGCACATGGCCACCATTCTGTTAACATTAAGTTTATGCCTGACTTTAATTTTTTCCATAGGCATGTAAAGAAATTTATGCAGTATACGGTTACCCGTGGTATAGGACAAGTAGTATAGTAGACTTGAGTATGGGTGAGTGGGATGTAGTTCAGTGATAGAATCACATTTGTCTGACATGCACAAGGCCCTAAGTTTGATCCCTAGTACTGACAAAAAAAAAATCCCTGGAGGGGTGGTTTTGTATGGGGTGAGGTACAGAGTTAAAGAGTTAAGACATGAATGAAAACATCATTTTTTTTAGACAAGAGTCCAGGCTTGCCTCAAACTCAGAATCCTCTGCCTCAGCTTGAGTGCTGGGATTGCAGGTATGTACCACCATGCCCAGCTATAAATTTTTAAGGTAACAGAGTATATAATACTTACAGATGTATTTGTTTTGGCATAAAGCTTTCCAGGAGGTGCTGCCTTGTTCTCTAAATATCTAAAACTGGATATTTGACATGAAGCATATTTATCTAATGCCTCAGCCTAAAACGTGGTGAGTGTAGTCCTCTTGTGGTGACTAATTTCTTTTTTTTCTTTATTTTAACGTGTTTTTATTTATTTATTTTTAATTTTATTTATTTATGTATGTGTATGAGTGTACTGTCTGCATGTAGGTCTGTGCACCCGTGTCGTGCAATGCCACGGAGGTCAGAAGAGGGTTTTGGATTCCCCTGGAACTGGAGTTCTCCTAGAATTGGAGTTACAGATGGTTCTTCGCCGACATGTGGGTGCTGGGGATCGAACCTGGGTCCTCTGCAAGAGCAGTCAGTGCTCTTAACCGCTAGGCTCTCTCTCCAGCCCCATGGTGACTAATTTCTTACATGCTGGAAGGAGATGGGGTGAAGGATGGAATGTTGAAAGCTGCCCATCCCCAGTAAACAACAGCAGCTTCAGCTTCAGGAGACTTAGTTGGCGTTTGTTTACAAACTAGTCCCAACATAATACATCATTGGGAATAATAAAGAAGCATGTATTTTATTTGCTTGTGTACTCAATCTGGGATAAAACACACATAAAAGGTAAATGAAAATATAACAGGTACTGTATAGAAAAATTCCACCTTCATGGCAAGTTATCTGGACATCCTGAAGCTTTCTGAGTATTTTCTCTGTGTGTTATTTTGGAGAGAAACAAAAAAACCCATAATTAACGTCAGATTCCAGAAAATGGCCCAACCCTCTCTAACTACAATAGTAGTTACAATTATACAAAAATAACAGTTTTAAAAGCCTCAAAGTAAAACTATCATAATTAGCAAAGTGGTCCCAGGATTCCTGGCATCTGACTTAATGATCTGCTTCAACCCACGTCCGCATATCTACTGTTCCCATGACAGAAATTACTAAATCTTTTTTTTTTTCTTTTGGTCTTTTTGAGACAGGGTCTCCCTGTAGCCCCAGCTGTCCTGGAACTCACTTTGTAGACCAAGCTGGCCTTGAACTCACAAAGATCCGCCTGCCTCTACCTCCCAAGTGCTAGGATTAAAGGCGTGCGCCACCACGCCTGGCTTTTTTTTTTTTCTGGTACTCTTTAATCTTTGTATCTAAGCTAATAATTAGTCTGACATATTTTACTACTATCCTATTTTAAAATATATTTTTAGTTTATGTATATGAGTGTTTTGCCTGCATGTATATATGTGTTCCACATACATGCAGTGCTTGCAGAGGTCAGAAGAGGACAATGGACTCCCTGGAACTGGAGTTATTTAGCTGCCATGTGGGTGCTGGGAACCAAACCTGGCTCTTCTGCAAGAGCAGCCAGTGCTCTTAACCACTGAACCATCTCTCCAGCTGTCCTATTTTCTTTTTTAATCTGGTTGTGCAAGGGGATTTCTGGCTCTTTTGGACTTGAGACCATGTTATACCCAGACATGACATCTAGATAAGGTTAATCCCCAGAGCTGAGTTTGGGGAAAGCTCATAATTGTGTTGATATTAGAAGAACATTGGGGGTTGGAGAGATGGCTCAACAGTTAGGAGCACCGACTGCTCTTGCAGAAGACCTGGGTTTGATTCCCAGCACCCACACGGCGGCTAAGAACTGTCTTTAACTCCAGTTCCAGGGGAATCTGAATTCGATCCTCCACAGCATTGCGCGACATGGGTGCACCTACCTACATACAGACAGTACATTCATACACATAAAAAAAAAAAAAGGAACATCCACTTTGATAGGTTAGCAGTAGCACATGGAATAAAACAAGAAAGCACAGAGTTTGAAACCTGAAATGGTCCAATGATTCGAAATAAAATCAGGTGTTCAAAACACAAAGATTTGTAAATTACTGGATTTGGATATTTTAGGCACAGACTTAAAAAAAAAAAAACTTCAGTGGTTAAAGGGATTAAGAGCACTGAATGTTCTTGCAGAGGACCCAGGTTCAAATCCCAGGACCCACATGACAGCTAATGGCAGCTAACTTTGTGACTCCAGCTCCAGTGGCTCTTCTGGCCTCCATGGGCATTGTACTCAAATGATCACCCCCCCTCATACATACACAATTAAAAATAAAAATCTGGGCTGGAGAGATGGCCTAGTGGTTAAGAGCGCCGACCGCTCTTACAGAGGACCCAAGTTCGATCCCCAGCAACCACATGTCGGCTGAGAACCGTCTGAAACTCCAATTCCAGGAGAACTCCAGTTCCAGGGGAATCCGAGACCCTCTTCTGACCTCCGTGGCATTGCACGACACGGGTGCACAGACCTACATGCAGACAGTACACTCATACACAAAAATAAATAAAATTAAAATTAAAAATAAAAATCTAAAAAGTCAATCTATAAAGCTTCCTTTAAAAGTGTCTGTGTCGGGCTGGAGAGATGGAGAGATGGCCTAGCGGTTAAGAGCGCCGACCGCTCTTACAGAGGACCCGGGTTCGATCCCCAGCAACCACATGGCGGCCGAGAGCCGTCTGAAACTCCAAATCCAGGAGAACTCCAGTTCCAGGGGAGTCCGACACCCTCTTCTGACCTCCGCGGCATTGCACGACACGGGTGCACAGACTTGCATGCAGACAATACATTCATACACATACGGAAATAAATAAAATAATAAAAAAAATATTAAAAAAAAAAGAGTGTCTGTGTCAGGCATTATTATGGGGTTATGATTTAGCTGGATGGCTGAGTTCCCACTAAACAGTAGCTCCCAGAGGGCACTAGGGGGAGCTGCTCCTAGGGAGGGAAAGAATGGATTCCAGTAGTCTTAAAGATCTAATGGTCCTCACTTCACTTATTAAAAATCATGAGCTGCTTTTTAAAAATAGATTTTTTTTTTTGGTGTGTCTTTTTTCGAGACAGGGTCTCCCTATAGCTCCAACTGTCCTGGAACTCACTCTGTAAACCAGGCTGGCCTTGGAAACTCACAAGGCATGGCTGCCACTGGTCCTCTGCCCTCCCAATGCTAGGATTAAAGGGCTAATGCCACCACGCCTCAGCTACAAAAGTTAATTATTTAAAAAAAACTAATTATCTTTATTTTTTATGTGTATGCAATGTATTGGCCCACATATGTTGCAAGTATACCTGTGTGAATGCAAAATGCCCATTGGAGGTCAGAAGAGGGCATTTGATCCCCTGGAATCTGGAATTAAAGACAGAACTTCAACTGCCATGTGGGTCCTGGGATTTAACCATGGGTCTTCTATAAGAACATTCAGTGCTCCTAACCCTCTTAACCACTGAGCTTTTGTTGTGTGTGTTTTCCTATGTGCCAACCCTGCTGGGAACCCAGTCTGGAAGAGCAGAGCCATCTTCAGCCCCCATGTTTTTGTTTTTTAGCTGGTGTTTCAAGCTGTGGTGGCTTTTTGGCTGGCCTGGGAACTCACTCTGTAGACCAGGCTGGCCTCAAAAACTCACCTACCTTGCCTCTGCTCTGAAATGCTGAGATTAAAGGTGTGTGCCGTGATACCTGGTTCTATGACAAAGACATGCAACAAGTAAATGCTTATTTCAAGAATGAATGTTATACATTACCTCCACTTTTAAGTCGATGTGAATTCAAGAGTCAAGGCAATTCAGATAATTTAGTGTCCCTTCCTGCCTGATCTCTGCTGGTATTTAAAGATGTGTGCACGGGCTGGAGAGATAGCCTAGCGGTTAAGAGCACCGACGCTCTTGCAGAGGACCCGGGTTCGATCCCCAGCACCCACATGGCGGCTAAGAACCGTCTGTAACTCCAATTCCAGGAGAACTCCAGTTCCAGGGGAATCCGAGACCCTCTTCTGACCTCCGCGGCATTGCACGACACGGGTGCACAGACCTGCATGCAGACAGTACATTCATACACATACAAAAATAAATAAAATAAAAAAAAATAAAAATATAAATAAATAAATAAAAAATAAACATGTGTGCAGTGATAAATTGTCCTGATCCTTCTACTGAGCAGTAAGGAAGATGATATATGTATATGCTTGTCCTTAGTGGTCAGTCTGAAAGGGTAGATATTGCTGCAAAACAAAGGCTGAGGCTTTGGTAAACCAGTTCTTGCCAGAGCTTGGGGAAGGAAGTGACTGGTTTGGCCTCTGAGGGGAAAGCTCACGTCAGATGGACTCCGCACCATCAGCTTGAGCAAAGGAGACCCCAACAAGCCGCTGGGCAAGATGTCCTCCTACGCCTTCTTCCTGCAGACCTGCCAGGAGGAGCTCAAGAAGAAGCACCCCGACTCCTCAAGTTCTCCAAGAAGTACTTGGAGAGATGGAAGACCATGTCTGCAAAGGAGAAATCAGAGTTTGAAGAAATGGCCAAAAGTGACAAAACTCGTTATGACAGGGAGATGAAGAATTATGTTCCTCCCAAAAGGGGATAAGAAAGGAAAGGAAAAAAGACCCCAACGCTCCCAAAAAGCTACCATCTGTCTTCCTGTTTTGTTCAGAGCATTGCCTGCCTATCAGAGATACTGCTAAGAAATTGGGTTGAGATGTGGTCTGAACAGTCAGCCAAATATAAACATCTGCGTGAACAGAAAGCTGCCAAACTAAAGGAAAAGCACAAAAAGGATATTGCTGCCTACCATGCCAAGGGCAAGAGTGAGGCAGGAAAGAAGGGTGCTGGTAGGCCAAGAGGCTCAGAGAAAATTGAAGCAGAGGAGGAGGGGAGAAAAAATAAACAGCTGTCCTGTAATTTGTGTGGGGTGTGTGCTTGCTCAGGCAATTGTTTTGCTAAGAATGTGAAATTCAAGTGCAGCTCAACATTAGCATCAGTATTAAAAAACTACAAAATAAACTACAGGTTTTTGTATAGCTGATGAGATTCTTTGTAGAGGAAATACTTTTTAAAAATACAGGTTGTAAAAATAAAAAAAAAATAGGTTGTAGCTTTTTGTGAAGGTACTACATACAGGTAGATTTTAAAGCTTTTGATGTTGAATGTTCCTAAATATTTAATGGTTTCTTTAATTTCTTTAATATGGTAGCACAGCAAACTTCATAGGAATTTGTATTACTAGTAAATTTTGGGCTTTTTAGAATGTTGCATTTTTTATTTTTAAAAAGATTCATAATAAAATTATGTATTTATTTTATTTTATTTATTTATTTTATTTTTTGTCTTTTCGAGACAGGGTCTCCCTGTAGCCCCAGCTGTCCTGGAATTCACTCTGTAGACCAGGCTGGCCTTGAACTCACAAAGATCCGCCTGCCTCTGCCTCCCAAGTGCCAGGATTAAAGGCGTGCACCACCACACCCGGCAAAATTATGTATATTTTTTAAAAAGGTATATATTGGGGCTGGAGAGATGGCCTAGCAGTTAAGAGCGCCAACTGCTCTTGCAGAGGATACGGGTTTGATCCCCAGGGGAATCCGACGCCCTCTTCTGACCTCCGCGGCATTGCATGACACGGGTGCACAAACCTACATGCAGACAGTACATTCAAATAAATAAATAAATAAATAAATAAATAAATAAATAGGTACATATTGTTTCCTAATACACCAAAGTATTTGGCAGCACACAGGAGAAGCCTGGCTATTGGAGTTTAACCACCAAGATTGAATTTTCTCTACATACCAAGAGGTCTGCAGTTAGTGGAACAGCAATTCTACCATTTATTTTATTTTATTTTTGGTCTTTTTGAGACAGGGTCTCCTTGTAGCTCTGGCTGTCCTGGAACTCACTCTGTAGACCAGGCTGGTCTACAGCCATACTACCCTGAACATGCCCAATCTCGTCTGTAGACCAGGCTGGTCTTGAACTCATAGAGATCCGCCTGCTTCTGCCTGCCAAGTGTTAGGGTTAAATGCATGCAACACCACACCCAGCCTTTTTTTTTGGGGGGGGTCTTTTTGAGACAGGGTCTTCCTTTAGTCCCAGCTGGCCTGGTACTCCCTATGTAGACCAGGCTGGCCTTGAACTCACAGAGATTCCCCCTGCCTCTGCCTCCCCAGTGCTGGGATTAAAAGTGTGTGTTGCCGGGCGTGGTGGCGCACGCCTTTAATCCTAGCACTTGGGAGGCAGAGGCAGGCGGATCTTTGTGAGTTCAAGGCCAGCCTGGTCTACAATGTGAGTTCCAGGACAGTTGGGGCTACAGGGAGACCCTGTCTCGAAAAGACCAAAAAAAAAAAAAAAGTGTGTGTCACCACGCCCAGTGATTCTACCATATTATTAGGGTCTCAAGTGTATCTCCTGTTCCCAATTTTTTTTTTTTTTTTTGGTGTTTTTGTAGTTTTTTGGTGTCCCTGTAGCCCCGGCTGGCCTGGAACTCACTATGTAGACCAGGCTGGCCTTGAGCTCACAGAGATCTGCCTGCCTCTGCATCCCAAGTACTGGAGTTAAAAGAGTGAACCACCGCTGGGCACGCCTTTAATCCTAGCACTTGGGAGGCAGAGGCAGGCAGATCTTTGTGAGTTCAAGGTCAGCCTGGTCTACAGAGTGAGTTCCAGGACAGCTGGGACTGCAGGGAGACCCTGTCTCAAAAAGACCAAAAAAAAAAAAAAAGAGTGAACCACTATGCCTAGCTTCCTCTTCCCAATTTTATTCTCATCCTCATCAGGTTTTGGATGTTCTATTTCTAGCCTGTATTACAGGCAGGAAAGAAGGGGGCAGAAGAAAGGGCAATGCCTGCATCAAGAAGACAACAAAAACTTCAACATCCTCAGCAGATCTCTGACTAGGAAATGTATTATGTTATGACACTTTGGTACAAAGGAATCTGAGATTTATTTTTTCTTTTTTTGAGACAAGGTTTCATTGTATATCTCTGGCTGGCCTGGAACTTGCTATATAGAACATGTTGGACTCAAACTCAGAGAGATCCACTTCCACCTGCCTCTGCCTCCTGAGGGTTGGGATTAAAAGAATGTGCCACTATGCCCAGCTCAGGGACAATATTTTATATGATGCCCCAAACCAAAGAATATATACTGGATAGGAACCAGTGACAATCTTCCACAAGGTGTGTAAAAAGTGCTATGTATCCATTAACAAAAAGAAGTTAGGGGCTGGAGAGATGGCTCAGTGGTTAAGAGCACTGACTGCTCTTGCAGAGGTTTGAATCCCAGCACCCACATGGTGGCTAAGAACCATCTTAGGCTGGGTGTGGAGGCACATGCCTTTAATCCCAGCACTCAGGAGGCAGAGGCAGGTGGATCTCTGTGAGTTCAAGGCTAGCCTGGTCTACATAGTGACCTCTAGGCCAGCTAGGACTAAAGGGAGACCCTGTCTCAAAAAGACCAAAAAAACCAAAAAGAAGTTAATATGCACTTTGTGTTTAGAACTATTTCAAATACTTGGGGTTGTAACAATGAATCGACAAACAAGGTTGTTGCATTCTTGGGGTTTATACTTCTGTAGGTAATAAGTTAAAAAGGATCATTTGTTACATTAAAAAATTCATATTATTAAGCCAGGCATGGTGGTGCATGCCTTTAATCCTAGCACTCTGGAGGCAGAGGCAGGTGGATCTCTGCTCTACAGAGTGAGTTCTGGGCCAGCTGGGGCTACAGGGAGACCCTGTCTCAAAAAAAAAAAAAACCAAAAACCTCATATTACATCTTCATTTGTGTGTGTGTACATGAACGTGTTGTACATGTGGAAGTCGGAACAGCCTGGAGGAGTCGGTTCTCTTTCCACCATGTGGCTCCCATGGGTCCATTGCAGGTCCTCAGGCTTGGGGGCCACTGTCTACCTGCTGACCCAGCCCAGAAAAGATTATTTGATAGTTCTGTTTTTTTGAGACAAGGTCTCATATTGCCTAGCCTGCTCTCAAACTTGGTATGTAGCTGAGGCTAGCCTTGAACCCCTGATCCTTTTGCCTCTACTTCTCAAGTTGCTGGAACTATAGGTGTGAGTGACCATGCCCAGCAGAGACAGAACTAAAGTTATACTATGTACACATATAAACACACATTTACGGGAGCTGGAGAGATGGCCTAGCGGTTAAGAGCGCCGACCACTCTTACAGAGGACCCAGGTTCGATCCCCAGCACCCACATGGCGGCTGGGAACTATCTGAAACTCCAATTCCAGGAGAACTCCAGTTCCAGGGGAATCCGACACCCTCTTCTGACCTCTGCGGCATTGCACGACACGGGTACACAAACCTACATGCAGACAGTACATTCATACACATACAGAAATAAATAAAAATAAACACATTATGCATTAACATGCATTCAATCATATGATCCTCTCAATAGGCTTAGAGATAGACTCAATTTTTAAAATTTATATAAATATAAAACAATACTGGAGTACTGAGATATTAAGTAACTTGTCAAAGGCTGTACAACTAACCAAGTGGCAGCATTGGTCTTTGAACCAAAGCTGCCAAGTTATAGCCTATCCATGAAACACTGAGTTGTACCACCCCAGTATAACACAGGATGCGGTTCCAGTTATCTATTGCTATTAACCATCCCCAAACTGAATGTTTTAAACACCCACCATCACATAAATTGCTAATGGATCTGCAGTTCAGGCAAGGTTCAGTGGGAAACTGCTTATTTCTATGAGAACTGGGATAGATTTTTAGAAGCTGGAGGATCCATTTTCTTTTTAGTGCTATGGGATTGAACCCAGAATCTCTAACATTTTAGGCAAATGCTCTGCTACTGAGCTATATATCCCCAACCCTGGAGGACCCTCTTTCTTCTTAAGGGCCTCTATACAGGGAAGCTTAGACTTCCTCACTACATAGTAGCTGGGTTCCCGGAGTGAGCCCCTGAAGAATCAAGGTGATGAATCCTGTACTCAAATCCAAGGGCAAGGAGAAGAACCATAACTTTTGGTGACATTGTAAGAATGTGGATTGGGCATGGTGTATATACCTATAATCCCAGCACTTTGCTGGTGGAGGCAGGAGGATAGATAAGGAATTCAAGGCCCACTTCAGCTAGTTAAAGATCAGCCTGAAGTACATGAGACCTTGTCTCAAAAACAAAACAAACAAAAAAAAATCAGAAGAGAAGCATGCAGGGTGTGAGATACTATTGTGGCTGGCTGCATTGGAAACAAAAGGAGAAAAACATCCAACCCAGCCTAGAGTAGGGTGGAGAGGTAGTCTTTGAAGAACTACCTGTGTAGGGGAGTGGGGTGTTGGTAACTGAGCTGGACCTGGCTTGAAAACCTAAGCTGATATCTTGGCTCCATCTTGCATTTAATCAATTCATTAAAACAACACCTGGATCTGACAGGCGTAGAGTGCTGGACTATAAATACCATAAGACCCAATTCCTACCCTTAAGGAGCTCAGGAGTTTAGAAGGAAATCAGAGAAGTTTGGGGGTCTTTAAACTTGTCATCTTGCTTCCACATTTACACAGTAGTCAGTTTTTAAGATCTCCTATTTAAAGTCTTAAAAGGCTTCCTACTCTCCTAAGATTAAGTGGGAAACTCTTACTATGGATGGCAAGTCCCTTCCTATCAAGACCTTCTCCACATACTGTACCTCCATGGACTATTCCACTTTACTTAGCCAACTCCTGTCAAAGTTGTTTAATTAAAATGTCACATTTTGCCAGGCATGGTGGCATGCACTTTTAATCCCAGCACTGGGAGGTAGAGGTAGGAGGATCTCTATGAGTTCAAGGCCAGCCTAGTCTACAAAGCAAGCTCCAGGACAGCTGGTACTAAAAGGGAGACCCTGCCTCAAAAATACCCAAAAAAGGAAAAAACTAAGGAAAAATAAAAGTCACATTTTAAGAAAAGTATCCCTTGATTCCTCTAATTACTCAAGTCTCTTGTCACACCCTCAGGTGCTCTGAAATATCTTAGCTCTTACATTAGCTACTTCTCTGGTTTTTAGAGCAAAACATCTAACAAAATCAACTTAGGGAAGGATGGGCTTTTTGTGGCTCACAGTTCCAAGGGATCAGTGCATCATAGGGAAGGTAGGGAGGAGCAGGAGGCTGGCCACATCTGGCCAGGAAGCAGCAAGTGATCCTTGTGGTCAGCTGGCTTTCTCCTTTTTATTCGCCCTGGGTTCCCAGCTCATGAAATGGTACTGCCCAAATTAAGGGTGGGTCTTCCTACTGCAGTTATCCTAATCTAGGTGATCCTCACAAGCATGCCCAGATGCTTGTCTCATCAGTGATTCTAGATCCTGTCATGTTGGCAGTATTCATCACCACAGCTATAATAAAAGTACTTAAGTGCAATTTGTTTCCTTTGGTTGTATATGTGTGGTATGTGTCTGTTGCTGTGTCATGTGTATGCATGGAGGTAGAGGCCAGTGATCTATAGCATCTTTCTCGGTTGCTTTTTTTTTTTTGTCTTTTTGGGGTTTTTTTGTTGTTTTGTTTTTTATTTTTTTATTTATTTTGTAAGTGTTTGAATGTACTGTCTGCATGTAGGTTTATGCACCCGCGTCATGCAATGCTACGGAGGTCAGAAGAGGGTGTCGGATTCCCCTGGAACTGGAGTTAAAGACAGTTTTCAGCTGCCATTTGGGTGCTGGGGATCGAACCCAGGTCCTCTGCAAGAGCAGTCAGCACTCTTAACCGCTAGGCCATCTCTCCAGCCCCCCCACCTGTTTTTTTTTTTTCTTTTGTCTTTTTGAGACAGGGTCTCCGTTTAGTCCCAGCTGACCTGGAGCTCACTCTGTAGACCAGGCTGGCCTTGAACTCACAGAGATCTGCCTGCCTCTGCCTCCCTCCTGAGTGCTGGGATTAAAGGCATGCACCACCACACCCGGCTCAAAGTTGCTTTTTACCTTATTTTCTGAGACAGAGTCTCTCACTGAACCTGGAGTTCACTGACTTTGACTAGTAAGTGCCAAGGATGTCTCTACCTCCCTAGTGTTGAGATTACAGACACCAGCTGCCATGCCTGGCTTTTTTTTTTTTTTTTCCCTGACAAGGTCTCATCATTTAGTCCTGACAGGCCTGAAACATGCTATTTAGACCAGGCTCTCTTTGAACTCATAAAGCTCTGCTGCCTCTGCCTAGCATTAAACTATGAACACGGTCATGCTTGGCTTTTAATGTGAGAGTTAAGGATCCAAACTCAAGTCTTCATGTTTGCTCACAAAGCACTTTACCAACTGAACCATCCCTTTAGCATGTTACATTTTTCTTTGAGTAAGGTCTCATGTGGTCCAGGGTGGCCTTCAAATTGTTTGTAGCTGAGGATGAGTTTGAACTTTAAACAATTTTTTTTTCCTATGTGTATCAATGTACTGCCTGCATGCAGGTCTGTGCACCCCTGTCGTGCAATGCCGCGGAGGTCAGAAGAGGGTCTCGGGTTCCCCTGGAACTGGAGTTCTCCTGGAATTGGAGTTTCAGACGGTTCTTGACCGCCATGTGGGTGCTGGGGATCAAACCCGGGTCCTCTGTAAGAGCGGTCGGCGCTCTTAACCGCTAGGCCATTTCTCCAGCCCCTAAACAAATTATTTTTATAGTTAACATTTTTGTGGGTGCACATGCTGAGGCACCCGTATGCAGGTAAGAGTTAGTTAACCTTGTGGAGTCAGTTGTTTCCTTCCACTTTACAGTTTCGGAGGGGCAAACTCAGGTCCCCAGGCTTATTCAGCAAGCACCTTTGACTGCTGAGCCATCTAGAAGGCCCTTATCTTGAACTTCTGATCCTTGATTCTCCTGTCTCTACCTCCCCAGTGCTGGAATTACAAGTATGCATCACCATCCCAGGTTTTCAATGCAGTTCTGGGGATTGAACCCAGGGCTTTGTGAATGCTGGACGATCACTCTACCAACTGAACTATATACCTCCAGTCCCTGTAATATAATTGCTTAATGTCCACCCTTTTCCCCTTTTAGACCCAATGAGGATAGAAACCATATCTCTCACTTGCCACCAAATACTCAGCACCTAGCTCAGTACCCAGCCCAGAGGAGCTACTCAATAAATACCCACACTACAAATACACATATAAAAATGCTACAAAAGAGGGGCTGGAGAGATGGCTCAGTGGTTAAGAGCACTGGCTGCTATTGCAGAGGACCTGGGTTTGATTCCCAGTACCCACATGGTGGCTTAACAACCATCGGTAACTCCAGTTCCAGGGGATCTGATATCCTTTTCTGACCTCCTTGGGCACTGCATAACAAGGACGCACTTATATACATGCAAGCAATACTCTCATGCACATAAAATAAAAATAATATTTTTAAATAAAATGCTACAAGAGATAAGTATAAAGTGCCTCAGGAACACATGGCAGGAATGCTTATCCCCTTCTGTGGGGTCATGGCTTTCTGGAGAACTGTAACCTCAAGCTGAAGCCTGAAGGACAAGGAGGTTTCAGCCAGGTGAAGAGGGAGAGGGAAGGGGCCAGGTGGAGAAGAGTGAAAACTTTAAAAATAAATAAATAAAAATTTAAAAATAAAACTTTAGAGGTGTGTGTGGGAGCTCAAAAGCAGAAAGAAGGGCAGCGTGGGGAAGAGGAAGGGGAACTAGGGGAGGTCACGGGAGGCTGTGTAAATCAAGCTATGTTTCTATTTTGCTTTTGCAAAAAGCTGATAATTTATGTACCATAAAATTTATCTTTTTTTTTTTTTTTTTTTTTTTTTTTTTTTGAGACAAGATCTTGTAGGCTCAGCTGGGAGTTCCACCTGCCTCTGCCTCAAGAGTTCTGGGTTTATGGGATTAAAGGCCTTCACCACCACGCCTTGCAAAAGTTACCTTTTTAAAATATACAATTCAGGCTGGGTGTGGTGGCGCACACCTTTAATCCTAGCACTTGGGAGGCAGAGGCAGGAGGATCTTTGTGAGTTCAAGGCCAGCCTGGTCTACATAGCAGAGTTCCAGGACAGCCAGAGTTCCAGGGAGACCCTGTCTCAAAAAGACCAAACAATATTAAAAAAATAAAATATACAATTCAGAATTAAGGGTTTTGTAGGGAGTAGGACATTTTCAGATTTGCATTTGAAAGTATTTTTTTACATTTTTGAATTTTTGTGTAAGGGTGTGCATGTGGGGGTCATAGGAAAACTTGCAGTAGTTGGTTCTTTTCTTCCATGTGGGTTGGTTCTCTCCTTCCATCCTGTGGGGTCCAGTGATCAAACTTAGATGTGTAGCTTGTACAGCAAGCACCTCTACCTGCTGCGCCATCTTAGCAAGGACCTTTCTGTACAAGACATCTGCAGGCCCCAGATTGGCATTTTTAAAAGATGATTTGACTAAAATGTCGAGAGAGAACAGAAAGGAGTTGGGCAAAGTGGAGACTGGGAGGCTGATGAAATTGCAGCCAGCTGGGAGAGAAATGAGGGGAGCTGGGACAAGGCTATAGCAGTGGAGATCAGAGAAGGTGGGGTGACGCTGAGAAGTAATTTCCTGGCCAGATGTCAGAGGTACTGGGAGGAAGTAAGAATGATACTGAAGTATCTGGCCTGATTGTCTGGAAAGGAGGTAATCCAGTGGCAAAAATGCGGAATGTGGGAGAAGAAGTGAGGCGCGTGAGGTGACACCGGACACAGCCATCTGGGACTGGAGAGCTCTGGGCCAGCTACAGCGGTAGGAATTACTGGCAGATAGTAACTGTAGCCAGAGTTGAGGATGAGATCACCTGGAAAGTGAAGTATGGTCCTCACAGAGGGCCTGCAGAGAGTATCTAAGGGAGGGGAGGAGGAAAAGGAGATTATAAAAGAAGCCAGAAGTGAGAGGGAGCCAAGAAGATGGTGCATGGGACCAAAGAGAGAGCACTTGAGGAGGGAGTGTTAAACAGTATGACATGTTGTGCAGAGGTCAAGTGGAGTTAGCAAACAGCACATCAGTGGTTATTCTGTTACAAGGCCAGGTTGTATCTGGACAAGGGACACATGAGATATTAGAAAAATCCAACTGCTTCTTAGAAGAGAATAATGTTTTGCTTAGAACTACATACAGAATACTTTTCTTAGACTCCAATTCCTCAACTATAAAACAGAGTGTTATCAAGGGCAGGCTTAACCTAGAACATGGTGTCCCAAACAGAAGCTTCTACATTGCTGGGAACATTAAATAAGTGATGAGAAAGTGCCCAGCAATAGAAAGAATCCTTTACAAAGGCACTCAGCTGGGCGTGGTGGCGCACGCCTTTAATCCGAGCACTTGGGAGGCAGAGGCAGGCGGATCTTTGTGAGTTCAAGGCCAGCCTGGTCTACAGAGTGAGTTCCAGGACAGCTGGGGCTACAGGGAGACCCTGTCTCCAAAAGACCAAAAAAAAAAAAAAAAATACAAAGGCACTCAGAAACTTTAGTTTTCCTACTTCCTTATGTTAGTCATTGTTCTTTAGTTACAAATGCTTCCCTTGGAAATCCCTGTCATGATATGTCAGGGGTGAGGGTTGTTTTTTGTTGTTGTTGTTGTTTGGTTTTTTTATTTTTGGTCTTTTGAGACAAGGTCTCCCTTTAGTCCCAGCTGGCCTGGAGTTCACTGTGTAGACTGAGCTGGCTTTGTATGCAAAGTAAAGAAAAGCAGGAATATTTCCATCAAAAGCGGATGGTAAATGCCTCTAGAATATATGTCAGTAAAAAAGAAACAAACTTCTTGGTGTTGATACAGAACAATCTCCAGTTCTCAGGTAAAAAAGGAAGTAATAACAGTATGTATAATGTAAAAAAGTGTATGTATAAGCCAGGTGTGGTGGAGCACACCTTTAATCCCAGCACTTGGGAGGTAGAGGCAGGCAGACCTCCATGAGTTCAAGGCCAGCCTGGTCTACAGAGTGAGTTCCAGGCCAGCTGGGGCTATAGTCTCTTGCTTCTTTAGTTAAGTGTTATTCATAACCAAGGTCATGAATCTTCTCACCTTGCATCTAAAGAGACTCTCTCTGAAGTGAGAAATGGCTAAATAGTAAATTTGATTATTTGGAACAGCTAGCACTTAAGGAGGCCTTCTTACAGCAGTGCTTTCTGTAAATTAGCTCACTTAATCCACACTACAAGGTGAAGTAGCTTGTCTACCTTTCTGACTCCAAAACTCTCTTTCTTACTGGACAGAGTGGGTGGGTAACTTTATTGTTGACTCTCGAATACATTTTGGAGGTTATATAGTTTTAGAATATGGAATCTTTAAAATTAGTTGACAAGTATATATCTAATTAATCTGATGTTAACTTGCTTTAATTATCCAAAGAGCTAGACAGTAAAAGAGTTAAGAGCAAGGAGAGAGGCAGGAGGAGGTCATCTAGAGTTAACACTCTGTGAAGCATCTATGGCCTGCAGGATAGCTAATCATCTGGGAAAGGTGCCAGGGTAATTCTGCTGGGACAAGTGGGCTTGACAATAGATGAAAAGCTAGGCATTTCTAGATGGTCAGGCAACAGAAAACTCCAGGGAATCCCTTTTCCCAACATTTTAAGAAGTCTTGGAGATGAGATCCAAATCTAAACAAAATTTATTTGTTTTACATACACTTTTTTTGGAGACAGGGTCTCACTTATGTAGCCCTGGCTGGTCTGGAACTCACTATGTAGACCAAGTTAACCTTGAACTCACAGATTCACCTGTGTCTATCTCCGAAGTGCTGAGATTAAGGCTTATGCCACCATGTCCAGCCCCTCATATATACCTTTATACATATAGCCTAAAGGTAATTTTATACAACATTATTAGTGGGCCTACACTTTTACTGTGACCCCAATAACATGAGGGTCAGGAATATAATTTCTACTTGGGGTATCATGTTGATGTTCAAAATTCCAAGAATGAAATATTTTTGGAGACCCTGTCTCGAAAAGACAAAAAAAAAAAAAAAAGATTTTGCCGCAGAGTCACCGGTGGCACACACCTTTAATCCTAGCACTTGGGAGGCAGAGGCAGGTGGATCTTTGTGAGTTCAAGGCCAGCCTGGTCTACAAAGTGAGTTCCAGGACAGCTGGGGCTACAGGGAGACCCTGTCTCAAAAAGACTAAAAAAAAAAAAAAAAAATTCCAAGAATAAAATATTTTAGATTTTAGATGATCACATAAGGGATATTTTAATCTGTATTAAGAAAATAAAAATTGGGGCTGGAGAGATGGCTCGGCGGTTAGGAGCACCAGCTGCTCTTGCAGAGGATCCAGGTTCGATTCCCAGCACCCACATGGCGGCTAAGAATTGGCTTTAACTCC
>VZQC01000851.1:391081-485986 GCA_009823505.1 Rhizomys pruinosus | reverse complement strand
TTTTTTTTTTTTTGAGACAGGGTCTCTCTTTAGTCCCAGGTGGCCTGGAGCTCACTATGTAGACTAGGCTGGCCTTGAACTCACAGAGATCCGCCTGCCTCTGCCTCTTGAGTGCTGGGATTAAAGGTGTGTGCCTACCATGCCTGGCACACTAGAATATTTTACAATTGTAAGAGAATTATAAGTGCATTGAAAAATTTCAAATTGTACAGTAAAGATTGTTGGTGACCACTATAAAAATGTTATTTTCTGGGGCTGGAGAGATGGCCTAGCGGTTAAGAGCACCAACCACTCTTACAGAGGACCCGGGTTCGATCCCCAGCACCCACATTGTGGCCGAAAACCGTCTGAAACTCCAATTCCAGGAGAACTCCAGTTCCAGGGGAATCCGAGACCCTCTTCTGACCTCCGCGGCATTGCACGACATGGGTGCACAAACCTGCATGCAGACAGTACATTCATACACATACAGAAATAAATAAAATTTTAAAAAAATTAAAATTAAAAAAAAAATGTTATTTTCTTGGGTGAGATAGCTCACTGTCTGACAGCCTGAACTGAATCCCTAGAACCCACATAAAAGTAGAAGGAATGGATTCTACAAAGTTGTCCTCTGATCTACACACACACACACACACACACACACACACACCATGGTTTGCACATCCCCACCCCCAAATATATCAAATATATAAAAATTATTTTGTTCTTTTTTTTTTTTGGACTTTTTTTTGAGACAGGGTCTCCTTGTAGCCCCAGCTGTCATGGAACTCACTCTATAGACCAGGCTGGCCTTGAACTCACAAAGATCCACCTGTCTCTGCCTCCTGAGTGCTAGGATTAAAGGCCTGCGCCACCATGCCCGGCTGTTCTTTCTTTAAAGTAGATACACAGACATTTTTCTGTACAAATCTAATTTTTAAAACTTATTTTTATTTTATGTGTATGAGTGTACTGCCTGCCTGCATACACATAAATGTACCCATGTTGTGCAATGACCACAGGGGTCAGAAATCCCCTTGAACTGTATTGTTAGCTGCCATGTGGCTGCTTGGAATTGAACCTAGGTCCTCTGCAAGAGCAGTCAAGTGCTCCCAACTGCTGGGCCATCTCTCTAGCCCACTCTCTCATTTTTTTTTTCACTCTCTCATTTTTATAAAGGACATTTTTAACATTATTAATGTGGGTGCATATTAATACATTTAATACTACCTATATAATATGTAACAATATAAGTACATACACACATTTACTTATTACATGTGAGCAGTTTAAGTGTACAAGTAGATCATCTCAAGAGTAAGGACATACTTTCCCAGAGGAAGGAAAGGACAAGTATGGCCTTAGCCATTTGGGAATCAATGATGTAGATGACGTCACATGAGTAAAATTCCATGGTTAGGTCTAGACTATCTTGAGCATCTTCATGCCCTTTTTCTTTTTTTGGGGGGGGGTGGTTTTTGAGACATGATCTACCTGTAGCCACAGCTGTCCTGGAACTCGCTATGAAGACCAGGCTGGCCTTGAACTCACAGAGATTTGCTTGTTTCTGCCTCCCGCTGGGATTAAAGGCATGTGTCACCATGCCGGAACATGCCTTTCACTATTATCACTAACATATATTTCAAAAGATTATTAGGAATCTCTTTAATGTCTCCTCTAGTAGAAAATCCTAGATTGCAAAATGTTCCCTACACAAGTTGTAGGAGTGTGTCTGTGCTCTCGCAGTCATTTTCACTTGTTTCCTACATCAGGGTTTTAACCTAGGATCACACACAGACTTGGAGGTAACCCTAACACCAGGAACAGTGACATATTTTATGTATATAGATTTTTCCCCTAGAGAAAGGGTTGATAACTTTCTATAATCTGAAAGCTTCTAACTATTGCTCTAGATACATTTCTTGATTTTTCTTTAAGTAAATAATATTATTGGGAAGTCCCCTCAATGTGGAGGTGCTTCATCTACTTTCTAGTTTGCATATGATAACTGCATACCTTGTTCTCACCTCGATTCTCTACTAATTAAAAAAAAGTATGCCGCCAATTAACTTTAAGGGATTTCGATCTTTCTTAATTTTGTAAGTATACTCCATACAATGTGGATGCCCACCTTGAAACTGACAGGCAGGAAGAGAAACTACTAGAAAGAGTGAGATATACAGACAGATAAATACCCAAGAACAGAAAAGACCCTACGGTCAAAAGAAGAGGAAGGAAACTGACACAGAGAGAGATGGCAGGAAAAACAGGGTGGTAAAGGGAAAGGAGAATGACTGACAGGCAAGCAAGATCACCAAAAGAAACAGACAAACAGACAGAAAGAGAAAGAATACAAAGGAGACAAAGTGATAGTTTTATACAAACACAGTCCCTCAATTTATAAGTGCAGGCAAGCATGGAGAATCCAGAAGACAGATGGGGTGATGGAGGGATACAAGACAATCAGAAAAGAGGGGAGATAGCCAATCAGAAAGAGGCTAAGGTGGAGATGAAGACAGATAAGAGGAAAGATAGAATCAAGAAAAGAAGTGAGGCATGTTGATGCATGCCTTTAATCCCAGCACTCGGGAGGCAGAAGCAGGTGGATCTCTGTGGGTTCAAGGCCAGCCTGGTCTACAGAGCAAGCTCCAGGCCATCTGGGACTAAAGGAAGACCCTGTCTCAAAAATACCCCCCCCCCAAAAAAAAGAAAAGAAAAGTGAGAGAGGGAGAGAAAAGCTACATAGAGGCTCAAAGAATTCAGGAGTGCAGGCAGCTTATAAAAGCAAAAATGAAAGAACAGTGCATTGTGTGTAGAAGTTTATCATCTTTCTCAATAAGACATGGTTACAGGCTGAGTCTTTGTCTCTAAGGTGGCATGGAGAGAAGCCAAAAGGAAGAGACAGAGACAGACAGGAAGAAGAGTTTTAATAAGGAGAAAAATTTTTCAGATGAGGAGGAAGACAAACTTTTTTTTGAGACAGGATCTCCCATTAGTCCCAGCTGGCCTGGAGCTCACTCTGTAGACCAGACTGGCCTTGAACTCACAGAGACCTGCCTGCCTCTGCCTCCTGAGTTCTGGGATTAAAGGCGTGTGCCACCACGCCCAGCGAAGACAAACTTCTTAGGCCTAAGTCAATAACCTAAATGGATCTATGTTTACATGTCTTTAAAAGAATTCACAGCTGGGCATGGTGGTGTACACCTTTAATCCTAGCACTTGGGAGGCAGTGGCAGGTGGATCTTCAGAGTGAACAGCTGGGGCTACAGGGAGCCCCTGTCTCAAAAAGAAAAAAAAAAAAAAAAAAAAAAAAAGAATTCACATAGACTTAGGTGCCTGGTACATGCCTACAAATGTATACTTTGGAGGCTAAAGCAGGATATTTAGTCCAGGGCCAGCCTAGACTACATAGCCAGGTCTTATCTTCTAAAAATCAGGAAAGAAAAAAAGTATAGATGTAAGTGGGAAAGGCAGAGGAGGCCCTATCTACTTTATGTGCAGGTATGCACAGCTTAGGCACTAACTGTATTTACTAATTACACCTGTATCTTTAGGACAGATTTCAGTACTTCCAGTGCTTTCATGTCTTTTTTTTATTCTGAGACAGGGCAGAGGTGGGGAGGGTTCTTACTATGTAGGCCTTGCAGGCCTGAAACTCACTCTGTAGACCAGGCTGGCCTGGAGTTCACAGAGATTCACCTACCTCTGCCACTATCCGGGCGTGGTGGCGCACGCCTTTAATCCTAGCACTTGGGAGGCAGAGGCAGGCGGATCTTTGTGAGTTCAAGGCCAGCCTGGTCTACAGAGTGAATTCCAGGACAGCTGGGACTACAGGGAGACCCTGTCTCGAAAAGACATAAATAAATAAATAAATAAATAAATAAATAAATAAATAAATAAATAAATAAAGGCATGTACCACCTAGGACCCCACTTGATGTCTATTTTTTTTTTTTTAATTTATTTTTGTATGTGATGAATGTATTATGTTATCTGACATGTAGGTTATAGTGCACCCATGTCGTCAATCGCACGGAGGTCAGAAGGAGGGTCTCAGGTGTTCCCCTTGGAACTGGAGTTCTCCGGAATGGAGTTACAGACGGTTCTTAGCTGCCATGTGGGATTGCTGCTGGGGGTCGAATCCCGGTCCTCTGCAAGAGCAAAGTACGGCTGACTACTAACGCTAGGTACTATCTCTCCAGGCCCAACTTTTTTTTTTTTTTTTTTTTTTTTTTTTTTTTTTTTTTTTGAGAGATGGCCTAGTGGTTTTAAGAGTGCTGACTGCTCTGGGTTCTATTTCCAGCACCAATATGGCTAAGAACCGTCTCATTAGACCTTCCAGTTCCAGGGGAATCTAAACACCCTTTCTGACCTCTGCAGCATTGCACAACACAGGTGCGCCAACCTACATGCAGTACAAATAACATGTCATGTAAACATTAAAAAAAAATAAAATTGAATTAATTAAAAGAAAACAACCATCAGATCTCCAATGGGTGGCACTATTTAAAAAAAAAATTAAATGACAATACATTCAGTGAAGAGACCAACCAGGTGTGCTGTCATCCAGATAATTTACCATGTAGAGTAGGATAGGAGAGTACAGAGAAGCCAGTCCTAAGCTTTTCTTTTCTTTTTTTGAGACAGAATCTCTCTGGAGCCCCACCTGGCCTGAAATTGGCTGTGGGAGACTAAGGGCGGCATCAATGTCACAGAGATTCACCTGCCTCTGCTCCTTCCAAGTGCTGAAAGCACCACCAGGCCTGGAATCTAAGCATTTCTTTGGAACTGGTAGTAGAAACAAATAATTGTCAACCAATTAATTATAGAGACAAGTGACACAAAGTAGAATTGAAAACAAAGCCAAAAAAAAAAGGAAAAATAGCCAACATACCTTTCATCCTAGCACTTTGGGAGGGCAGAGGCAAGAAGAGCTCCTAAGTTCCAAGCGCCAGCCATATGGTCTACATGAGTTGTTAAGTTCACAGGGCCAAGACCTGGGGCTACCAGGGAGACCATGTCCTCAAAAAAAAAAAAAAAAAAAAAAAAATTAAAGCCAAACAAGGAAAATAGACCGGGTGCATGCCTTAATCCTAGCACTCACGAGGCAGATGCAAGATGGCAGTTCTTTGTGAGTTCAGGCCCAGCCTGGTCTACAGAGTTTGAGTTCCAGAAACAGTCGGGGCGTAAGGAGACCCTGTCTCAAAAAATAATAATAATAAAATTAATGTAACAACTGTAATTTATATCTAACAAAACCAAGACAAAACACAACAGCAGCAGGCAAGCCAGATAAAGGTTGGAGTAGACACAAAACGGTACTGAACAATGACAGAAAAGGATGTCTAGCAATAGGGAGACCCCCATAGTCTCATCTCACACACACACACACACCACAACAGAAAAGAAACAAAGACAAAAAAAAAAAAAAAAAAAAAAAAAAAAAAAAAAAAAAAAACCAAAACAAAACACACACAACACACACAACCACCACACAGAGAAAAGAAACAAAGAAAAGCTATCTAGCAACGGGAGACCCTGTCTCTTCTCACACAACACTCACACACACCACATCACACAAACACACACCACACCAGAAAAGGAAACAAAGGAAAAGAACTTCTGGACAAGGGGAGACCCTGTATCACAAACACACACACACAACCACCAAACCAAGAGAGACAAGAACGACAAAACGGGTATCTAGCAAAGCAGACCCTGTATCAAACACACACAAAAAAAAAAAAAAAAAGAAAGAAAGAAAAGGTATCTAGCAAATCCAGAAGAGAGAGGTACTAAGAAGAAGAGCAAAAAAAAAAAACATTATACATGTGTAGACTCTTGCTGGAGTAGTACTCAAGAAATATGACATAATGGCTGCCTCTGGGAAGAGGAATTTCTGTCTTGGGGAAGAAGGATATGTGGGAGACTTACTTTTTATAGCATAAGTTTTATACTTTTAAAATTGTATACCACATATATGTCTATCCAAAAGTTGACTGGGATGTGGACAGCAAGAACCTGCCAAGCAGATAGCAAAAAGGGAGCAAAATAGAGAGAGACTGGGAAAATGGCAAGAAGACGGGTGGGCAGACTTTGTAAAAACAAAAAGGAAGGAAAAGAGGCAAACGTGAAAGAAGGCAAAAGGAATACGCTAAGAGTGCAGATGAGGCTTTCAGGTGAGGGGGCCACTGAAAGGCCTGGGAAAGACTATCTGCACTGAGAGGCTGTTGGCACCGTCCTTGGAAGAAACCAAGGGAGAAAAGACTGATCTACAAAGTGAAAAGATACAAGCATTAAACAGTGGGAGAGCAGTAGGCAAGGAAGACAGAGCGAAAGGGAGGCAAGGAAAAAGGATGAACTCAGCAGAGACATGCAGAAGGTCACGATAAGAGGCAAACCATTATGAGAAGCATGGCAAGGCCTGGGAGGTAGACAAACCAAGAGATTCCAGCTTAGAAAGTAATAGAGACAAGCAGGCACAGAGACAGATGGCTAGAGAGAGCGGTGGGCAAACAGCCAGAGAAGCAGACAGACAACCAGAGAGAAAAAGAAGCTGCCAGCCAGTCAGGGAGGAGCAGGCAGGCAGGCAGGCAGGCAGGCACCAGAACAGGAGCAAGCAGGTAGAGAGGCAGGCAGAAACAAGGATAGATCAAGCGGTCAGTAGGAAGCAAAAAGTGCAAGTGCAGGCAGGTAGAGGGAGAGATGAATAAGAAAGAGGATCAGGTAAATGAACAGGTCCATCTATAAAGGCAGAATGATAAAGAGCTCACAGGGATGCACACAGCCACCTTTAGACACCTATACCTGCAGATCATGACACATGTGGCAAGCAGGCAGAGATGCTTGGCAGAGAGTAGAGGGCACAAGAGAGCTGTAGACATGATGCAAAATGTAGCCCCCACACGTGTAGAGACAGTCTTCTCAGACTGAGGATGATCCACAGACACACATAGGGGCCAGGAAGAGGGTGAGTCAGGCACACATGAGGAAGAGCCACATGCAGTCACGGACCGGAAGAGAGAAGTAAACAGAAGACAGAAATGGAAAGCCACTTAGGAGTGATGGAGCCCTAGAATCAAAGAAAGATGGTCTCAGAGAAAAATAAAGCACACAGAGAAGTTGACAGATAGGAAGACCACCCAGACAAACTAATACTGATACTAGGGATCAGGGAAGCTAAACTGAGCAGAAGGGAAAGTTTGAGTGTATGTAGGAATAATTTGGGAGCATAGGCCAGGGGGTTTTTTTTGTTTATTTTTTAAGATAGAAACCAGTGTTCAATAAAGTACACTGGTAGGGGGCAGAAGGAGTAGAAAGAACATCAGTAAGAAATATTTTAACATTGTAAACAAAAATTTGTGGACTATTCCTTTGTCACTAATACTTTCTGGTTCCTGCCCACCTTCCCCTCAAGGTGCTTGTGAACATTGTAGAGCTGAGGGCACAGCACTTACACTTTAAGAAATGACCCAGGAGAGAGATGATGCCCAGGCTTGGGATGGGAAGCAAGGGAATAGAGAAAGACATTGAAAGAATGGGGGGATGGGGGAGGCTACAGGAAGAAAATGGAGAACGACAACAAAAAAGGTGGATCTGAGCTATTTGCCATTTTGCTCCTTGGCAAATTTTATTTTCATCCAGACCTCTCTCATCAAATCTCTATAGGAAAAACCTACCTTAGACTCCTTGTCAACTGTCCATCTGATTTCTGGAACCACTTTAAGATAAACACTGGGATACAAGTGGAAATTATGGCCCAGCCAGCTAAATGAAAAGGATGGAGTGTAACTCCTACCTCTTTCTTTTCCTCAGTCCCAGCTCCTTTTCTCTTTCCCAGTGCCCCTGTTTCTTCTACTTTATCAGTATCATGGAGGAAGAGAAGAGCACTGCAACAGGAGAAAAGAGAAAATTTCAGTCTTCAGATGTGACTCTCTTCCCTTTATTCTAAAAATCTGTTCTATTTATCCCCAAATTAATTTCTCAAGTCAGATGAATTTTACAAGCAAGCAACTGGGGGAGGGGAAAAGAGAAAAGAGTGGACATAAAATTTACAACAATTATAAAGCGCTGAAAAGGCCAGGCAAAGGGGAGAATCAAACATGGACTCCTTTGAAAAAACTCAATCATCGCATCTATTCATATCTCTCCCCCAAAGTCACTAGGATTTCTGTCACTTTTTTTAAAAAAAGGAAGACAAAAATCTCGCTCTACTTCTCATTTAAAATATTCGTACACAATTAAATGCATTTTGACTTCAATGAGGTGTGTAGAGAGTTATATATAAACATATATTTCATCTTTTTCCTTTTCAATGCCTGAAGGGGGAAAAAAAAACCTTCACATCAAACCACTCCCTTCTGAAGTATTCAAAAAAAAAAAGCTTTTCTTTAGAGAAGGGAGGTGGGGGAGAGGAAGAGACTAGTAAAGAAAAGAAAAAAAAATTCAATCTAGTTGGACTAGTATCTAACTAGTTAACCTTTAACAATTTATGCTGATGTCAGACTGAGCATGAGTACTGATTAATGCCCCCCCTAAATATTTTCATAAGGGGGGAGTTAAGGCACAGCAGCCATTTTTGTTTTATGCAGAAAGCCTTCATGTCCCCCCCAACACACCACACACACACACACACACACACACACACACACACACAATTCAATACACCAGAAAAATATTTCCATTAATCTGTGCACCAATCAGTTATAAAAAAAAGAGAAATTTGTGGGTTTCTGGGTAGAAGCTTGGAGATGGGGTATAACAAGGAGAAAGGGGTACATGAAAAATGAAATATTAAGCCAGCCATTTTGTTTTAAAAGGGGATTTTCCCCCCTTTCTCTTTATGGAGGGGGTGGCGGTGTTGGGGGGGCTGTTTTAAAAATAATTTCAAGGCGGCCATTTTAGTGCCTCAGCTCTGAGAAATATTTCTGAGCGCCCCCCTCAGAATTTAAATATATTTAAAGCAACAGAGAGGGGGATAGAGAGAAGTCGAAAACTTTTATATACATATATATATAATTTAAAAAAAAAAACGATCCCCCCTCTTACTTCGTATTCTCTCAGAGAAAAGGAAACGAGAGGCGGGGAGTCCTCAAAATTGCTTCCAATAACATTTTTTATGGCGGTGGTGCGGCCCCCATCCTCAGACGCTGGCCCTGAGGGTGGGGGTTCTGGAGGGGGGTGGCCCGGGGGTTTGGGGGGCTGTGCGGTAAAAGGCCAGGTGGGCGAGCCAGAGGACGCCTTCGCCCCGAGAGAGCGCAGGAAGAGGACGTAAGGACGAAGAGGAGAAGAGGAGAAGACGCCAGGAGGAAGGAGGAGGAGGAGGAGGAGGAGGTGGTGGTGGTAGCGGTGGGGGAGGCGGGCGGGCGGTGGGTGGGGGGGTGGTGGGGGGGCCAGAGCCACAGGATGGCTTCCCCTCTGAGGGACGAGGAGGAGGAGGAGGAGGAGATGGTGGTGTCGGAGGAGGAAGAAGAGGAGGAAGAAGAAGGCGACGAGGAGGAGGAGGAGGTGGAGGCGGCCGACGAGGACGATGAGGAGGACTACGACGAGGGAGTCCTCGGACGCGGGCTGGGCCACGACCGGGGCCGCGACCGCCACAGTCCCCCCCGCTGCCACCTCTTCCCGCCGCCGCCGCCGCCGCCGCTACCGCCGCCACCGCCGCCGCCGCCCCCGCCGCCAGGTAAGCGTCCGCCCGGGTCCTCGCAGCCGAGCCCCAGCCGCGGGCCCGTTAGGCCTGGGGGCCGGGCACCCTCCGCGCCGGCCCTGCCCAGGCGAGTCCCGGGCGCCGCGTCGGGCCGGCCCCCGCAGCGGGCCAGGCGGGCTCGGCGGTCCGGACAGCAGCGGCGGGGCCAGGCCTCCTCCCCTCCCCCGCCGCACCCCTCCCCCGCCGCCGCCGCCGCCGCCGCCCGGGCTGGAGAGCGCTGGGAGCGAGCCGCGCGCGGACCCGGCCACTTGGTCGCTGCTTTTGGGGGAGGAGATTTTTTTTTTTTTATCCTCGGCGGGGAGGGGGTAGGCAGGAAACGGCCGAAGCGAAGCCCGGGCCCCCCTCCCCGGCCGAGAGAAGGACCGCCGAGGGACCCTGGTGGCCGGACTGCGGCGTGGGGGAAGGGCGCGTGGGGGAGGGGCGGCCGCGTGTGCGCCCCTAGGGGGCTGCGGCCCCGGTGGGATCGAACTGCTGCGGAGTGGGGATCCGGTTGGAGAGCGGACCGCCGGCCGGGCTTCCTCGGCTCGGGACTTTGGCGGGCAGAGGGGGCACGGTGGCCCTTCGACATCCCCTCCACCTGCGGGGATTCGGTGCCCGCCAACTCTGTGGCGTGCGGTGGCACGCGGGACAGGGTCCGGTGAATGTCTGTAGTGCCTGGTGACCAGGAGCAGGGTGGCCGCACTTGCAGACCACTTCCTGGAGTGAGACTTGAACCTAACCTCTACCGACCCCCCCCCCCCCCCAGCTGGCAGTAGCAACCTTGGGTCACTTAAGATTAGGGGCCACTGGAGAGTGCCTGGGGAGCCAGATGCCTCTAGCTCCACCCTCGTCATCTCAGCCTCCGGCTCTTTTGTGTCAAGTACGCCCCCGCCCCAATGACCCTGTCAGTCTGGGGTGGCCGAACTGCCCAGCTGTGACTTTCACGTGGCTGCCATTCACTGTCACTCTCAGGATCAAACCGCCCACACCCTGACCACGTTGGGGGGGCGTGAACTGCTGTTCCGGGATTGACCATCACTCAGCACCCTCGCGGGAGATGACTAGTCACCTGGCACTCTGGGCTGCCCCTGTCCAGCTGTGGTGGGATAGACTGCTACCTAGCCGGAGGCCCCCAGCAGTGCCCCCCCCCCAGACTGCCCTCCTTTTGTAGAGATTTCTGTCTATTTAGGGTAGGTGTCCGAAACTCCCACTTGGAGACATCCACACCCCCAGGTCTGGTGGCGGAGCAGCACAAATGCACCAAACTTCCAAAGGTTCACCATCACGCTCTTTGTAAAACTATCGTATTGATCTGTGTGACACGTGTTGAGACACTTTTGGAGAGGGGGGAATGATGAGTTTAACCGACAGTGGAGAAAGTCTCTCCACTCCTACCTTCCCGCTCTCGCCAGGGTTATCTGAAAAAGGGAAAAGTTTAGAAAAAGTTATTTCAGAGAGCCTGCAGATTTCGCGTGGAGGAAAAGGAACATAGAATCGTGGGGAAAAGGGGTTGCCTGTGGGGCTGCCTGCGGCAAGGTGCGAAAAAGAGGAAAACAGAGGCTGTCAGATGAGTTCGGGGATTGGCAGCTCTCAACTGCGTTCTGAACTTGGGATCTGGTATTGGGTGGTTTTGATCCCAGGAACTGGGTGCCTGGGGAGGGAGAGGGGCCTGAAAGAATCCGAGGTTGAGATGGGTCTTTGTGTGCCGTACTCCCTCCCCCCACTCTGCGTTCTGAATCCTTTCAAGAGGCGTCAAATCTTTTCAAAATTTTATATTTGAAATGAAATCCCACCTCCTCTCTCTCCCTGGGCGTTTTCATCTCCCAGCCTCGAAGTCAAATAAGTGACCCACATACACCCCCTCAGATGACTTTCTGAGGTAAAACTTTGGGAAAATATTTTTAGCGTACTCATTTTCTGTCTACCTAAGTGTGGGGAAAATAAGTCTCCTCCAAGGAGGTCTGTTCCGGCTGCTTCGTCTCTTTCTGGAATATGGATTTGTGTGAGAGCCTTCCATTGTTTTTCAGTACGACTGCTTTGATTCTCACCATTTTGTTTTACATTCTTACCCAAGACCAATTTTTATCCCCCCCCCCCTCGCTCCAGTCTCCTTACATTGTTAAACGTTTAAAATAATAGCACTCGTGTTGGTGGGGGAAGGGAGCAGGAAGCCAAAAAAACTCATTTCTTCTCCCTCCCCCTTCTGGCAAGTCTAGAGAAGTAATATAACATAATATATAGATGCAATTCCTTGGGGGTGGGGGTGGGGGTGGGGGTGGGGAATGATTGTGGGTGGTGCGGAAAATTCTGGTAGTTTCTTTGCAAAAGGTCTGAAAATACAAACCCACCTCCTGCGTTCAGTACGCATGTGCGGCAGACCTATTATGGAGCTTCGTTGTGGGAGAGGGAGGGGAATTTGAGAAAAAATAAATATATGTGTGAGAGATTGATGGCGAGATTAGGAGAGAGGGGCGGGAGGGAGGCTCTCGAGCAGGCTCCTCCCTCAGCCCAGGCTGCCAGGCTCCGCCCTCGCCCTCCCCGCCTTCCCGAGATCCGAGCTGGGATGTGGGAGAGTCTGGGCTTGCGGCCAGCATTGAGTGGCTGCTGAGACAGAGGTTGGGGCTTAGATTTGCTTTATTACCCTTCCTTGCCTCTCCTCGCCATTCTTTGCTGCTGCTGGCCACGAACGTGGACCTCAATTCGGGAACCTCCTGTTGGGCCAGGTGGGGAGTGGAGGTCACCTTCTGTCCTGCGACATCCCTTCTGTCCCCTAGGGTGACCCGAGCCACTTTCCTGAGCCTTTGCCAGTTGGCCTGGCCTATCCTGGCCTTGCCACTTGCCCTGTAGCCTCTGTTTCCATGTTCAAGTTAATCCAAATCCCTAGTGTTAAGGGGAGCCGGGGGCTGGGCATGGCGTTCTAACTTCCTATTACAGCCCTGGCTCCTTTTCCCCACACTGCCTCTGGGCGGGTAGACCCTTTTCATGCCCACACCCCATCCTAGAGTGTCTTTCTGCTCACGGGGACGCAGGGTGTTAGAGATAGAAGGAAAGGTTACCGTGGAAGGAAGGAGGTGTCCAGGCTGAGGCAGTGGAAACCAAGGCCTGGGGTGTTAATCGTGGCTAATTTTTCCTTGGCTATTGAGGGAAGGAAGATTGTATGTCCTAGAGCAAGGGGTTGGGCCAAGACCAGGCTTTCCCCTCTGGCTGCAGCTGCCTCTGCTTGAACAAGACAGGTCCGGCTGGTTAGTCTAGTGCTTGATGGGGGCGGAAGTTGAACCAGGGCCTCATTTCTGTGTGACATCAGTTTGTGTGGCATCAGGTCTTACTCTATGAGGAGCAACTCTGGTCCCCAAGCCTCAACAGACTGGCAGGGGTCAGGCAGAATGGGGTGGGGGAATATCAGGAAAGAACCTGTCCCGGGCCCTCTGACAGAGTCGTCTGGGGAGAGAGCCAGGGACATTGCTGTGCTGAAGCAGGTACAGGCCTTTTGGATTTGTGTGTGTGTACATTTGAGATTGCACATGCTGGGGTGGGGCGTCTACGGTCATCTCCTTGTTTTGTTTGTGTCTCCTGTGCTGCATATGTATAGAGGGGTCAGCTTGTCTGGGACAGAATATAGAGGTGTAGGGTGAGACCTCAGGATAAAGGGTAGAGCTCCTGGGACTAGATCTGGAGGAAGATTTCAAGCCACCTAGGAGAAGGACTGTTTAAGGAATTGTGTAGACTTCCTCTTCTTGAATTAGGTTGTGATAGAGGCAGTCAATGATACTGTGGGCAAGAAGGGAAAAGACTGAGAATTTCTTTTCCTCCAGCACTGTGATTATCCCAGGATATATGTAAATAGAGGCCTCCCTCTTGGCAAAAAGGATGTCAGGGCCCCAGGGTGTTAGTGTGAGAACCCAGGTGTCCACCTTTGGCTCTCTCTTCTCAGCATCTGGCTTAGGGAGCTGCCAGCTTGTGTCTCCCCAGTCCAAGTGCTGGGGTCAGGCCAGGCCAGCAGCTGGGCATGGCTTCCCCAGTTCCTGGGCAGGCTGCCAGCTGGCAAAGTGAGAGGGAAGCCAGGAGGAGCCCTGGCGAGGACTGAAAGGACCTGCCACAGACTGAGCCCACAGCCCAGAGCCTGGTCCCTTGTTAGTAGAAGGGGAGAAAAGGGAGTGATTTGGCTGCTCTTCTTTCTGACCTCTGACCTTCCCATTCAGAACCAGAGGATCCCAGAGTACTCGAAGCACTGGCTGTTTGCTTCCAGTGAAGGTCAACTAAGAAAATTTAGAGGAGTAAATTCCTGGGTTCCTAGAGAGTGGGACTGAGGCAGTGGGAAAGGGCTCAGCAAAGGGCCCAGAGACTGAGAATGTAGAGGTTTAGGTTTTCTGGTGTTCTCTTCTCCAAAGATAAGGATGACATTCGGGTGCTGCCTTCAGCATTAGGTGTGAAGAAGAGAAAGAGAGGACCCAAGAAGCAGAAGGAAAACAAGCCAGGCAAACCCCGGAAACGCAAGAAGCTTGTAAGTGTCAGGGATTCCTAATGCTTTAACAAGGCTTAGGAGCCCCTTTCGTAGACTCTGGTCCTGAATACCTGGGTTAGAGGGTTCCTAACCTCAGGGAGGCTTGACTCCCCCTTCCTCATGTGTATCTCACCAGCTGTATCTCCTGGACCTTACTTTCTATAACCTAGTAGAGTCCAGCTGTTGGAAGCAGTGATTGAGAGCACACTGGCTTGCTGAGGATGCAGCTCAGTGGTAGAGTACTTGCCTAGTATGTTGGAGCCCTGAATTCAATTCCCAGTATTGAGGGGCGGTGGGGGGGGAGCAAGATATCACAGGCTTGGAGGAATATTGCAGGAATTTAGAACCTAAAAGTCCTCTGTCTTCCTGGACAGTTTTTTTAGTTCTCTATGCCTTCGTTTCCTCTGTTAAAAGTGGATAAACAGTGGCTCAGCAGTTAAGAGTATTAGCTGCTCTTGCAGAGGACCCTGTTTCAGTTCCCAGAACCCACATGGCAGCTAACAACTGTCTGTACCTCCAGTTCCAGGGGATTCAGCATCCTCTTCTGACCTTGCAGGCATTGGCATTGAGTGATATGGATGTACTTACACACATGCAGGCAATACATTCATACACATAAAATAAAATAATAAAATATTTTCAAGTGGATAAATATAGATTAGTTACTATTTCATAGGATGGTTGTACAGATGGAAAAAGATAAAATATGTTACATGCTAAGAACAGTTCTTGGCACACAGTAAGAATGAATAAATGTTTTTATTTTTCTTCCTTAGGACAGTGAGGAGGAATTTGGCTCAGAGCGAGATGAGTACCGGGAGAAGTCAGAGAGTGGGGGCAGTGAATACGGAACTGGACCAGGTCGGAAACGAAGACGGAAGCACCGAGAAAAGAAAGATAAAAAGACGAAGAGAAGGAAAAGGGGGGAAGGAGATGGAGGGCAAAAGGTAAATAGAATTAGGAAGTTGGGGGGATCCGCATTAAAGGGAGGCATGGGAAGGAGGGAGCTCCCAAAGCTGTAATTTGTAAAGGAGGAGGATTGGACTTAGAAGGTAGCAGGAAGTTGGTGGGTACTGAGTGAGATATTGAAGGGTGGAGGGAGCACCCACCTAACTGAAGCTGTCCTCCCACAGCAGGTGGAACAGAAGTCATCAGCAACTCTGCTTCTGACCTGGGGCCTGGAGGATGTGGAACATGTATTCTCTGAGGAGGATTATCATACACTTACCAACTACAAAGCCTTCAGCCAGTTCATGAGGTACAGTGGAAGTGGGAATTCTCTCGAACAAATACTTAATATTGGGGTGGGGGCTGGACCCCTCTGCAATCTGATGAAAGCTAAGAAAATGCTTCCCAGAAAAATTCACAGCATATGCACACAAAATTTCACACACAATTTCAAGGTACTCTTGGACTGGGATCCTCAGATCCCAGCTTACAATTGGTCTTTCACTGAAGGTTTGGGAGGGCGCAGATCATGAATCCAGTCCTACACTAGAGAACTTTCTAGAAATAGAGAACAGTGAGGATAGAAAATAGTGACTCTTCTGCTCTGACAGTTCCATTCCCCCTCTGTGACTTCTCTAGACCAGACCTGAGTGATACCATCAGTGTTCCAGAATTTCCATTGCTGGTTTTTTTTATTTATTTTTTTTTTTTTCGGTCTTTTTGAGACAGGGTCTCCCTGTAGCTCTGGCTGTCCTGGAACTCACTCTGTAGACCAGGCTGGCCTTGAACTCACAGAGATCTGCCTGCCTCTGCCTCCCAAGTGCTGGGATTAAAGGCATGCGCTACCACACCCGGCTTCTGCCCCTTTCTTATGTCCCAATAACAGATGATGCTTTGAGAGCTCCAGGTCTTGAGCTACTATGGTCCTATAAACAGAGAATAATGAAAATGTGTTGTGATGGGGCTGGAGAGATAGCCTAGCGGTTAAGAGCGCCGACCGCTCTTGCAGAGGACCCGGGTTCGATCCCCAGCACCCACATGGCGGCCGAGATCCATCTGAAACTCCAATTCCAGGAGAACTCCAGTTCCAGGGGAATCCGACACCCTCTTCTCACCTCTGGCATTGCACGACACGGGTGCACAAATTTGCATGCAGGCAGTACATTCATACACATACAGAAATAAATAAAATTAATTAAAAAATTAAAAAAAAAAAAGAAAATGTCTTGTGAAGAAGAGGCATTTTTGCATAGCAGTTCAGTGCCCTGGAAGGAATAGCTGAGGTTCTTGCTTTGGCCGCATTTGGGCAAATTACTTAATTTCTTAGATGCTCAGTTTCCTTATCTGTAAATTAGAGATAATATATACTTTTTTAATTTTTTTGAGATAATATATACTTAAAAAAATTTTTTTAATGTGCAAGAGTGTACTGTCTGCATGTAGGTTGGTGCACCTGTGTTGTGCAATGCCGCGGAGGTCAGAAGAGGGGGTCAGGGGGCTGGAGAGATGGCCTAGTGGTTAAGAGCGCTGACCGCTCTTACAGAGGACCCGGGTTCGATCCCCAGCACCCACATGGCGGCTGAGAACTGTCTGAAGCTCCAATTCCAGGAGAACTCCAGTTCCAGGGGAATCCGAGACCCTCTTCTGAACTCCGTGGTTCTGAACTCCGCGGCGTTGCACGACATGGGTGCACAGACTTGCATGCAGACAGTACATTCATACACATACAGAAATAAATAAAAATTAATAAAAAAAATTTTTTTTAAATAAAAAAAAAGAAGAGGGGGTCAGATTCCTCTGGAACTGGAGTTAAAGATTGTTCTCAGCTGCAATGTGGGTGCTGAGAATCGAACCTGGGTCTTCTGTAAGAGCAGCCGGTGCTCTTAACCACTGAGCCATCTCTCTAGCCCTGAGATAATATTTACTTTTTTTTTTTTTTTTTTTGGTCTTTTTGAGACAGGGTCTCCCTGTAGCCCCAGCTGTCCTGGAACTCACTCTGTAGACTAGGCTGGCCTTGAACTCACAAAGATCCGCCTGCCGCTGCTTCCCAAGTGCTAGGATTAAAGATGTGCGCCACCATGCCCGGCGAGATAATATTTACTTTTAAGAGTCTTATGAATTTGGTTGGAATAATGAATGCATAGGTCAGTACAGTTGGTACCTGCATTCAAGGAGATGCTAATGGTAGCTGTCTGTAGTAATGTTTCACCTCACTGCCAATAAGTGTGTTGGCACTGAGGGTAGCCTCACAAGAACTTTTCCTCTACCCTAGAGGAAAACATGTAGTTTGTCTATTTCAGGCACTTTCCCAAGAGAAACTTTCTTTAGGTCCCGTGGAATTTTTTTTTTTTAAGTGTAAGAGAAAATTTATTAATTCAAGAATTTCTGGGGCTAGAGAGATGGCTCAGGGGTTAAGAGCACTGACTGCTCTTGCAGAGAACCCAGGTTTGATTCCCAGCACCCACATGGTGGCTAAGAGCCGTCTTAGGCCAGGTGTGGTGGTGCATGTCTTTAATCCCAACACCCAAGAGGCAGAGGCAGGAGGATATCTCTGAGTTCAAGGCCAGCCTGGTCTACAGAGTGAGTTCCAGGCCAGCTAGAACTAAAGTGAGACCCTGTCTCAAAAAAAAAAAAAAAACAAAAAAAAAACCAAAAATGAATTTCATATAATGAATTTTCATTATATTCAGATCTCCTCCCCCATCTCCACCCTCATCCTACCACCCCCAACCCCTCCACCCCCTACTTCATGTCTTCTGTTAGCAAATGAAAAGCTCCATCCATCATACATAGCACCTCTGACCTGGGTGCAGGAGAAATCATATCTCATTAAGAGTGTTAGTGATCTATAATTCTTACACAGAGGTGTGCTGAAGTAAGGGCCCATTTCCTTTTTTTTGTATGTGGCTTTGGGTCAGAATACACTCACGTTTCTTGGAATGAGGTCCCACAGAATTTAAGTAGTAAGATGCAGAGAATCAAACCAAGAGTATCCTGTGAGGGTGACACTTGATAGGACATGGTATATTATGGAAGTGTTTTGTAAACTGTAAATAGTAAACAAAAATAAAATATTTCTATTGATGTTACTTTTTTAAAAGCTTTTATTTTTAGGGACTGGAGAGATGGTTCAGCGGTTAAGAGTGCCGACTGCTCTTGCAGAGGACCTGAGTTCAATTCCTAGCACCCACATGGCGGCTGAGAACCATCTTTAACTCCAGTTCCAGGGGAATCAGATGCCCTCTTCTAACCTCTGCGGCATTGCACGACACGGGTACACCAGCCTACCTCCAGACAGTATACTCATACACATTTAAAAAAAAAAAAAAAGTCACAGGAAAAAAAAAGCTTTTATTTTTAAATAATTACTATTTTTATTTTATGTATATGAGTGTATTGCCTGCATGTATGTAAGTACACCCATGTTGTGCATTGTGCTCAGAGGTCAGAAGAGGTGTTGGATTCCCTGGAACTGGAGTTATGGACAGTTGTTAGCCACTATGTGGGTGCTGGAATTCGAACCTGGGTCCTATGTAAGAGCAGCCAGTGCACTTAACTGCTGAGCCATCTATCCAGCCCAATATTTTATGTGTATAAAGTGTTTTGCCTGCATATATGTAAGTGCACCACATGCATGTAGTACCCCTGAAATCTAGAAGAGGGCGTTATATCCCTTGGAACTTCAGTTTTAGGCTGTAGTTAGTTGTCGTATGGGTTCTGGGAATGGAACCCTGGTACCCTATAAGAGCAGCAAGTGTTTTTAACCCCTGAGCCATCTCTCTAACCCTATTAATTTTTTTTGCCTATTTTATTCTCTCTGTTCTTTGAAATATTATTTTACATTTTTCTGTCTTGTAGACCTTTCCATACCTGTTCTTTTTCTCTCTTTTAAAATTCTTTTTACTTAATTTATTACTTAAATTGGTATATTTCTTACTAAGAGATTTTCCTCACCCAGAAAATGCTAGCATATACATTGAGTTAATTGATAAGGAGAGAAGGCGGTATTCCCAGACCATCTGTGGAGGGGCTAAGTTTTCTGCTTCTATATTTATAGGCCCCTAATTGCCAAGAAGAATCCTAAGATCCCAATGTCTAAGATGATGACCATCCTTGGGGCCAAGTGGAGAGAGTTCAGTGCCAATAACCCCTTCAAGGGGTCAGCAGCTGCTGTGGCGGCGGCAGCAGCAGCAGCAGCAGCAGCTGTAGCCGAGCAGGTGTCAGCTGCTGTCTCCTCAGCCACCCCCATAGCACCACCTGGACCCCCTGCCCTTCCACCACCCCCTGCTGCTGAAATCCAGCCCCCACCCATCCGAAGAGCCAAAACCAAAGAGGGCAAAGGTAGGAACCCTCTTCTTCTGACCTCTGTTAACCACCTTCCAAGCTGCATGTCTTCAGTTATATATGCTGGAGCGCTTGCTTTCCCAGCCTTGACTGCTAGAAGAGAAATGCTTTTCAGGAAGGAGATGAGTAAAACCATCACCCATGGGAGAGGCCAGAGTCCCCCATGACTCTTGTTCCTCCAGGATGTGTCATAGCCTATGGATTTTTCTGCCCTTATCCCCATTCTCATTCAGGTCCAGGCCATAAAAGGCGGAATAAGAGCCCCCGAGTGCCTGATGGACGCAAGAAGCTTCGAGGAAAGAAGATGGCACCACTCAAAATCAAACTTGGGCTGCTGGGTGGCAAGAGGAAGAAGGCAGGTTCAGTGAGTAGCTAGCCCTGCTCTGCCTGCTAAGCACCTGGGTGGCGAGGGCTAAAGTCCAGAGGTGGTCCACGAGGGAAGCTGGAGTGGGGAGCCCAAGGCCTGGGGAGGTGAGTAGAATCCAGTATGGCCCACTGACAGCAATGGGGCTATGGGCAGTATGTTTTTCAGAGTGATGAGGGCCCCGAACCAGAGGCTGAGGAGTCAGATCTTGACAGTGGTAGTGTCCACAGCGCCTCAGGCCGGCCTGATGGCCCTGTCCGAGCCAAGAAACTGAAGCGAGGCCGACCAGGAAGGAAAAAGAAGAAGGGTAAGGATGTTAGTGGTGCCTGAGCTGTCTGTCTGCCTACCTCTTCCTTTGCTGTCTTTTTTCTTTCCAATTTTGACTTTTCTATTCAAGTCTTCTCTCTGACTTTCCCTCCCTGAATCCTTTTCTTTTTCTGTTCCCTTTGCCTTGATGGGGGTGTATGACAGTCCTGGGCTGTCCTGCAGTGGCCGGGGAGGAGGAGGTTGATGGCTACGAGACGGATCACCAGGATTACTGTGAGGTGTGCCAGCAGGGTGGGGAAATTATTCTGTGTGACACCTGTCCTCGTGCCTACCACCTCGTCTGCCTTGATCCTGAGCTTGACCGGGCTCCTGAGGGCAAATGGAGCTGCCCCCATTGTGTGAGTACCTGGTGCCCTTGGGGACTCACCTATTTATTTTCTCCTTGCTTTCAATTATTCCTCTTCCCACCCCAGATGCCCACTTCTTGGCAGTAGATATGTCAAGTATGTAAGATGTTAGTTGGGTCTTTTCCCTTAACCTTTACCCTCAGGGTCAATATTTTTGGAAACTGGGGATATGGTGTTTGTTAGTTCCCATGAGACCTCTGTGCGTGTCTAGGATTTTGGCATCTTGCCTTTGCCTTAGTCTTCCAGTCTCTCTCCTTATCTCCTTCCTTCTATCTGTCTGTGTCTGCTCTGGGCCTCCCAGGAGAAAGAAGGGGTACAATGGGAGGCCAAGGAAGAAGAGGAAGAATATGAAGAGGAGGGAGAGGAAGAAGGTGAGAAGGAGGAAGAAGATGATCACATGGAGTACTGCCGTGTGTGCAAGGATGGAGGGGAGCTCCTGTGTTGTGATGCTTGCATCTCTTCCTACCACATACACTGTCTGAACCCTCCCCTGCCGGATATCCCCAACGGTGAATGGCTCTGTCCACGATGCACAGTGAGTGGAACCAAGTATTCCCAACCAAGTATTCCCAGTTTGCTATCTGGCCCCGCCCCATTGCCGGAATGTGCAGCGCTTCCTTTCTCAGCCCCACCCGTGGTTGCATCTTGTCCTGTCTAACAAGGGGGTCTGTCTGCCTCTCTCCTTCCTCACATGTGACCATCCTGAAGTGTCCTGTGCTAAAGGGTCGTGTTCAGAAGATCCTGCATTGGCGATGGGGGGAGCCACCTGTGGCAGTGCCAGCCCCTCAACAAGCAGATGGGAATCCAAATGTTCCACCCCCTCGTCCTCTTCAAGGCAGATCAGAGCGAGAATTCTTTGTCAAATGGGTAGGACTGTCCTACTGGCACTGCTCCTGGGCCAAGGAGCTTCAGGTACAAAGGCTCTTCCTTTCCTCATCCCTAGGGTCCAACTCAGTGATCACTAAGACTCTGTTCTCTGGGCTTTCATCTCCTTTCAGGCCTCAGACCTCACACATGTCCTGCTTCATTGGTGTCTAGACGTGGTTCTTTTGGTCTCTAGTCCCTTACATTCCGTTTTTTCAATTTTCACCCTGTGCTGGATAGCTTTAGTGTCAACTTGACACACCTGCGTTGAGGGAACCACAATTGGGGAATTGGCTCCATTGGACTGGCCTGTGGCCACGTCTGTGGAGTATTGTCTTGATTATTGAGCAATGTGGGAGGGCCCAGCCCACTATGAGTGGTGCCACCCTGGGCAGGTTGTTATGTACTGTATAAGAGGTCAGGCTGGGCATGGGCCAGGGGAGCAAGCCAGTGAACAGCATTCCTCCATGGCCTGTGCTTCAGCTCCTGCCTCCAGGTTCCTGCCCTGAGTTCCTGCCTTGGGCTCCCTAAGTGATGAACTGTGGCCCAGGAGATGTAAGCTGAATAAACCCTTTCCTCCCCAAGTTGGTGTTGGTCAGAGTGTTTTGTCACAGCAATGGAAGACAAACTAGAACACACCCCTTCTCCCCTTCCTCCACTCCTTTATTATCTTTTCATTCCTTATCAATCTCCCCAATCTTAATACATGGCTATGTGTCACTTTTTGTGCTCCTTGTGCTTATCCAGGCCTGTCTTCTATCTCTGTTCTATCAGTTGTTTTATCTTCTCACTTTAAAAAACAATTGTTGGGGCTGGAGAGATGGCCTAGCGGTTAAGAGCGCCGACCGCTCTTGCAGAGGACCCGGGTTCGATCCCCAGCACCCACATGGCGGCTGAGAACCGTCTTTAACTCCAGTCCCGGGGGAATCTGGCATCCTCTTCTGACCACCGCGGCATTGCACGACACGGGTGCACAGACCTACATGCAGACAGTACATTCATACACATAAAAAAAAAAAAAATTGTTGGGGCTGGAGAGATGGCCTAGCGGTTAAGAGCGCCGACCGCTCTTGCAGAGGACCCGGGTTTGATCCCCAGCACCCACATGGTGGCTAAGAACCGTCTTAACTCCAGGTCCAGGGGAATCTGACACCCTCTTCTGACTTCTGCAGCATTGCACGACACGGGTGCATAAACCTACATGCAGACAGTACATTCATACACATAAATAAATAAATAAAAATTAAAAAAAAAACAATTGTTTTCATCTCCCTCTGTCAAAGCTCCTCTTTCCATCCGATTCATGTGGCTAGCCTCTTCTCTGTTCCCCTTTATTTTCTTGGATTTTAGGGGTTATGTCTTCTCTCTCCCTCTCTGCCCCATTAGCTGGAAATCTTCCACTTGGTAATGTACCGAAACTACCAGCGGAAAAATGACATGGATGAGCCCCCACCCCTGGACTATGGCTCTGGTGAGGATGACGGGAAGAGCGAAAAGCGCAAGGTGAAAGACCCTCACTATGCAGAGATGGAGGAGAAGTACTACCGTTTTGGCATCAAGCCAGAATGGATGACTGTCCACCGTATCATCAACCACAGGTGAGTCTTAGTCCATGGAAAGGACACCTAGACTATGACATTGCTCTTTCACTGTGATGATGGCCCCACATTCACCAAATGGTCAATTGGTACTTGATGACTCTTATGCAGCTTCAGCCCTTCTGGCCTGTCTTCTAACAGAGGGACTAGAGAAAGGAGGAGGAAAGCCCAACCCATCACTCATTTGTCTTTTGTTACCTCTGCTCTCTAGTAGCTTAGGTCTAGAGATGGGCATGAAAGCAAAACATGAAGAACATAGCTCATCCAGATGGAGGTCCTGAGTCTTCCTTTTTTTTTTTAATTTTTGTAGATTTTGTGGGGGGTATTTTTGAGACAGGGTCTCCCCCTTTTTGTGGATTTTTAAAAATTTCGTGTATGGGGCTGGAGAGATGGCCTAGTGGTTAAGAGTGCTGACTGCCCTTACAGAGGATCAGGGTTCGATCCCCAGCACCCACATGGTGGCTGAGAACCGTCTTTAACTCCAGTCCCGGGGGAATCTGGCATCCTCTTCTGACCACCTCGGCATTGCACGACACAGGTGCACAGACCTACATGCAGACAGTACATTCATACACATAAAAAAAAAAAAAATTCCTGGGGCTGGAGAGATGGCCTAGCGGTTAAGAGCGCTGACTGCTCTTGCAGAGGACCCGAGTTCAATCCCCAGCACCACATGGTGGCTGAGAACCGTCTGAAACTCCAATTCTAGGAGAACTCCAGTTCCAGGGGAATCTGAGACCCTCTTCTGACCTCCGCAGCATTGCACGACACGGGTGCACAAACCCATGCAGACAGTACATTCATACACATTAAAAAAAAAAAATTCCTCCTAGCACTTGGGAGGCAGAGGCAGGCAGATCTTTGTGAGTTCAAGGCCTGCCTGGTCTACAGAGTGAGTTCTAGGACAGCTGGGGCTACAGGGAGACCCTGTCTCAAAAAGACCAAAAAAAAAAAAAAATCCTGTGTGTGAATATATTGCACACATGTATATAAGTGTACCTGTGTTGTACAGTGCCCACAGAGGTCAGAAGAGGGCACTGGATCCCCTGGAACTGGAGTTATGGACAGCTTTTAGCTGGTATATAGGTGCTGAGATTCGAACCCAGATCCTCTACAAGAGCAGTCAGTGCCCTTAACCCCTAAGCCATCTCTCTAGTCCTCTATTCTTGTAGTTTTTGAGACAAGGTCTCCCTACAGTCCCAGCTGGCCTGAAACTTGCTTTGGAGACCAAACTTGATCTCACAGATATCTACCTCCTGAGTCTGGGATTAAAGGTATATACACCACACCTGACTTGATTATTTCTTTCTTCATGGTATTTACTGCTGCCAAGCATTATATTTATATTTATATATATATATTATAATATATATATATATATAATTATAATTATTATAATTAACTGCCTATTGCTTTTACTATTGCAGCTTTGTCAGAAGAATAGGGACATTTTGTCTGTCATTCTAGTGCCTTAGAACCATGCTTGGTTCATGTTAGATACTCAGAAATACAAAATACTATCTGGATTATTGAATGGTATTTCAGGCTCTCCAAGGATTTTTTTTTAATTTTATTTATTTTTGGTTTTTGGGTTTTTTTTTTTTTGTCTTTTTGAGACAGGGTCTCCCTGTAGCCCCAGCTGTCCTGGAACTCACTCTGTAGACCAGGCTGGCCTTGAACTCACAAAGATCTGCCTGCCTCTGCCTCCCAAGTGCTAGGATTAAAGGTGTGCGCCACCACGCCCAGCTAAATTTTATTTATTTTTGTATGTGTATGAATGTACTGTCTGCATGTAGGTTTGTGCACCCATGTCGTGCAATACCTTGGAGGTCAGAAGAGGGTCTCGGATTCCCCTGGAACTGGAGTTCTCCTGGAACTGGAGTCTGGCTAAGAACAGACGGTTCTTAGCCACCATGTGGGTGCTGGGGATTGAACCCGGGTCTTCTGCAAGAGCAGTCGGTGCTCTTAACCACTAGGCTATCTCTCCAGCCCCTCCAAGGATGTTTTGTGATAGTTTTTGGATACCATCCTGAAAAGGTTATGATAGTACTTTAGAGTAAGGTAACAGATGCTGTATGTTTGCTTACACTTGTATTTATCAGAACTTTTTGCTATTTGTGATAAATATTATCTTTCTCTTCTTCCTCCTCTTCTTGGCCTGCTGCCAACAGTATGGATAAAAAGGGGAATTACCACTATCTTGTAAAATGGAAGGACTTGCCTTATGACCAGTCTACGTGGGAGGAAGATGAAATGAACATCCCTGAATATGAAGACCAAAAGCAAAGCTACTGGAGACACCGGTGAGGGAGCAGGTCATGGATTAGGACTCTGAGAATGGAACATGAAAACTAAACTGAGGACGCAGTTCCAGACAGACCCAAGCAGGGTTGAGGGCAGTGGCAGCCTGGCCAGATTTTTGTGTGGAGTTGTTAAAGAAGGAGTTAAGGAACAGAAATAAGATCTGGCAAGCTTGGAAAGATGCCTCAGTGGTTAAGAGCATTTGCTGCATTTGCAGAAGACAGTTCACTTCCCAGTACCCATGTCTAGAGGCTTATAACTGCCTATAACTCCAGCTCCAGAGGTTGGACACCCTATTTTGGCCTCCATGGGCACCCATACACACATCCATATACGCATATGCAGACATGTATACACATAAAGTAAACTAAATCTAAAAAACAAACAAATCCCAAAACCAAAAGAGGAGGGAGGCAAGAAATAAGACCTGAGAAATGGTTAAAAGGGTATGTGGGGGAGAGGAAGCTTGGTTGGCCCTCAAGGTGGAATCCCAGGGGATGAGGATAAAGCTTGGGAGAGGGCTGGCAAGGTCACTCGGTGGGTAAAGGTGCTTGCTGTCAAGCCTGACAACCTGAGTTCATTCCCTGGGACCCACATGGTGGAAGTAGGGAACTGACTCCTGAAAGTTGTTCTCTGACATCCCCACTCATGACTTTGCCTGCATGTACCCACTGCATATATACACACGCATGCACACACGCACACACACACAAAATAATTTTTTTAAATGGTTGAGAGAAAGAAAGGAAAATTTGAGAAAAGATTTTGGATAGAGGGAAGTGGATCCAGAGTGGTTCAGAAAAGTAGGAGATGTCACTGAGACCCACTTTTTTCTCAGAGAGTTAATTATGGGAGAAGATCCTGCTCAGCCTCGAAAATACAAGAAGAAGAAGAAGGAGCTACAGGGTGATGGGCCCCCCAGTTCTCCAACTAACGATGTAAGTCTTCTTTTTTTCTTGCTATTGAAACAATGGTGATTGATTTCCCTGAGGCTATCAGCAACTTCCCAGAGTTTCCGTAGCCTCTTTGAACAATAGCTCTTCTCTAGTTATCCAGCCTTGCCTTCGGCAGAGCGGCTAGGAATTTGGGCATAGGAGAAAGAAAGCCACTAGAAGCAGGTCCCAGCTCTCTGACCAGCTAGTCTTCCCCACTGGTGCTACTGGGGATTATTTTAAGTCCTGGGGGAGAAAGACTGAAGACTAGAGCTCAGGCCACAGTAGAGGGAATTGTAATCCAGTTTGATACCAGTACCAGTGAGGGGCAGAAGACCAAAACCAAAAGAGCCCTTATTATTCCTTTGAACTTTGTGATGTCTTGACTCTACAGCCTACAGTGAAATATGAGACTCAGCCACGGTTTATCACAGCCACAGGAGGTACACTGCACATGTATCAGCTGGAAGGGCTGAACTGGCTACGCTTCTCCTGGGCCCAGGGTACTGACACGATTCTAGCTGATGAGATGGGGCTGGGCAAGACCATCCAAACCATCGTCTTTCTCTACTCACTTTATAAGGAGGTGTGTGTTGGATTCTAGGTCCCGAGAGGGGTGACCCAACTGAGTCCTCGACTGGGGTGGAGGATAGAAGGGTATAGCAGGCAGCAAGCAGACTAGAGTGTACATTCTTGAGCAGGACTAATGGGATCCCATCCTTGATTCCCAGGGCCACACAAAAGGTCCCTTCCTGGTGAGCGCCCCACTCTCTACCATCATTAACTGGGAACGGGAGTTCCAGATGTGGGCACCCAAGTTCTATGTGGTCACATACACGGGTGACAAGGACAGCCGGGCCATTATTCGTGAAAATGAATTCTCCTTTGAGGATAATGCCATCAAAGGTGGGAAGAAAGCTTTTAAGATGAAGGTAAGCCCTTCAGATCTATCATTTCTTGTTCCCAACCAGAACTCAGCCCCTCTGTTTCCCACTCACCTTTCTCCCTCCTTTCTTCTATTTGTCTTTGACCCTTTGGACTCCATCGTAGGTTCTCCAGGGGCATGAATGGATCAGTCAGTACTGGACATATGGGTGGGAATTGAGGGAATCCCTGCTTGGAGTCGGAGTTGGAGACAGACTAACTGGCTTCCCAAGGGAATCAATGGACAGGGTTTCTGGGTAAAGGACAGGGCCTGGAGATTCATGTATGTGAGTGATGGGTAGTACCTGATTGGGGAATGGTTATATTGGCAGAGGGAGGCACAAGTGAAGTTTCATGTTCTCCTGACATCATACGAGCTGATCACCATTGATCAGGCAGCGCTTGGCTCTATCCGCTGGGCCTGTCTTGTGGTGGATGAAGCCCATCGACTCAAGAACAACCAGTCCAAGGTGAGTGTAATTCCCAGACCTGCGAAATGGACTGTGGACTCTCACCTGCCTTGATCCTGAAAATGAAGCAAAACAAACAAAAAGAAAACTAGTTTGGGGATGTTTTGTGGTTTGGGAGATGAAGTTCCTGGGAGCGTTTGGGTTAAGAGGATGCTCGAGGTCGGAAAGGGCTGAGGATTGGTGGCCTCTAATCCCGAGGGAGATGGGAACCCTGGAGCTGGTGACTCAGTGAGGCGAGTCAGCCACTCACCTGATACGCCCCGTCCCCTGCTTCTCCGTGCCCCGTTTTCTAGTTTTTCAGGGTCCTCAATGGCTACAAGATAGATCATAAATTGTTGTTGACGGGGACGCCATTGCAGAATAATCTGGAGGAGCTCTTCCATCTGCTGAACTTTCTCACTCCAGAGAGGTTTAAGTAAGTGGCTCACTATGGGAAGTCTACACTACAGGTAGTCTACAGAGAGGAAAGACAGAGCATGCAGAGTTACCAGTTGAAGATTAGTCTGAGCTGGAAAATAGAGCCTGAGATCAGAAACAAAGAACTTAACACCATGTCTATTTTCTTATCTCTGTCAGCAACTTGGAGGGCTTCCTGGAGGAATTTGCTGACATATCCAAAGAGGACCAGATTAAGAAACTGCATGATTTGCTGGGGCCACACATGCTTCGAAGGCTCAAGGCAGATGTCTTTAAGAACATGCCAGCCAAGACAGAGCTTATTGTTCGAGTGGAACTAAGCCCCATGCAGAAGTGAGATGTGGAATAGGCTACCCAGATTTGGGGTTGGGTTTGGGTAGCAGTTTTTTAAGAGTTGGTAACCAAGTACAGCATTGTAAGTGGCTTTCTTATTATATCTCTTGTACATCCCTACTCTGGTCTTTAGGAAATACTACAAGTACATCCTGACTCGAAATTTTGAGGCCTTGAATTCACGAGGCGGTGGGAATCAAGTGTCACTGCTTAACATCATGATGGATCTTAAGAAGTGCTGCAACCACCCATACCTCTTTCCTGTGGCTGCTATGGTAGATCCAAATGGCAGAGAATTGACCAAATAGCTGATTCTCTGGAAACCTGGGAGGGACTGTGTTGAGCATAGGGGTGGACTGGGCTGGAGGGCTCAGAACCTGATCCTTGAAGGGGTAGGAATTTAAAAATAAGCTTCTGGCCACAGAGTAAGGGAGTATATTTCTTGACCCTCTTTCCTTTCTCTTCCCTTTCCAGGAGTCTCCAAAACTCCCCAGTGGAGCTTATGAGGGTGGGGCACTTATCAAGGCGTCAGGAAAGCTCATGCTCCTGCAAAAGATGCTTCGTAAGCTGAAGGAGCAAGGACACAGAGTGCTCATCTTCTCACAGGTAACCCACTCCCTCGGCTCTCTGTGTTCTGTTGCCTCTCACCAACTAGACTTTTTTTTTTTTTTTAATTTTATTTATTTTCTATGTGTATGAGTGAACTGTCTGCATGCAGGTTTGTGCACCCGTGTTGCACAATGCGGAGGTCAGAAGAGGGCGTCGGATTCCCCTGGAACTGGAGTTCTCCTGGAATTGGAGTTACAGATGGTTCTCAGCCGCCATGTGGGTGCTAGGGATTGAACCCGGGTCCTCTGCAAGAGCAGTCAGCGTTCTTAACCGCTAGGCTATCTCTCCAGCCCCCTCACCAACTAGACTTTAATTCCTGACCTCTTTCCTTTGGCTGCTGTAGTATGAAAGACTGAGAGATCCTACCGATAACTGTGTTGACACAGGTGGACAAGGTGGTAATCTGTAATCCCAGCAATTAGGAGGCTAAGGTAGTAGGCCAGTCTAGACATAGTGAGACTCTATCTTAACTAAAAAAGAAGGGGGAGTATTGCATTGGCTAGAGGTATGGTTCAGTGGTAGAGCACTTGCCTAGCATGTGTGAGGCTATGGATTAGATCCCCAGCACTGAAAAACAGCAAGCAAACAACAAAAGGCCTAGCATGACTGGGGTATTCTTGCTTCTAATTCTTTTTTTTTAAGGCTCTTTTTTTTTTTTTTTGTCTTTTCAAGACAAGGTCTCCCTTGTAGTCCCGGCTCTCCTGGAACTCACTCTGTAGACCAGGCTGGCCTTGAACCCACAAAGATCTGCCTGCCTCTGCCTCCCAAGTGCTAGGATTAAAGGCATGTGCCACCACGCCCGGCCTTTAAGGGTCTTTTAAAAAAAAAAATAAATAAATAAATAAAAATAAAAATTTTTTCTGTGTATGAATGTATTGTCTGCATGTAGGTCTGTGCACCCGCGTTGTGCAATGCTGCGGAGGTCAGAAGAGGGCTTCCCCTGGGCATGGAGTCAAAGACGGTTCTCAGCTGCCATGTGGGTGCTAGGGATCGAACCTGGGTCCTCTGCAAGAGCAGTCTTAACCGCTACGCCATCTCTCCAGCCCCTTGGCTCTAATTCTTATTCCTATGACTATTAGAAGTTGTAGTTCAATTCTTTTTTGGCTAGATGGAGCCATTTATCTCCAGGGAGAGCTCTGTGACTAGTATGATTTCCAGCCTTATTAATGAACACAGGTGGGGAGAACAGACCCTTTAGAACTCTGGTGAAAGGTATACCTCTACTCTGGAGAAAATTGCATACAATTATACCAGTTTTATACAGATTTTCAAAGGGTTCATAGATTTCCCTTGAACTTTTTCATGGGTCTCAGACAACTTCTGCCTGACAAGAAATGATCTTTAATAAGAGAGTCTGGCAAGAAAGTAGAACAATGTGGAGCTTGGGATGAGTGGAGTAAATGTACCCAGGGAGCTTAAGAGGGTTTTGGAGTATAAGGACAGGATTGGTTTGAGTAGAGGGTTAAAGAGATGGCTCATCCCACTGTCTTGACATTCCAGACTTTTATCCTCCTTTGTTTTAGATGACCAAAATGTTAGACTTGCTAGAGGACTTCTTAGACTATGAAGGCTACAAGTATGAGCGCATTGATGGTGGCATCACTGGTGCCCTCAGGCAGGAGGCCATTGATCGGTTTAATGGTAAGAAGGAGGTAACCTGGGTCCCTGTGGGCATGGAAGGCCTGAGAAACTTCTGCCAGCCCCTAGGATGGGGTTTGTTGAGGGGATTTTGGGAGACCTAGACTTAGAGTTGGGCTCCAGTGGTGTGTGGTTAGGGAACACCAGCAGCAGGAGAGCAAGCCCAGACTCCTCATTCTCATCTCATAGCTCCTGGTGCCCAACAATTCTGCTTCCTCCTATCTACTCGAGCTGGGGGCCTGGGCATCAATCTGGCTACTGCTGACACTGTCATCATCTTCGATTCTGATTGGAACCCCCATAATGACATCCAGGTGGGAACCTGCATTTTGGAGCCTTGTACCATTCAGCAAGGAGACATGGGTTTATAGAGGAGAGTATTCTGCTCAGGGGTGGGTCTTAGGAGAGAAGAGAAGGCTTTTCTCTGCCAGCCTCTTTCCCTGCTCTGGTGTCAACTTCTCGCTGCCAGTCTCCTGGCTGACCTCCATCTTCTCTTGCCTCTGTAGGCCTTCAGCAGAGCTCATCGCATTGGCCAGGCCAACAAAGTGATGATTTACCGGTTTGTAACCCGTGCATCAGTGGAAGAAAGGATCACCCAGGTGGCTAAGAGAAAGATGATGCTGACACACTTGGTAGTCCGGCCAGGGCTCGGCTCCAAGGCTGGGTCCATGTCTAAGCAGGAGCTGGATGACATCCTCAAATTTGGTACTGAGGAGCTATTCAAGGATGAAAATGAGGGTGAGAACTTTTTCTGCAGCTTCCTCCTCTGAAGAAAATATACTGTAGGAAAAAATACCTTCTCTGAAGCTTGTGAAAGAAGAGGCACCTTCTTTCCAGTACTCTTGAGAGGAAAGTTGGCCACCTAAGAAGCACCTAAACAGAAACTCCCTGACATGAGCTCCCAGGGCACAGTCCTTCCCTCCAGTCCCTGTGAGAAGGATGGAGAGTGGAGCAGTTCACCCATTCTGGCTAGGGTGTGCCTGAGTTTTTTCCTTCTTTTGTTCCTCATCTCTGCCAGGAGAGAATAAGGAGGAGGATAGCAGTGTGATCCACTATGACAACGAAGCCATTGCTCGACTGCTGGACCGGAACCAGGATGCAACTGAAGACACTGATGTGCAGAACATGAATGAGTATCTCAGCTCCTTCAAAGTGGCACAGTATGTTGTACGAGAAGAAGACAAGGTGAGAGGCTTTGAGGCCAGACACTATTCGTTCAAGACTGTCTCTGAAGGGCAGTGCCTTTCACTAGATTTTGAAGTAAGAATGTCTGCTTTCACTTTTAGTTTTAATTTACCCTCTCACTCTGGCCCCCAGCAAAAAGCAATAATAAGCCTCAAACAACTTCTCTCTTTTTTTTTTTTTTTAATGCCGCGGAGGTCAGAAGAGGGTGTCGGATTCCCCTGCAACTGGAGTTCTCCTGGAATTGGAGTTTCAGACGGTTCTCGGCCGCCATGTGGGTGCTGGGGATCGATCCCGGGTCCTCTGTAAGAGCGGTCGGTGCTCTTAACCGCTAGGCCATCTCTCCAGCCCCCTCAAACAACTTCTCATTTTAATAAATGAGACTTGACTTTGGAGAGTGACCTAGGCACAGAAAGTTTTGGTAATCATAGGAGGGTACCCTCTGAGCCTATGGGAAGAAAATAGGGAGAAGTAGAGGAGAGGCTTATAAAAGTGAACAAGGGTCAAACACATTGCAGGGAAGAGTTGATAGGAGGAATGTCCACTGTCCAGAAACATGATACAGGTATGAAAAATAGAATCGAGCCGGGCATGGTGGTGCACACCTTTAATCCTAGCACTTGGGAGGCAGAGGCAAGCAGATCTTTGTGAATTCAAGGCCAGCCTGGTCTACAGAGCGAGTTCCAGGACAGCTGGGGCTACAGGGAGACCCTGTCTCGAAAAGACCAAAAAAGAAGAAAAAAAAAGAAGAGAATCAAGATGCATTGAGCAGACTCTCACTGGCCCAGGCAGGGGATAGGGATTTTGATGTAGCCAAAGGACTAGTGAGAAAGGAAACCGCCAACTCTTATACTCTGCTGCCTTTCAGATTGAGGAGATTGAGCGTGAGATCATCAAGCAGGAGGAGAACGTGGATCCTGACTACTGGGAAAAGCTGCTGAGGCATCACTATGAGCAGCAACAGGAAGACCTAGCCCGAAACCTAGGCAAGGGCAAACGGGTTCGAAAGCAGGTTAACTACAATGATGCTGCTCAGGAGGATCAAGGTGAGGACTGCCCTTGACAGGAGATGAAAAGGGAAGATGTGATGTGATGAGTAGGAGGCCAGGGCATGGTCAGGAAGGGTCAGGAGGAACTACTCCAAGTCCAGACACATTAGTGGGTGTTTTAACTACTAGGGATTGCAGAGGGATCCTGTAAACACCCAGGGGCTTGATACCTAGAGCTGCTTTGAAAAAGAGTCAGAATGGCACAACAGGAGGTACCCAGAGACTAGAGATGTCAATGAGTACAGGTGGCCAGGATACATGACCCAGCATCCCCAGTAGGGCCAAGGCCAGGGCGGAGGTGGAGAAATGTCCAAGAGGAAGGATCCAGGTGGAAAGGGCCCCAGCATGGCTACCACTGACCGGTAAGCCCTCTCTAACCCTCACAGATAACCAGTCAGAATACTCAGTGGGGTCAGAGGAGGAGGATGAAGACTTTGACGAGCGGCCGGAAGGTGGTATCTTTTCTTGACTTTCTGTCTCGGCTCTTCCTATTTCACTTCCTAACTTTTTTTAAGCCCACTATTTTTATTTTATTTTATTTTTTTTGGTCTTTTTGAGACAGGGTCTCCCTGTAGCTTCAGCTGGCCTGGAACTCACTATGTAGAGCAGGATGGCCTTGAACACACAGAGATCTCCCTGCCTCTGCCACCCAAGTGCTGGGATTAAGCCCAATGTTTTTATACAATAAAAAAAATGCTACTTTGTGTGGGAGATAGTGGCACACACTGGTAATCTTAACACTTGTGAGTTTGAGACCTCCCTTATGATATAGTAAGATTGTATCCAAAAAGAATAAAGAAAGAAAAAAGTTTCTTTGGTTGGAAAACTCCAGTTTGCAAATGCAAAGGAATGTCCATGAGCTCTCCACTGTCAAAATTTGGAGCATGTAACCAAGTAGGATTAGAGACTGGCAGGTGGAGAACAGACGTGCGGTGGCTGGTGCACACCTGCAGTCCCAGCTGCTCAGGAGGTTTAGACAGGAGGATTGCTTGAGTTTAGGAGTTGGAGGCCAGCCTGGAGAATATAGACCTCATCTGAAAAAAACAAATACACAGCAAACAAACAACAAAAAACACAGGAAGATTATATCATTTTACCTTCCTTCCAGTAATTTTGTCTCTGTTAGATATTTGTTACTAATTTTAAAATATGACTTCTTTTAGATTTACTGGGTAATAATGCTGAAAGTACTTGGAAGAAATTTAGAAGGGAGCACTACACCAGATGTTCCTGTGCTCTGTATCTTATGGAAATGTTTGCAAAGGAGGACTGAGGCATACAGAGGAGGTGATAGATTTACTAACCAGGGTCACCCTCATTTTTAGGGCGTCGACAGTCAAAGAGACAGCTCCGAAATGAAAAGGACAAGCCACTGCCTCCATTGCTTGCTCGAGTTGGGGGCAACATTGAGGTGAGGCTGGGCCCAGGCTCATGTGTATTCTCCTTGGAGAGAATGGTGTAGAATACAGTGGAAATTGAGATCTGGGGCACCAAGGGTAGAAAGGATCAAGACTTGAGACTTCTGGTCATGCAGAGCCCCTGTGTCCTTGTCCCTCCTTCAGGTATTGGGATTTAATACCCGACAAAGGAAGGCTTTCCTTAATGCTGTGATGCGCTGGGGGATGCCACCACAAGATGCCTTCACTACTCAGTGGCTGGTGCGGGACCTGAGGGGCAAGACTGAGAAGGAGTTTAAGTGAGTGTGGATGATTTGGGGATGAGTTGAAGGCCTAAGAGCTTTGGGTGTTACTTTATTCCTCTTGGCTTCCATATGATGTGACCTTACTCAACTGATCACCACCTTCCTACCTTCTGACTACTCCAGGCTTGGTTTCCTGGGAGGTGGGCTCAGCCTAAACCACTTCCCCTCAGCAGAGCCTACAATAGAGGGGCCAGGCCTCTTCCCTCATGGGTGAGGTGTTTGAGGAAGGAGCCTCACCTAGGCTGGCCTGGTCTCACACTTACTTGACAATGATAACCTGGCAGGAGGAGCTGGTGAACAGGATGAAAAGCTGACTGATGGGGCCCAGGAATAAAGTACCAAGGCCCAGGAGATGCAGGGGAGCAGATGAGAGGGAGAAGCCAATGGGGGAGTTAGGAGTTTAAGGACTGGTGAGAGCGAAAGGCTCCCATGGGAGGATTCCCAGAGGCACCTGGAGAGTTGAAGTTTGGGAATTCAGTATCTCTGCATCTTCACCTGCCCCATTCCTCTTCTGTGGCCTTGCAACCCTCCTTCCGCCTCATGCTTTTTAGGGCCTATGTGTCTTTGTTCATGCGCCATCTGTGTGAGCCTGGGGCGGATGGCTCTGAAACCTTTGCCGATGGAGTCCCCCGAGAAGGGTTGAGTCGCCAGCAGGTGCTGACCCGAATTGGAGTGATGTCTCTGGTCAAGAAGAAGGTATGTCTTTCCTCATCCAAGCATCAGACTAGCCACTTAGTCTCTGGTCTTCTGCCTTCTACCCTGAGTTCTAGCTCAGGCTGGTATGGTACAGAGGGGACTGGGGCTTCCAATGTCCTCAGTGCCAGGAGCTGACCAACCTTGTCACTACAAACCCCTTTCCCAGGTGCAAGAGTTCGAGCATATCAATGGGCGCTGGTCAATGCCCGAGCTGATGCCTGACCCTAGTGCTGACTCCAAGCGCTCTTCCAGGGCTTCCTCTCCAACCAAAACATCTCCCACCACACCTGAGGCTTCTGCAACCAACAGTCCTTGCACCTCTAAACCTGGTAATTGGGAGTCAGGATGGCTAGGGAAACAAGTGTGATCAGGTGTCAGGGTGGGGAAATGTCTGCTTTTTTCCCTGTGTTAGGCTATTTGTGTGATTATGATGAGATACCTGAAGTTGGACAACTTTAGAAAATAGGTTTGTTTTGGTTCATGGTTCTGGAGGTCCAAGGTCAAATGGCTACATCTGGTGATGGCCTTTTTGCTTGCAGAATCCTGAAGTCACACAGGATACCATATGGTGAAAGACAGGGAGCATGTGTTTATATTTTCATCTCTCCCTCTTCTTAAAAGCCACCAGGATTCAATAGTGGGGGCTTCACCCTGATGACCTTATTAAACCCTAATTAACTCCCAGAAGCCCCACTAGAAAACACTGTAGTTAAGTTTTTGCCATTTTATTACCTCAAACTGTACATTAAATTTTAACACGTGAACCTTTGGCGAACATTTCAGCCATAGCCAAAACATAGCATTCTGTGTTTACCCACAGCTACGCCAGCTCCAAGTGAGAAAGGAGATGGCACAAGGACACCTCTCGAGAAGGATGACACTGAAAATCCGGAAGAGAAGTCAGAGAAGAATAGCAAAATTGGAGAAAAGATGGAGACAGAGGTGTGTGGACACCTGACTCCCTCTGAACGGTCTGGAGGGGTCTTAGCAGCAAGATGCCAGGGAGCCCCGGAGCTTAATTCTACTGCCCTTCACCAGGTTGATTCTCTGAGCCCTGCCCCATCCCTTGGGGAACAGTTAGAACCAAGGAAGATTCTGCTAGAAGATGAAGTACCAAGGGTACCTGGAGAGATGGAGCCTGAACCTGGGAACCGAGGAGACAGAGAGAAGTCTGGTGGGTGTACTATCTTGGGAGTTTGGGGGCTTAGAATTTTGGAGTTCCCTCTCTGGAGTTGGGATGAGGATGACATCCTCCCTTCCTATCCCCTGTACCCTCCCACAGCCACAGAGCCAATCCCAGGAGAAAGGGGAGAGGAGAAGCCATTGGATGGACAGGAACACAGGGAGAGGCTGGAGGGGGAAACAGGGGATTTAGGCAAGAGAGGTAATGGTGGGAGGACCAGACACCTGGTTCCCTGAGGGGATTAGGGGAGGTGGAGTTTGGGGGACCACATGCCTGGGTCTTGGATGGGTAGCTGTTGAAAAAGAGCCAGTCTCAAGTAGTCTTGAGACTTCAGAGGAGGCTGTCCCGAGGTGTGAGCTTTGCCTTGTTTGGCCTAGCAGAAGATGTAAAAGGAGATCGGGAGCTTCGACTTGGACCTCCTCGAGATGAGCCGAGGTCCAGTGGACGCCGTGAAGAGAGGGTGGAGAAGCCAAGGTTCATGTTCAATATAGCCGATGGTGGTTTCACAGGTGGGAGAGGTTCTTGATGCTATCTGTTTTTCACTGCTCATTTGCATGGGGTTCCTCGTTTTGCCTGCTACATTTAATTCCAAGTACTTTCAGTGAAGTGGTGCATACTGACAGTGATCCTTGTTCTAAATCTTAAGTGTATGCCAAACTCCACACCCTCTCTAATACCACTGTTAGTCCTAATCCTGATGTCAACCTGTTCATAATTATATTCCTCACCCCTTGACCTAGGTTTTACCCATTCCTCTTAGGGAACCTTTAATTGCCATCATTCAACTCTTCTCCACTGTACCTGCCTATTGCCATGAAATGGTTCACAAACCTCTGATGCTTCTGTTACCTTCTTTGCAGAGCTTCACACACTGTGGCAGAATGAAGAACGGGCAGCTATTTCCTCGGGGAAACTCAATGAGATCTGGCACCGAAGACATGACTATTGGCTTCTGGCTGGGATTGTCCTGTATCCTTTGGAACAAATGCAAGAAGAAAGGTTTTATCAATCAGGAGAGAAGGGAATTACACTGAAGAAAAGGGGGTCCAGGGAAGGGAAGGGGTACAGGGAAGAGAAGGGGTACAGGGAAGACACCCCACACTGTGCGCAGGGGCTTGTGTCACATTTGGGGGAAATCTGGACAATCGGGAGAAGTGTTCATAGTCCAGTCCATTGGTTAAGTTCCTTGACTGTCCACTTTCCTTCACTGGCAGCCATGGCTATGCACGGTGGCAAGACATCCAGAACGATGCTCAGTTTGCCATTATCAATGAGCCGTTCAAAACTGAAGCCAATAAGGGGAATTTTCTGGAGATGAAAAATAAGTTCCTGGCCCGGAGGTTCAAGGTGGGGATAAGGGAGGGAAGCAGTAGGGTTGAAGAAAGGCTTGGGTTAAGACTCAAGTGTACCTTTGTGTTGGGGATTGTGATCTGGACCAGGGTTGATGTCGGGGTCACATACTGTGGAGCTGGAGTTTCCTAGGCCAGCATCGAGGGCAGAATGGTCCTCCAGTGCTGTGCCGCATCCTTCTACTCAGGTCTGTTTTCCCTTCCCTGTACCCTCAGCTCCTGGAGCAGGCGCTGGTGATCGAGGAGCAGCTGCGGCGGGCGGCCTACCTGAACCTGTCACAGGAGCCGGCGCACCCCGCCATGGCCCTCCACGCCCGCTTCGCCGAGGCCGAGTGCCTGGCTGAGAGCCACCAGCACCTCTCCAAGGAGTCGCTGGCAGGGAACAAGCCAGCCAACGCCGTCCTGCACAAGGGTAAGGGCCGCGGTGGCCCCGCGCGGGGGAGGGCCCACAACGCTGCGTAAGTCTTCACCCCGCACCCCTCAAAAATCTTCCCAAACTCCTCGCCCTCCGACCCCTTTACCCTCTGAATCATACCCCTCTAACCCCATCTCCGATCCTTCTGGCACCCTTTTGGTTTTTAACTTTAGAATTTTTCTGTACCAGCTTTCCTCCCTGATAGTCTTTGTATCAGTGGGCAATAGGATCCTGGTCCATTCTTGCAGTGAGACCTCATCCCTAGTAGTGGAACCATAGGTCATACCTGTCATGATTTAAATACCCCCTAATTTGAAGACTTAATCTGTGTGTACACAAAAGTTCTTAGCTATGATCCCTTAAATCCCCTCATATCTCATTCACCCCATGAGGTAGAAACCAATGCCCATCTGCCCTTGAGCTTACTCCATTTAATTTCTCTTTGACCTTCTTTCCTAAACACCCTTTTACCTTAATAATCATATATTAAGACCCACCTTAACCACCTCACACCACCTGGTATAGTGATTGACTCCTACCCCTTTTAGACCCCTCTCCTAAATCCTTTAATGTATAATGCTGACCCTCTAACCTCCTCCCCTTATGTATTTAAACTTGGATTCCTTAAGTCAGACTACCTCCCAGGCCTCCTATTTCCTCCCCATCATCCCCAAGCCCTGAAGCTCCTTCTTCCGGTATGGGAGCTCTGACAGCTCCCCGACCCCTTGCTCCAATGTCTTTCCCTCTTTTCCATACTCCCTTTTCTTCTTTCCATCTGTCCTGTGGTATCTGATGTTTTTCTGATATTTTTCTTTCTTTTCCTGACACTTTACCCCTCTGAGTTGCTTTTTTTTCTGTTGATTTTTGTCGTGTCTGTCACTTGGTCTGTGGTTCTTTGATGTCTGTGTCCTCTGTCTTTCTGACTGTATTTGTCCATCTGACTGTCACTTTTTCTGGCTCCATCTCTTTCTTTCCATCTTTCTCTTCCCCTTTTTTCTCTGTGGCCTGGGTCCCAGTTCTGAACCAGCTGGAAGAATTGCTGAGCGACATGAAGGCGGATGTGACCCGCTTGCCAGCCACGCTGTCCCGAATACCCCCCATCGCAGCCCGCCTTCAGATGTCGGAGCGCAGCATCCTCAGCCGATTGGCCAGCAAGGGCACGGAGCCTCACCCCACACCGGTAACTCTCTTTCTCCCAACTTTTCCTTGTTGGTGCTCTTCCTGCACACACACAAACATTTCCATCAACATATGGAAAAACAGACTGCTTGGAACAGAGTGGCTCTAAGTTAGGCTCCCTGCCTGTACCACAACCTCCAGTAATTCTTGAGTGTGACTTCTTTCCTCTAGACTGAACTAGCTAACCCCACCTTGTACTTTATTTCAGGCCTTCCCCCCGGGACCTTACGCCACACCTCCGGGATACGGGGCAGCCTTCAGCGCCGCACCCGTAGGGGCCCTGGCCGCCGCAGGCGCCAATTACAGCCAGATGCCAGCAGGGTCCTTCATCACAGGTTAGATGGTGGTTCTGATTCCCTCTCAAACTTTATCTCTGCTTGATAAAGTCCCTTGCCCTGCCTTTAACCCATCTCAGTCCCTTGGAAGTAACCAGTGTTTTAGGGAAGAGTTGTTTGGGGCTTTATGTTCCACCCATTCCCTTTTGGCCCCTCTTCTATTCCAATGGTCAAAAACCACATCCATCACTCAGGAGGCTGAAACAGGATTGCCAGGAGTTCGCAGGCCATCTGACTACTGATGCTGGTGATATGAATTGGAGTAAAAAAAAAAAATGCTGTCTGAAAAAGAAAAAATCCAAAAGCCACATCCATCATATGGCTTTGGATTTCCCATTTGAGCTCCCTTTACCTGAGTTACCTCAATTGCTAAGTGAATGTGAATTCAGAAGGGGATAGAGTGAGAATCAGACCCTGTCACATGCTATGAGAGAAATCTTAGAAAGAGGGGTTTACCCTAGTCTTTTCACCCTTACAAGAAAAATCAGAAGTGGCAGGAAGTGATTTAGAAGTGAGAATAAGCTGTTGCCAGGGAATGGCCTTTAAGGGTCACGTGAGGATTGACCTTTCCTTCCTTCCTTCCTCCCTCCCCCCACCCGGTGCCAATCAGCCACCACCAATGGCCCTCCAGTGCTGGTGAAGAAGGAGAAGGAAATGGTGGGGGCATTGGTGTCAGACGGGCTGGATCGGAAGGAGCCCCGAGCCGGGGAGGTGATTTGTATAGACGACTGACTGGATCCCAGGCCTGCCCTTCACCTAGGCCCCGCTCCCAGGGCCAACCCCCATCTCAGGCCTTGGGGTCTGCTGCCAACCTTCCACCTTCCCCACCCCTTGGGCCACCACTGGGCTAGGAGCCCCTTTGCCCTTCTATAACTCCTCTCTGCAAGAACGGCCCCTATCTCTCTCCACCTCCACACACCTTTCCCACCAAACTTTGAAGACTGTGCTGGTGTGAAGAGGACTGGGTGGGAGATGGTTAGCAGGGTCTTCTGAGTACCTTTATCCCCTACCACCAAATATATACTGCTTCCCAATAAATGATTGTTGGGAGGAAAGAGGTGGAGCCTCCCCAGTCTCTTTTCCTGCAATATCACCTCTACCTCCTGCAAAAGTGGGGGATTAGCCTTGCCTGGCCTTTAGGGACTTTTGTGGGGAAAAGAGCTTCAAAGATGAGGGGAACTTTATTATAGAGGGGAGCAGAAGAGCCCCTGGAGTGAGAAGGGAGAGGAGGGGTAGCTGCATGTTACCTTCCCCTACGGCTCCCAAAATGGAGGGTGGAGCAGCTACAGGGGAGGGAGTCAGTTGCTGTTCAGCCTCAGAATAAAGGCACCATTCTCTGGCTCAGTTACCTCCTGTGTACCAGCATCTTGTGTTGGGAACCTTCTCCCTTCCCTAGGGACCAAGGACCACTCCCACAACAAGTAATGGTTGGGAGATTCTCCTTCAAGCCAAAGAGGAGCTCCCCAACCTGTTCTAGGAACCCAGGTACCCTAGAAAGGGTGGGAGAGAATACAGAGGGCCGGATTGGGGAGGGGGACAGAACCCTGTACTGGGGCTCAGGTTTCTGGGGGACTTATATCCTCCCTCCTCAGGCCTGGATACAGACTAAATTTGAATAAGTCAGACCAGGGGCCTAGTCAGGGACTACCTTGCCTGTGGGACCAGAGCAACATAGTAGATAGCAGGCTAGGGAGATGTGGGCATATTCCCCCTCCAAGGAGGGGCCAGGGAGTGGCAGTTTGCATGGGGAACCCCCCCCCACTTCCTCTTAGCTGCCCCTTTTCACTTTCTTGCTGCCCCTTTCCCAGTCTCTTCATACCTACTTCTGGTCTGTCCCAATCCCCTCTTCTGTATCAGGTTATTGGTTGTACATATAAATTATACTTTCCTTTCTGTGTGCTGTTATTTTTTACTTTGGTGAATTCTTGTGGGGATGTGAGGTAAGAAAGATGACTGCTTTCTACTATTACATCTTAATTATCCCCTATTTTGTTACTTTTCCAAATTTTTGTCTCTTGGGCCAGTCACCTTTTTCTGACACCAGCCACCAATGTAGAGTTGGTAAGCAGCAGGGTCCCAAGGCCTCAGTAGTAGAGTACAGACAGGGAGTAGGGCTTCCTGGCCAGGAGGGAAGAGTGCCTGACACAACTGAAAATTGCCTTCTACTTTTTTTTTTTGGTCTTTTTGAGACAGGGTGTCCCTGTAGCCCCAGCTGTCCTGGAGCTCACTCTGTAGACCAGGCTGGCCTTGAACTCACAAAGATCCGCCTGCCTCTGCCTCCCGAGTGCCAGGCTGCCTTCTCCCTTTTAAGTTATTCTCCCAAGAGTCAGTAGAGGTCACTACAGCTCCACATGTTCAATTCCACTATGAAGCTGAGAACACTTTTTCCCCTTAAAGGAACTGGGGGGTCAGACTGGCATTACTTGCTAAAATGTGAACTAATGGACAATCCCTTGTATTATTCAGTTACAGCCTCTCACAGGTTGTTGAGTGAGGTCAGATGCTTGTTCTTGAGATTATTACATTAAAAAATAAGAGATACTGGACTGGAGAGATGGCTTAGCAGTTTAGAGCATTTCAGTTCCCACGACCCATGTCAGTAGCTCCAGCTCCAGGGGATCTGACACTGTCCCTCTGGACTAACCCAACCCCACACAGCATATACCCATACAGATACACATAAAATTTAAGATATAAATCAACATTTATTTTTTTTCTTTGGTCTTTTTTGAGACAGGGTCTCCCTTTAGTCCCAGCTGGCCTGGAGCTCACTATGTAGACCAGGCTGGCCTTGAACTCCCAGAGATCTGCCTGCCTCTGCCTCCCAAGTGCCAGAATTAAAGGCATGCGCCACCACGCCCAGCCCTAAACCAACATTTATTGAGCACATATTATACATTAACACTGCTATTGGCTTTGGAGTATAAACTGTGGAAACACTCAGAAAACATGAAATATCAGAAAATAAATATAATGCTCACTTCAGCAGCACATATACAGAAAATAGTGAAAATAAGATATGTTACAGGAGGTGAGTGCTGGGCTCCCAAAAAGAGAGCATTAAATGACAAAATGCAGTTTTAAAATTGAAAATGTATGCTCTATAAGTGGGTCCATTATTATCTGTCCATTAAACACAAGCTTGGAGACCCCTAAAAATTGAGATCTATTATAAGTTCACATTTTAACTCAGAAGAAAATTAGCATAGTTTTATTTAGCAATAGAATGTCATTTATGTTTTAAATGTTCCACCCAGACATGATGACATCTCAGAGTGATGACATCTCAGTCTCTAAGATCCAGACCAGTGCTTCTTAGTTAACATAGATACAGATCACCTGGAACTGTGAAAATACAGTCTGAATCAGGGAGTATGGAGTGGGATTCTAACTCTACTTCCAGCAAGCTCTTAGTGACACCAATACATTGGACTCTACTTACTGTAAGATATTTACAGGACTTAAACTTTTGACATACAATAAGCAATATCCCATTATGAGACACAAGTTTAAAATTATGTGAGCATCCTTTTTTCAGTTGTGCTAAGGAATCTGACTGTAAAGACAACACAGATAAAATCAAAAGTTTGAATTTTGGTTCCTTTTACAAATGGCTCACCAACCCTTGGTAAGCCGTAATTAAGGTCTCACATAAATGCTCTTTTGGGGGCTGGAGAGATGGCCTAACGGTTAAGAGCGCCGACCGCTCTTACAGAGGACCCGGGTTCGATCCCCAGCACCCACATGGCGGCTGAGAACCGTCTGAAGCTCCAATTCCAGGAGAACTCCAGTTCCAGGGGAATCCGAGACCTTCTTCTGACCTCCGCGGCATTGCACGACACGGGTGCACAGACCTACATGCATGGGCAAGGAGGCATCTCAGTACTTTCTGGAACACAGAACTGAGATGGCAAACCATTGTCTGTACATAACCAGATCAGTGAGCTTAACATGACATTAAAAATCAACCTCGGGCTGGAGAGATGGCCTAGCGGTTGGGAGCGCCGACCGCTCTTGCAGAGGACCCGGGTTCGATCCCCGGCACCCACATGGCGGCTGAGAACCGTCTGTGACTCCAATTCCAGGAGAACTCCAGTTCCAGGGGAATCTGAGACCCTCTTCTGACCTCCGCGGCATTGCACGACACGGGTGCACAGACCTACATGCAGACAGTACACTCATACACATAAATAAATAAATAAAAAATTAAAAAAAAAATCAACCTCTTCTCTTCTGTTGTCCCTTTTTTAAAAAAATCCTCTCCAACCACTGACAACTGCTAAAATGGGACTTGTTGCTTACACATACCACAGCTTCCCTGGACAAAAAGCCACAGCCACTAAAACCCTATGTTTTCTTCTCACAATATGGCAGGCTTTTCTTCTGTCATCCCTGGGCCACTATCATCTTGAAAATGGAATGCTGGCACAGTCAGTTGATGGGACGTTTGTACAGGAACCTCTGTAGCTAATGATTAACGCCTCCTAGGGTGTTCTAACTTTGGTCCGTCACGTCACGCACGTACCAATTCCAGCATCAGAGTGGGCAGTCTTGACAACCCTTTGCATTAAAGCATGCTCGAGACTACTGCTCCCACCTTCCTTCTGCCATAGATCCCAGGTTCCTCGGTTACAACGCGCAACGAGTCATGCGGGCAATGTCCTTGACCTCCGGACAGTAGAGCACTGGAGGAAAGAAGAAGGGTTAGTGGCAACAGGAGGAGGCAACCTGAACTGGCGTTCTTCAGCGCGCAGTGCCCAGTATCCTCCCTAGGCCGCCCCTCACCATTGCTAGGCAACGGACGCCGCCAGCGGCGCGCGGGCGCCAGAACCTTGTCCACCATCCGCCGAAGTGCGCGCCATCCGGCACTTCTAGGTCCTGCTCCCTGCTCGCACTCGTCTGCCTCGCGATCGTCCTCTACGTCATCGTCCCCGCTCTCCTTGTCCAGGCTCCCGGTCTGGTCTCGTTCATGCTCAGCTTGCGCTTTTTCCTCCAACCTTGCCCACAAGCCGGAGTCTAGCGCTATCTCCGAAACGCCACCTCGCGGGACAGGGGAGGGCGCACGGCAGAAAGGGCACGTGACCACGCGGCGCTGGCGTACCACCGTCCGGCCGCCGTCGCCTCGCGCAGCCAACTCGCGCAGGCAGGCGGTGCACAGCGTGTGTCCGCAGCGGGCACGCGCCGTACCCGGCAGGCGGCGGGGCGCGCGGCCAACGAGGTTGAACGGTCGGTAGCAGACGTTACAGTCCAGCTCGCCCCGCTCGGGAAGAGTGGGCACCCTCATCAGGAGCTGCATGGTGCCTGCCGCAAATCAAGGGCGGCGCTCCCGCAGCGGGCTACAAGGACCAGACGAGCGAGCCCTCTTCGGCCTGGACTGGGGCCTGCCTGGGGCGGGCGCCGCGGCCTCGTTCCCCTTTTAATAGTGAGGCCCCGCCCTCGTGGCGTCACGCACGGGTAGGGCCTCTCCCCTCGGTGGCACGCGTGGGGGCGGTGGAGGCGCGAGGCTGGGAATGCGAGCGATGGTGCAGCGGCGGAGGTTGCCCAGACGGTGCCAGGACTGCCCTGGGGCACACGCCCCACCCGTTGCCCCTCTGTGAACTTCCCCACTCCAGCAGAACCTCAGCGCTGTCTTGGCTACCTGGTGCAAATCCCCAGACTCCTCCTTGCAGTCACTGGCACAAGTCTCTGAGACCCTAGTGGGCCTGTTAGTCTTTCACAACAAACAGACTTAATATCCCAGGTTTTGTTTTGTTTTGTTTTTTGGTTTTGCCTTTTCGAGATAGGGACTCCCTGTGGCCCTAGCTGTTTGGAATTCGCTCTGTAAGACCAGGCTGGCTTTGAACTCACAAAGATCCGCCTGCCTCTGCCTCCCAAGTGCTAGGATTAAAGGTATGCACCACCACACCGGCTAATATCCCAGTTTTACTGTTGGTTCTGCCCAATCTTTATTGGGCTCTTGGATGTTGAATGGATCCTGCCGAGCCACTCATTCTGCCTTCACCTGGCCATTTTATACAAAGCCCGTGTTCTGGTAAGGCTGGCTTCCCAAATTTCATCCTCCCCAAAATGTTGACCTCCAGCCAACATCTCAGCCTAAGGGAAGGCTTAGATTCCAGTACCATGGCCGTAGGAATGCTGAGAATCATTTCCTTCCGGAGTAGCCAGGCCTGGACACCCACACATTGATGCAGCATGACTTCTGACTCAGGGGTCTGGCTTTCCCCACAGGTAAACAGGACGTGGTACTCACAACCTACATTCCCTCCTGTGTAGCATCCACACCCAAGGTGCCTTCTCATCCTTCTCTCCTGGACCTATAGCCCAAATTGTGTTTTGGACGGTAATAACACAGTTTCGATACAGCTGGCTTGGGTACAAATTCTAGTCTTCAGTAGTTGTGACGACATAGGCAAGTTACTTAATTTCTCTGGGCCTTGATTTCTTCATCTCTAAAATGTGGGTAATAATAGTACAGATTGAAAGAGCTCGTGTATGTAAGGTGCTATAAATGGTGCCTGGCACATAGTAAATATCATGTAAGTAATAGCTATTATTATCCTTATCATTCTTGGCTTTTGGCCTATATTGTGTTCACTTTAACTCCCCAGTACCAATTGTTTCCAACATACCGTCTCTGGGTTAATCCAAGATAGGTTTCTCTACTGCATAGCAGTTACTGGCTTATCACAGGTAATAATGTTAGAACTCTTTAAACCTGGAGGGTAACTTTTTTTCTTTCTTTTTGAGGCAAGGTCTCACTGTCTAGCCCAATCTGTCCTGGAACTCACTATACATTTCAGATTCATTGAAATCCTCTTGCCTCAGCCTCCAGAGAATTGGGATTATGGCTTCTAGAAGGAATCTTTTGTGAGATTTACCATCTTTATTAAGATTGATATTTATTTATTTATTTATTTATTTATTTATTTACTTACTTATTTTTGAGACAGTGTCTCCCTGTAGCCACAGCTGGCCTGGAACTCACTATGGAGAACAGGCTGGCCTCAATCTCACAGAGATCCACCTGGCTCTGCCTCCCAAGTGCTGGGATTAAAGATGTGCACCACCAGGCCCAGCTTTAAAAAATGTTAGTTATGAGGGGTACGTGTACATGCGTGCAGGTGCTGTGGAATCCAGAAGAGGGCATCAGACTTCCTGGAGCTGGAGTTACAGGTGGTTGTGTGCTGTCCATTGTAGAGCTTGAAAACAGAACTTCTGGGCTGGAGAGATGGCCTGGTGGTTGAGAGCGCAGACTGCTCTTGCAGAGGACCCGGGTTCGATCCCCAGCACCCACATGGCGGCTGAAAACCATCTTTAACTCCAGTTCCAGGGGAATCCTGACGCCTCCACGGCATTGCACAACACTGGTGCACAAACCTACATGCAGACAGCACAGTCATATACATATGAAAATAACAAAAAATTAAAATAAATAAAAGTATTTCATTTGGTTTAAAAAACAAAACAAAACAGAACTTCCTCTGCAAGAGCAATAGGTGCCCTTAACCACTGAGCCATCTCTCTAGTCTGTCCCCTCCCCCCCATCCCCAACCCCACTTTTGACTCAGGGTTTCCAGGTAACCCATGTGCCCTGGAACTCTCTATATAGCACAGAATGGCATTGAACTCCTAATCCTCCTTGCTTCGATCTCCCAAGTGCTGGGCTTGCACTTGTGTACTGTCTTGCCTGGTTTAGATTTACCATTATTTTCAAGCAAACATTTCAGAATTTAGGAATTGAATTGCATTCGTACTCACTTGGGGGAACCTATCTACTTATTCCAGTGATGGTATCATAATTCACACCTTTTTTAGAACTTTTATTTGAAAAGGTGTGTCTCACATTTTAAAATATCTTTGTCAGGTGTGGTAGTGCATCCCAACGCTAGGGAGACAAAAGCAAACAGATCTCTATCAATTTGAGGCCAGCCTGGCTAGTGAGAGCTACATAGTGAGACAGTATTTCAAAAACAAACAAACAAAAATCCCCAAACTTCAACTGATGGCAAATCTTAATCTTTGTATCTACGGGTATATAATGTATGTGTATATATGTGCTTGCACTTGTGTGAGTATAGTGTGGTTGTTCACATGCATGTGTGGAGATCAGAGGATAATCGCAGGTGTTGGTCCTTACCTTGAAGCTTGTTTTTGTTGTTGTGGTGGTGGGGTTTTCTTTGTTTGTTTGTTTGTTTGTTTGTTTTTTTACTAATTTTATTTATTTCTGTATGTGTACGAATGTACTGTCTGCATGCAAGTCTGTGCACCCGTGTCGTGCAATGCCTCAGAGGTCAGAAGTGGGTGTCGGATTCCCCTGGAGCTGGAGTTCTCCTGGAATTGGAGTTTCAGACGGTTCTCAGCCGCCATGTGGGTGCTGGGGATCGAACCCGGGTCCTCTGTAAGAGCGGTCGGCGCTCTTAACCGCTAGGCCATCTCTCCAGCCCCCTTTGTTTGTTTTTAAGGTAAAGTCTCATATAGCCTTGCCTGGTGGGGAACTTGCTATGTAGATCAGGCTGGCCTCTGCCTCCAGAGTGCTGAGATTAAAGGTGATTTGAAATAGGTGTTCCTGTGTTTTCACAGCTGTGTATGCCAAGATAGCTAGCCCATAAGCTTGCAGGATTCTGGGGATTTTCCTGTCTCCTCCCATCTTGCCACAGGGGCTCTGTGATCACAGACAACATGCACCATAACACCCACTTTTAGTGGGTTTGACGATTCAAATTCAGGTCCTCACACTTGCATGCAAGTGCCTTACCCACTGGCCCATCTCCTAAGTCCAAATCTTGATCTTTTAAAAAAAATTTTTTTAAAGGTTTTATTTATTTCTGTATGTGTATGAATGTACTATATGCATGTAGGTTTGTGCACCCGTGTCGTGCAATGCCGCGGAGGTCAGAAGAGAGTGTCGGATTCCCCTGGAACTGGAGTTCTCCTAGAATCGGAGTTTCAGATGGTTCTCAGCTGCCATGTGGGTGCTGGGGATCGAACCCGGGTCCTCTGTAAGAGCGGTCGGCGCTCTTAACCGCTAGGCCATCTCTCCAGCCCCTAAAATTTTTTTTAAATTTTATGTGTATGAACGTACTGTCTGCATGTAGGTTTGTGCACCCGTGTCGTGCAATGCCGAGGAGGTCAGAAGAAGGTGTCGGATTCCCCTGGAACTGGAGTTAAAGATGGTTCTCAGCCGTCATGTGGGTGCTGGGGATCTAACCTGGGTCCTCTGCAAGAGCAGTCAGCACTCTTAACCGCTAGGCCATCTCTCCAGCCCCCCAAAATCTTGATCTTTTAAGGTAGATTTTATTATACAAATGCTCTGAAAGTGTTTCACAGCAAAAGTTTTCCTTCTAAGCAAGCTCCTGCTCTGTATTATCCTGCCACCTATTCCACAGCCTTTATCTTGAGGAACCCAAACTGGTCATCCCCCATCCAAACCAGTCTCTTCTAGTTTTTCCTATCCCTCCCTTTGCCCAGCTGAGGAACACTAGGTGTTATCTTTGATACTTCCTTTCCCTCACCTTCCTTTATTGACCCATCCCCACACCTAGAAAATTTTTGTCCCTTCAATATCCAATTCACTTACTTATCTCTACCTCCTGTCCACTCCCCTGGTCCAAGTGGTCACATCTCTTGTCTCTTATTCAGTTTATTCACAAGCACACTGGCTTTCTTTTTTTTTTAATTTTTTATTTTATTTCTGTATGTGTATGAATGTACTGTCTGCATGCAAGTTTGTGCACCCGTGTCATGCAATGCCACGGAGGTCAGAAGAGGGCGTTAGACTCCCCTGGAACTGGAGTTCTCCTGGAACTGGAGTTTCAGATGGTTCTCGGCCACCATGTGGATGCTGGGGATCAAACCCGGGTCCTCTGTAAGAGCGGTCGGCGCTCTTAACTGCTAGGTCATCTCTCCAGCCCCCGAACACTGGCTTTCAATAGAATCTCAAACCCAATCACATTCCACTGTTGCTTCCACACCTTTTAAAGTAGTTGTTGTTGAACAGTCTCCAAATCTTTCACAATGTGGGGTTGCTGCTTCTCGGGTTCTAAACTAGGCATGGTGCACAGACCTGTAACCCTAGCTCTTAGAAATCCTACACAGAAGGATTGTGAATGTGAGATCAGCCTGGACTACATAGTGAGATCCTATCTCAAAACACAAATCAGCTAGGTGTGGTGGCACATGCCTTTAATCCCAGCACTGGGGAGGCAGAGGCAGATGGATCTCTGAGTGTTCAAGGCCAGCCTGGTTTAAATAGAGAGTTCTAGGACAGCTGGAGCTACAGAGAGACCCTGTCTCAAAAACGACAAAACACACACACAAGAGAGATGGCTCAGCAGTTAAGAACTCATATTGCTAATTTTTCTGATTTATTTTTTTTTTTGGTCTTTTTGAGACAGGGTCTCCCTGTAGCCCCAGCTGTCCTGGAACTCACTCTGTAGACCAGGCTGGCCTTGAACTCACAAAGATCTGCCTGCCTCTGCTTCCCAAGTGCTAGGATTAAAGGTGTGCGCCACCATGCCTGGCTTCTGATTTATTATATTTTATTTCTTTTTTTTAACTAAACTTTTTTTTTATGTGTATGAGTGTAGTGTCTACATGTAAGTAGGTGCACCCGTGTTGTGCAAAGCTGCAGAGGTCAGAAGAGGATGTCAGATTACCCTGGAATTGGAGTTAAAGATGGTTCTTAGCCACCATGTGGGTACTGGGAATCAAACCCAGGTCCTCTACAAGAGCAGTCTGTGCTCTTAACTGCTGAGCCATCTCTCCAGCCCTATTTTTATTTTGTGTATGAGTGTATTGTCAGCATTCATGTAGGTGCACCTGTGTCATGCAGTGCCCACTGAGGTCAGAAGACACCATCAGATCACCTAGAATTAAAGTCACTGACAGTTGGTAGCTGCCAGGTGAGTACTGGGATTTGAACTTGGGTCTTCTGCAACAGCAGCCAGTACTCTTAACCGCTGAGCCATCTCTCCAGCCCCCTGATTTTTTTGTTTTTATTTTGTATATGAGTGTTTTGCCTGAATGTAAGTACACCCATATCATGCAGTGTCCACAGAGGCCAGAAGAGAACATCAGATCCCCTGGAACTGGAATTTGAGATGGTTGTTAGCTGCCTTATGAGCACTGGGGACTGAACCCAGGTTCTTTGCAAGAACAGCCAGTGCTCTTAACCACTGAGCAATCTCTCCAGCCTCCCATATTGGTCTTGGCAAGGGTCCTACTTCAATTCCCAGAACCCACAACACATAATTCACAACCACCTGGAACTCTAGTCCCAGGGGCTCTGACACTCTCTTCTGGACATATACACATATACGCATACTTAAAAAAAATATTGGGGGGGCTGGAGAGATGGCCTAGCGGTTAAGAGTGCCGACTGCTCTTACAGAGGACCCGGGTTCGATCCCCAGCACCCACATGGCGGCCGAGAACCGTCTGAAACTCCAATTCCAGGAGAACTCCAGTTCCAGGGGAATCCAAGACCCTCTTCTGACCTCCGCGGCATTGCACAACACGGGTGCACAGACTTGCATGCAGACAGTACATTCATACACATACAGAAAAAATATATATATTGGGGCTGGAGAGATGGCCTAGTGGTTAAGAGCTCCAACCGCTCTTGCAGAGGACCCGGGTTCGATCCCCAGCACCCACATGGCGGCTGAGAACCATCTTTAACTCCAGTTCCAGGGGAATCCAGTGCCCTCTTCTGACCTCTGAGGCATTGTATGACACGGGTGCACAAACCTACCTGCAGACAGTACATTCATACACATACAAAATAAATACAATTAAAAAAAATAAATAAAAATAAAAATATTAAAAACCCCACAAAACAAGAATTGGAATGTACCAGCATGAGGAAGAAGTCATGTTTGTATTCTGAAGCCTAGTTCTTCAGAGCTTTGCACCTTCTGACTTAGTATGCTTGAAGACTGTCCTGAGACCACCATGTAAGGAAACAGGGTTAGGGCACTAGAGATAAGGACATATGGAGGAAATCAGAGACACCTCAGGCAAAGGCTGGTGCTTACTGACTGATGTACTAGGGAGGCCATTTTGGATGTTCCTGTTCAGTTAACCTAAAGGAATACAGCTATATCAAGGAGGTCAAGTGCAAATAGCAGAATCACGAAACCCACATAATCATGAGGAAATTAGTTTTTTTAATTTTTTTATTTTTCGAGACAAGGTCTCCCTGTAGCGCCAGCTGGCCTGGAACTCACTATGTAGACCAGGCTGGCCTTGAATTCACAGAGATCCATCTGCCTCTGCCTTCCACGTGCTGAGATTAAAACCGTGCACCACCATGCCTGGCCCCCTCTTATTTTTAAAAGTTGTTTAGGCAGCCTGGCATGGTGGCGCATGCCTTTAATCCTAGCACTTGGGAGGCAGAGGCAAGCAGATTTCTGTGAGTTCAAGGCCAGCCTGGTCTACAGAGTGAGTTCCAGGACAGCTGGGGCTACAGGGAGACCCTGTCTCGAAAAGACCAAAAAAAAAAGTTTGTTTAGGCTACTAGATTTGGGGATGCTGATTTGTTATGTGTCAATAACTAAAATAGACACTTTCCTGTTATCTTTAGGGTTAAGATAATATTCTAAAAAGCCCAGAAGGCCCTATTTGTTCTGACCTCTTTCATGCCTTATGATCTATTTTAATTTTCTTTTTTTTTTTTTGGTCTTTTGCGGTTTTTTTTTTATTTTGCCAGGTTCTTGTGCTTCCTGACTGCTCGACACCAGGCTGGCCTTGAACTCACATAAGATCCGCTGCCTCTGCCTCCAAGTGCTAGAGATTAAAGGCGTGCGCCACCACGTATATTAACTTCTATAAACCCTCTGGGGTTGGGAGACCTTTGGATTGTGTTATGGTTTTCGAATTTTTATTCTTGTATGTGTATGATGTCTGTCCTGCATGTTAGGTTTGTGCACCTGTGTAGTGCAATGCCTTGGAGAGGTGAGCAAGAGACGTTGTTCGGGCTCCCCTGGAACCGAGTAAAGACGGTGGTTCTCAGCCGCCATGTGGGTGCTGGGGATCGAACACTGGTTCTCTGTAAGAGCAGTCATGCTCTTACTGCTAGGCATCTCTCCAGCCCGGTTATCAAATCTTAAATGCCCTACTAAGACATGTATTGGTTTGGCTTCCCATAGTGATAGTGTACTTATGGGGGAGGTGGTATGGCTGTCAGGAGGTGGGGCCTAATGGAAGTTAGGTCATGAGGGGTGTGTGGCCTGTTTGTAAAGTGGATATTGGGAACTTAGCCCCTTCTTGTTTCTCAGCTGCCATAAATAGTTTGAGTCACAATGTGAGTGCTGGGAACCAAGTTTGGGTCCTCTGCAAAAGCAGCCAGTGTCTTAACCAATGAGCCATTCTTAAGCCACTGTCCTAGTTCCTTTTTTTTTTTTTTTTTTCTTTTTTTTTTTTTTGGTCTTCGACAGAACAGGGTCTCGCTTAGCTAGTCTGTCCTGGAACTCACTCATTAGATCCAGGCTGGCGCTTGAACTCACAAAGATCGCATGCCCCTCCTCCAACTGGTGCTGGAAAACGTCGTGCGCCACGATGCTCCGCTGTTGTCTAGGTTTTCTTTTTACTTGCTAACAAAACACCTGAAATATGAAATTGGTAAGAGTTTATTCATTTTTTTTGTAATTTTTTTATCTTTGTTTTGTAATTTATTTTTGTATGTGTATGAAATGTACTGCTGATGTAGGTCTGTGCCCTGTGTCGTGCAATGCGCGGAGGTCAGAAGAGGGTCTCAGATTCCCCTGGAACTGGAGTTCTCCTGGAATTGGAGTTACAGACGGTTCTTAGCTGCCATGTGGGTGCTGGGGATCAAACCCGGGTCCTCTGCAAGAGCAGTCGTTGCTCCTAACCACTAGGCTATCTCTCCAGCCCTCATTTTTTTTTTTTAAATGTGTATGAATGTACTGTCTGCATGTAGGTTGGTGCACCCATGTCATGCAATGCCTTGGAGGTCAGAAGAGGGTGTCGGATTCCCCTGGAACTGGAGTTAAAGACGGTTCTTAGCTGCCATATGGGTGCTGGGAATTGAACCCAGGTCCTCTGCAAGAGCAGTCAGCGCACTTTAAAAAAAATTTTTTTTATTAATTTTATTTATTTCTGTATGTGTATGAATGTACTGTCTGCATGCAAGTTTGTGCACCCGTGTCGTGCAATGCCACGGAGGTCAGAAGAGGGTGTTGGAGTCCCCTGGAACTGGAGTTCTCCTGGAATTGGAGTTTCAGACGGTTCTTGGCCGCCATGTGGGTGCTGGGATCCTCTGTAAGAGAGGTTGGTGCTCTTAACCACTAAGCAATCTCTCCAGCCCAGAGTTTATTCATTTTACATCTCCCGGTCACAGTTCATTGCTCAGGGAGCCCAAGGTAGGAACCCAGCAGGAACCTGGAGGCAGGAGCTGAATAAAGCAGAGACCATGGAGGAATGCTGCTTACTGGCTTGCTCCCCTGGCCCATGCTCAGCCTGCTTTCTTTTTATTTTATTTATTATTTTATGTGTATAAATGTACTGTCTGCATATAGGTTTGTGCACTTGTGTCGTGCAATGCTGCGGAGGTCAGAAGAGGGCGTTGGATTCCCCTGGAACTGGAGTTAAAGATGCTTTTCAGCCGCCATGTGGGTGCTGGGGATCGAACCCTGGTCCTCTGCAAGAGTGGTTAGTGCTCTTAACCACTAGGCCATCTCTCCAGCCCCCTGCTTTCTTATATACTATACAACAACCTGCCCCGGGGGGTTGTTGTATAGTATATAAGAAAGCAGGCACCACCCACAATGGGCTGGGCCCTGGCACAATTGCTTGACAATCAAGAAAATACTCCACAGGAGTAATGGAGGCAATTCCCTAATTGAGGCTCCCTCAACCCAGCTGTGTCAAGTTGGCACTAACGCTATCCAGCACAGCCACCAACATTAAAATTTTTCTAAGTACATCATATGCATGCACTGTCCATGGAGGGCAAAAGAAGGTACTGGATAGCTTAGAACTGGAGTTACAGACTCTAGTTGGTTGCCGTGTAGGTACTGGTTGCTGAACCTAGGTTCAGGTTGCCATGGAGGTACTGGTTGTCCTCTTACAACATGGGTGCTGGGAACTGAACCTGGGTCCTCTGCAAGAGCAGCCAGTGCTGAGTTACCTCTCCAGCACCACTCTTACATTACTAACCCTACTCATTTATCTGCTGTCAGGGAAGCCTCCCCATGTCATATACCCATTACCAATGCTGTTAACACTGTGTGCTTCCCTCTGGACTGGGGGCAACTGAAGTTTGTATTTGATCAGTGATCTCACAATCAGTTAATGCAGGAATGAAGGCTGTTCTGTCTGATTTTGTTCACCACTTTATCCTTGTGCCGCACCATAGGACTCAACACATGAAATGTTTGTTGAATTTATAAATAAGGTGGGTGAGAAATACAACACAATATTTATAAACAAAAGTATAACAAAGTAAGGTTTTATTTGCAATGGGGTTTAAACTACTAGAGATAATTCTAAGATGTTTTAAAATGTGTTGAGCATCCAGCCGGGCGTGGTGGCGCACGCCTTTAATCCTAACACTCGGGAGGCAGAGGCCTCTTTGTGAGTTCAAGGCCAGCCTGGTCTACAGAGTGAGTTCCAGGACAGCCTGAGGCTCCAGGGAGACCTTGTCTCAAAAAGACAAAAAAAAAAAAAAAAAGTGTTGAACAGAAGAAAGAAAATAAGAAAAAAAATGTGTGAACAATGGGGGAGGCAGCATTCAAAGAAGTACATGGCTTGCCAAGAGAGCTATTTAAGGAGAATACTATTTTGAATTGATAACTTCTTGTATGTTTGTCACAGAAGAACTAATCATAGTTTAGTCACACATTTTACTTCTTTGATTCCTCCACAGTCTTCCAAAATGAGTGGGAGATTAAAGGGGTGGATGTAAGTATTCATTAGTTGGTCCTGATGGTTGCTACTCCTGTACATGGCATGCTGCTGTTTCTCTTTTGGAAATTAATGTTACTCTGCACTCCCATCTTCAGGCTCAAGGCTGGATGAGAAGGGTAGTGGGGAAATGGTGAGGTTATATTTAAGGGTGCAGAGTTCATCCTCCTTTGCCTTGCGATCATTGCATGTTGTAACTTTCTGCTCACTTCCTGTCCCCTAGGAAGCTAGTCTGTAGAAGAAAATAGGGCCAGTATCTGACAGAGCCCATTTGACTCTCCCTTTTGCTACCTTCCTTTCTGATCTTTCACTGATTTCCGGTCAAATTATGAATTTTTCCCTCTGCTGTATCTTCACAAAGATAGGTTCTCAGTTACTACTACAAAACTCAACTCATCGTCAGGTGGGATAACCTTACTGTTCCTCCTTTGGAGGGCAGATAGAAATAATGATTGGAGTTTGCATGATTACGTGATTAGGCGTCTCTGCTGGGGGGGGGGGAGCGGGACGACAACAAACAAAAGGAACAGCTGGGGCTTACGGGGACCCTAGTCTTAAAAAAAAAGACTAAAAAAAAAACGAAAGAAAGACAGATCATAGATGTGGCATGATGTGACTTTATAAAACAACAAGCGGTTCTACCTCAAGGATTGGCACCCCACGCAGAGATACATGCACGGGCCATATTTATTTCGAAGCTCTTTGTACTAATAGCAAGGAGCTGCGAAACAACCGAAATGCCCTAACTGATGAGGTGGATAGAGAAAATGTGGTAAACTCTACACAATGGAGTTCTATGCAAGCATGAAGAAAACATGGAAAATTAACATTGTAAATGATGTCCATTTTAAAAACTCTTGTATAGATTTACGCAATCCAGTCAAAATCCCCAAGAGTTTCATTCACAGGCTGGGAAACAAAAGTTCTTAAAATTCATTTGGAAAAACAAAAGACCCGAATAGCCAAATCAACTCTCTGAGTGAAAAGAGCACACAGGTGGGATCTCATATTATACAGATTTCAAACTATAACTACACGGCTAAGTCATAAACAGCCTGGTACTGGCACAAAACAGACCGTGTTGACCAATGGAATAAAACAAGATCCAAATCTGAGCAATACAATTTACAGCCATCTCATTTGACAAGGGGGCCAGACACCAAATGGAAGAAAAGAAGATCTTCAGCAAGTGGTGTTGGCAAAACTGGACTCCACTTGTTAGATAGAATAAATTAAAACTCCTTCATTCCCTTTTAAAAAGTTCAACCTCAGATGGATTAAAGACCTCAACGTGAAACCCATAACTCGGAGGTGATAGAAGAAAAAAGTTTGGTGAGCAGACTACAAGGACTAGGCGGTAGGAAAAGGAACTCCTCAAAAATCAGACAGCAGCTGCACAGCAGAATTCAGGTCGACACTGACAAATTGGGACCTCATTAACACTCAAAGGCTTCTGTACATCAAAAGAAGCCCAATCAAGGAAGTAAGAGAAATCCCACAGAGTGGGAGGAACTTCCTGCAGAAACATCGAAACAAAGCATTGATTTCAGCATAATATAAACTCTCAAATACAAAGAAAAAGAACAACAAATGAGTCCACTCAATAGATGGAGAAAGATGAACAGAGACTCACAATGACAGAATTAGAGATGTTGAGAACACCTAGAAACTGTCAACATTAATAATCATTTAAGGAATGCAATAAAACCACTTTTAAGATATCAACAGCAAACAAAAAAACTGGCTAGCAAACAAAAAACAAATGATCCAGTGTGAGAGGTGTGGGGAAAGGGGAATCATCCACTGCTGGTGGGAATGCAAACTTGTAAGCACACTAATGGAAATGCAGTGTGGAGAACCCTTGGGAAGACTTGAATTGACTTTTGCCACCCGACCACGCCATACCACTCCTGGGCATGTACCCCTCAAGACTTACGCCACCACAAGAGATACATGCCAGCACCCCCTTTTTATTCGGCAGCTTCTCTCACAATTGCAAGGAGCATGGAATCCAACCAAATGCTCCTAACTGACGTAGTGGATAGAGAAAATGTGGCTACAATTACAATGGAGTTCTATGCAGCATAAAGAAGTACGACATCATGGCTTTGCAGGAAAATGGCGGAGCTAGAGGACATCATGCTGAGTGAGTAAGCCCAGTCCCAAAAAAACAATGACGAATGGTATTCCTCATCTGTGGATGCCTAGTGCCAATTACGCTTAGTTGTAAGTTTCTTGTGAGGGCTCCTTGGCTTTTGTCCCAGAGTTGGGCAGATGCTATGTTGGAACAACAGAAACACAACAAAAAGAAAAGACTGATACAGAATTGAACTGAACAGTGAATTGCTGCTCAAAACAGTCAACTCCCATGGACAATATTGGAGAAAGCTAAGAGATGAAAAGCATGTTTTGGCAGAATGGATGAGTTTCTGTGGGGGTGGGGGGATGGGCGGTGATCGCGCTGTCGTAGGATCTCTCGCTCTCAATAATTAAAAAATAAAATAATTTCAAGAAACTCTAAAAAAAAAAAAAAAAAAAAAAGAGACGACATGCGGGTGTGGTGGGTGCACGCCTTTTCCAGCACTTGGTAGCAGAGGCACGGCGGATCTTTGTTTGTTCAAGGCCAGCCTGGTCTACAGACGTTTGTAGTATCCAGCGACAGCTTTTTTTGTAGGATTACAGGGAGAACCCTGTCCTCGACAACAGAAAAACCCAGAAATCAAAAAAAAACGACATCAGATGAGCTTTTATGCAGGAAAACTTGGCAGAGCCATGGAAGGACATCATGCTGAGTTGAAGTAACACAGTCCCAGAAAAACAAACGACATAATGGTATCTAATCTGTGGATGCTTAGTGTCAATCTACCTAGTTGTTTCCTGTTTATGGCCCCTTGGGTTTTTGTCCAAAGCAGTTTGGGAGTGATAACATATTGGAAACAACAACAACCAACAGAAAGGACTACATCAAAGAACGGACTGAAACTGAACTGCTGCTCAAATCAGTCAACTTTCATATGGAGTATATTGAGAAAGACTTGAGAAAGAGATGAAAAGCATGTTTGGCAGAATGCATTTGAGCTTTTGGTGGGTCTGGGGGGGACATGGTCCTAGATTTGATAATAATAGTATATATAAATAAATAAAAAATAGTTTAAAAAAAAGACAAAAGGGTTCCTAAGTATTCTATTGACAGAAAAAAAGGAGATGGGGGGAGTGACAAAATGGCTTGGAATTTTGGTCACGTTACGGTGGCTACTATAAATATCTGAGTTCAGCCGGGTGGTAGGAGTGCGCCTTAACCCTAGCACCTTGGAGTCAGAGGCGGGTAGGATCTTTCGTGTGTGTTGGCCAGGCTGCGCTGTTCAGAGTGAGTTTCCAGCGACAGCTGGGGCCTACCAGGGAGACCCTGTTCGAAACAGAAAGACAAAAAACATTGACTTCAATCTCCAGGACCCACAAAGCAGGATCCGAGAAACCAGCTCCAGAAAACTTGTTCCTGGGAACAAACTTGTCCTCTGACCTTCGCCTACCCAACGCTGTGCCATATTCTTCTCTTTCTCAAGTACATACATATAATTAAAAATGCAGGTTTTTTTTTATAAAGGTGGGAAAGTATTATACAGACAGCTGGGTCTTTCATTAGTAAGGACAGGAGTAACAAAAGTAAGCCAGATTACTAGGCTTAAGGAGAGACCTAGCCCCCCCCCCCCCCCCCCCGCCCCCCCCCCCCCCCCCCCCCCCTGCTACCCAGTGGCCTAGATGCTTGAGAACTGTAACCAAGAGTCCTATGCCCAAGCCATTCATGGGAATGGAGGGAAAACTAGTGCTAAAGGCTTCTAATGGAGCAAGAGGAGAGATGAGACAGCCCCCTAACCTTCCAACCCCATCAATTTCTCTTTTTGTGTGTGTTTTCTTTTTTCGATACTGTCCTTTGTTTACCCCAGCTGTCCTGGAACAGATTCTGTAGACCAGGCTGGCCTTTTGATACTCACAAAGATCCGCTGCCTCTACCTCTGCGTAGTGTAGGATTAAAGGCCTGCACCATCATGCCAGCTTCCACCCCTGCCATTTTCAGGGAGAGATAGTGCCCTAACTTAGCTACACATTACACCCCTTCCTAAATTTTTTTCTCAGGGTTTTTTTTCCCCCCCCACTGAAGGAAGGCAAGAGATTTTATTTCAGTCCCTGGGAAGTCTCCCCAGAAGGTGGGGCCATCATATGTCCTTAGGATCTATATTGGCGAGGAGAAGCCTGCAGGCTTCCATTGCTATCAAGTCCATTTCAAGGCCCAAAAGTTTGTTCCCAGACCTTTTACAGCTCCATGTCTCCGCTGGTGACCCAAAGGCTGTCACTAAATCCTGCAAAGCACCATCCAACTTTGTTTCCCAAGGGTCACATCTGCTATACATTCATCAGATTTCTGCCTTGTCAGTATCCTCTTCCCCACCCTTGACCCCTCCCTGTGACATGAATTCTAGATTTAAGACCTGCATCTCCAAGCAGGAGGCAGGGTTCCGGTTCCCCCAAAGACTATCATTTACTTCCTGCCAGGACCAGCCTGGCTTCTTTTGAACAACAAATCCACTTCTGTATTCCACATGACATCTTGGCTCGTTAGGTTCTTACCCCTTTTTTGGTGACATTTTTTTTCTTTTCTCCTTGGTGAACATTTTCAAGGCCATTTCTGAGTTACTTCTGAAGGTTTCTTGTATCTTCGCTGGCGCTCGCTTTGCTTAGGGCCTGGGCAATTAGGAAGCAGGGGAAGGATCAAAGACCGATGGCAGGGGAGAAGCCTCAGTTCACTCGCTCGCGGAACGCGTGAGAAGCTAGTCCTTAGAAGCGACACACGGAAGGGTGGGCGGACTAACTTCTCAATTCCTCACCGTGGGAGAAGCGAATATGGCTTTTGTCTGCCTAGTGGCTTACTCCGACAGCCGGAAGCGTTTGTGGGTGGGGCTACTCTTGATCCGACTGCGCTTGCTGGACATAGGACAGACAGCTGGGGAGGCGCTTCTCTCGTGCCGGTGCAACCGCTCCAGGGGTGGGCCTTCTGGCGCTTGCAAATGGTCTATTTCTTTGGAGTGCGACCTTGTTTCCCACATAGAGATATGTCTATGTCATACCGTTTGCCCGGGCGTCGCTTGTACTCAGCACCCTGTGAGTAATGGGTAGTTGGAACAGGGCAGTTTTATCTTGGGGAACGGCCAACAGAAAGGGGCCTCAGTGGCAAGGAAGATAGCTTGCTCTGCTCAGCCTGGCTCTGTCTTCCTGGGACTTTCCCCTGCAAAGTGAGGACTTTTTAGTAGATAACCTCAGTCCATTCTGGGTAGATAGCGTGGCCTCGACATGTCTCTTGAGCCTTCAACTCACCTGTAGGGCACCCAGATGTTCTGTTAGCTGCTCTGCACTTGATACCCCCAGTAAGACTGAACTCACACCATCACTTCGGAGACACCAGGCTAGGGCCAGAAGAGGAAAAAAAAGACCTGATGGGGATTAGTGAGCACACAGAACAGATTTCAGAAGGGTCTGAGGCAAGAGGGTCTTCCCTAGAAGACAAATTAAGGGACCTTGGGACTGGTACTCAGCAGGGAGACAGAGACCCCCTGCAGGGGCCTTGGCTGGCAGGGTTCACCTATAGCAAAGTTGGCACAGTGCAGGCCCCAGCTGGTTGAGGCAATAGGGGAAATCCATGATCTCTGGCTGTTGTTGCCTTTGCCATCTCACTCTGCAACCTTTCCTTGGCCACTGGTACCCCTGGGGAAGCCTAAGGACAGTTAGCCAAAAGGGTATCCTTCCCTTCACCACATAGCAGTTAGCCCAGCCCTGCCTCCTGAAGCCACCAGATCTCACCTTGATAGTGCCCTTGCAAGTATCTGGAACTCGCCCATCATACTTGCTAGTAATGAGACCACAGGCCAGAGGAGACCAAGTAACTGAGCCAACACCTAAGAGCAAGAGATTTGACATGGGACAGGGACCTATGCCAATGGGTGAGAAGGGAAAGGTAGGGGCGAGGGTCTGCACACCAATCTTGTGGTAGAGTTCAGGCAGCTGCATCTCCATCTTCTCCCTCTGAAACAGGTGGTGCTCCGCTTGTTCACACACAGGAGGAATCAGATTGAACTGTCTGGCCATGGAGTAGGCCTCCTGGTTTGGTATGGAGAGGAGGTGGGTCAGAGCACCCCCTTCAAGAGGGCAGTGGGGTATGGAGTTCCCATGTGAAAAGGGAACCAGGTAAGGGATGGGGAATGGAGGGGTCACATACCATGATTTCTGTAGCCATCTCCCCATCTGGATGTCCCCCAGTAGAGGGCCATGCCCTGGTTGATAACATAGGTCATGGCTCGCACAATCTCTAGGCACGCAGGAGAGGAAAAGCCTCACTGATCCCTCGAATCCTAAACTCCAGATCTACCCAACCTAGACTCCGTTCACCCCACCAGGCCCCAAGCATGCCTGCAGTCAGAGCTTTGTGCCTTGTTCAGTTCCTAGGGTCTAAGCCTCTGCTGTGGAGCTTGGGGGTTTTTAAGTGAGGGGAACCTGGCTTCCTGATGAAAGTTTGAGAAAGTACCCAGTTTTGAAGGGCTGTCAGGTTTAGGGGTGCCATTATTACCCTCCATAGGACTGTTAGGGTCTGAACGATTGGCGAAGACTATGTCCACGTATCCCAGTTGGAGGCGTTCCAGGGATCCTTGCAAACCTAGAAGTAGAGTTCAGAGAGGAAGATAAATACTCAGCTTCAGTTTGTTAAGAAATCAGACACACCCCCTTGTCATGGTCAACTTAATCTTCCAGGTCAGGACTTAGAAATGTTCCTAATTCGCCGGGCGTTACGGTGGCGCACGCCTTTTAATCCTAGCACTTGGGAGGCAGAGGCAGGGCGGATCTTTGTGAGCTCAAGGCCCAGTGCTCTGGTCTAACAATCGTGGAGCATTCTAGGGACAGCTGGGGCTACAGGGAGACCCTGTCTTCGAAAAGACCAAAAAAAAAAAAAAAAGAAATGTTCCTAATTCCTCTGGCTTTCATTTTCATCCACTTCAGGTTCCCAGCCCCCAATTCTTACCTTCAATGATATGTTTGCGACTCAAGCCTCGTTCAGTTTCTGCCCTGTAAGAAAATGTTAAGTCAGAGATGAGATTTGACAAAGATAAGGATGAGGGCTCCTCTGGAGCTATGAGGAACAGGGATCTGGCGGGGCCTCACAGGCAGAATGTGAGCCAGGGGCAGGTGTGGGAGAGCAAGCCCTGCCCCTCTCCCAGAACTCATTGCAGTTCTCAGTCACTTACTGTCCTCCCCAAAAAATCTTGGTGGTGATAACATAGCTTGATCTCCTGGAAGAAGAGAAATGGGAGCCAGCGAGGAAAAGAAGGTTGGATGACCATGTCTCTAGCAAGTCCCCAAAATGGTCTTACCTCCAACCTTTGCTCTTGAGGATGTTGCCTAGGGTTCTTTCAGCCCTGAAATAATGACAGCGTAAGAGCACTGACCTCCCAAGGTAGCTCAGTTCCTTCCCCTCCTCCCAGCCTCTCCTTGTGAAGTACAGCAAAACTCCAGGGGCCAATTTCAAATCTTGGCTCCATTTTGGACAAATAAGAGGGTTCCTGGAGCTAGTGCTGTAGTCACATAGTTTTTATCCATCTGTTATGTATTAACTGTGTACCAAGTCCTATGGTGGATGCAAAGGGATATATGAGGATGAGGTGAGAGAAACAGACCTGTGAAGTTAGGGAGCACACTGCCTTTTCTGGTTTTAATCATCTGGGCTGCTATCTCCCTTCTCTGAGCCTCTGTAAAACACTACCCATCCTCCTGAGCTCAGCTCAGATTTCTGCCTGATTATCAGTCTATGTTGAGTTTTTCTTCACTTAGCTTCCAGAGTTAGTTACACAAATTCTCTCCCTCTGCCTCATCTCTCCTAGCCCCTTTTTTTGGTGCTGGTGGTAGTGCGGGTGGGAGTATAAGAATCTCACTATGATATCCCCAGGTTGGGCTTCAAACTTGCAGTAATTCTCCCTTAGCCTTCTAAATGCTGGGACTACAGGTCGCTCTACTCCATCATGCCCAGACTTATGGTTCTTTAGCAAAACACCAAGATTATGGAATAATGTGACAAATCTTAATTTGTTATGATGGACTGTTATTTAAATGTTTATTTGATCTTTCATATGTCTTGTTCTTTTTATTTGTCCAATCACTTAGACTGTATACTTGTTAAAGTTATGTTGGTCTCATCCCAAAAGCACTGCCTGCTTTGTGTGCAGATACAGCTGTACAAAGCTGTATCTGTCAGAAGCTAGTACAGTTATGGCAGCTCACAGAACGCTGTGAACAACTTTGAGGAGTTGGGCAGAGGGGGAGCTGTCATTTAGGTCAAGTCTTGAGGATAAGTAGGAGTGTTTATTAGGTGAAGAAGTAGAATAGGCTAGCCCAGAGGAGAGTCCTAGGCAGCTTTGTAATTCTCAGGATATATCTGTTCATTTATTTATGCCATAGCATAGTATGATTCCATTGACCTCTAAGCCAAGAGGGGGACTGGTGTAGGAACTACAACTCCCATAATGCTTTGGGGGCCCATGAGCTGGAAAGATTGGACTTTAATGCTCCCAGAATTCCAGTTTTGGTTTTGTTTTCTTTTTTTTAAAAGGGGAAACCAGAATCTCTGTTCTCTCAGCCTTCTAAATATAACTTAGCTCTTTCACTCCAGTTCTTAGCTTTCCTGCTGCAGTACATCTTCAGGCTGCTGGCTCAAAAGGGTACTTATCACCATGCCTCATAGGGCTACTTGTCAGTAACATCTTCTGCTGCAGGGGGTGAGAGAAAGTTGGAAGACTGAACTACAAAGCTCTTTTTTCATTAATCCTTCCCTCACTGTTGACTTCTAAACCATTACTCCAGCCTTTGTTCCCATCCTTGTTCTCCCATTCTTCCTGGCTTTCAGCCTTATATCCCTCATCCCCCCATGCTTGCCCAGACTCTATCCCAATCCCACTAATACCCTATCGGATTCCTTCACCACAACCACCTCTACTCTGCTTCTAGGTCCCATCACTTATACCTCATCTGAGATCTGAGAACCAAATGTGACCCAGGTACCTGCAAAAGAGAAGTCAGGCACATGAGAACCATGGGAGGCAGGCCATAAAAGAATGCTTCCTTCCTTTAATTCTTATTCTAACTCACCAAGGCCAAGGCAGGACACCCGGAGACCAGACTTTCCTAAGTTCCTGCAGGATAAGGAAGCAGCAGGAAAGGGTGAAGTCTCCATTAGGGACTTGGATTATCAGCCCCCAGCTCCCGTCCTTCCAAACTGAGAAGCCCTCAGGGGGTCTCAGTTCAAAGAAACTAGACCCAGTGGGCTGATGGGATTGGACAATGCTATCCCCACAGCAGAAGCCCTAGGAATATTGTTGAAAGAACAAGTGAACAAATAAGTGAACTTGATGTTCCTCTAGAGCCGTCTCGCTACCACAGTGCTTCTTCCTCCTCTCCTGTGTGCTCTGTTTGATATTCTCTGGGGAGAGGTCCTGCTTTTATTTAGGTCATCTCTGGTATGTGTGGAGTAGTGGGCTTTGAGAAGTGCAGCTGACTGTGGTGAGAATGGACCCTCCGTCAAAGAATCCCACGCTAAAGGGTGACACCACAATGAAAAAGTAACAAATCAAGTTCAGGCACTTGGATAGGCAAGGGTCTCTGGCTAGTCTGAACACATAGACGAGGCTCCAACAAAGGCAAATGGGGGTGGGGTGAAAGGTGGTTTTGACAGGAAAGCCCAGTTTTCTCTCTTCCTCTCTTCATTGGCTTGTACAGATTGAACTAGCAAACCTCCTCTTCTTCCCAAGGCATCAGACTCAGGAAGTCACCTCTACTTCTAATCAGGGCTGCAATAGGGAGAGGATTGGATACCTCAGGCACATCAGTGACCTCACCTCATTTTCAAGGAGAAGCCCTCTACTCTCCTCTCCTCCCCCAATTCTTGACTCTGAGAGTCCCTGGCCCACAGTTCTCTGAGATAAAGTAAATTCCATACACCCTCTCCACCTAGGGGGATGAAAGATGTGCTCTCAAAAAAAAAAAAGAAATAACAAATAGGATGTGCTCCGTCTTGCAGTATATCCCCTTCCCCAGATGTGCTCCGTCCTTGCAGTATATCCCCTTCCCCAGATGTGCTCCGTCCTTGCAGTATATCCCCTTCCCCAGATGTGCTCCGTCCTTGCAGTATATCCCCTTCCCCTCTCCTGCCTTGCTCTCACCGGGGGAAAGGTCGAAGGAGACTGGCCTTGGGACTGCTGGGAGCAATATCTGGGTCAGGCGCCCCAACAGGCCAGAGTGAGATGTTGTTACCATCCCTCCTCTCCCCAGGACGCCGACCCAAGGACACTCCATTGCAAGGGGGAGTCCCCAGCCCAGCTTTCTAACAGATAAGCAAGGAAGCTCGGGGGCATCTCCTAGGTCTGGCAGGACTCTGTCAACCTTGGTAAACTTCATCTACTCATAGTTGGGTGAAATGACAGAGACCAACAAGGGACCAAGTAAGGGAGTGCCAGTGGTGGGGAAGAAACAAATGGAGACCTTTTAAGTGAAGTCTGAAGGGGTCTTGGCGACTACCCCAGGAAGCCTCGAGGGTCCTGAAAGGGGAGTGAATGGGTAGGCTGCACGGCCACCCCATACCTGTATTTCATGCCAGTGCCTCTGCCGGTGCTCTCTCGAAGGGCCCCAGCGGGTGCTGGGGGTCGGGGGACCAGTGCAGCCCGTGCCTTGGGGCCCGAGCCTCCACCCCCCGGAGGGTTCCCGTGCCCTGTGCCCACTGGCCCTCCATTACCGCCCCCGGGGCCTGGCCGGGGTCCACACAGACGGTCCTCACTGCTCCGGCTGCGAAGGTTCTGCTCCGTACAAGCGATAGACACCTGCATGCCGGCTGGCCAGGGTGGGGGAGGGGGCTCCAAGGGAGCGGGAGGAGCGAGCGGGGAAGTCCGAGGGCAGACTCCCCGATAGTGGCGCGATCTCTGGAAGAGCGGGAAGGCAGAGGACACTGCAGCAGAAGCCGCCAAGCAGGCTCAGGTCCGCGGGGGCGGACTGCTGGAGGTCGCGGGGTTGGCGGCGGGAAGGGAGAAAAGTGGCGGGGGGGGGGTGACAGAGGGTGTATTCAGATTTACCGGGAGCTGTAGTACAAGGGGTAGGAGCGGGGGAACGGATAAGGGTAAAGACAAAAGTCGATGGCGGTCTTTCGGAGAATAGAGACCCAGGGACAGGGGTGGCGAAAGGCGGATGGCACTTCAGCTGGAACCGCTGCGGGACCGCTGAGCTCCCAGTCAAGGAGGCAGGCGGCCCAGCTCATCCACATGCAGGCCCCACCCCTTAATCTGCATAGGAACCGCTCTCTTCCGAGCCAGATCCTGCCGTTTCATTTACGGAAATGCTCCGCCTGCCCCAATGTTCAGGATCTTAAAATATTCCTTGCCCGGATGGAGCTAGGAACATGGTTATTCAGCTTTTGGGGACTCGACGCAGTGTCAGCTTTCCTCCTGTTCTGTGACGTTCAGTCGAGATGGATTTTTTTTGTTCCCGAGAAAACAAGGTTTGGAGACACTATCACAACTAAGGGTGAGGAGGGATGTACGTACTACATCTAGCGAGCCGTAGCAAAGCTTACTACCACAATTCGACAAAATGCAACAACTATCTAGTGCAAAATGTGAACAAAGCTGCTGAGAAAAAAAGCCCGTTGAAAAAGACCTCTTTGTAGGTTTCAAGGGTATGTGGCTTGCCCTAGTTACCTCTGTGTGGGTCAGACTGGGAGGCCCACTGAAACTGACACACTCAGGCAGCAAAGGGTGACAACAAGTTTATTCTTTGCTTTTAAGAGTCAGGTAGGGGGTAAAACTGGAGAGGAGTCTCGGGGGTTTCATTCTGGTAACCTGAAAGCAGGAGAGTGGTGGACCTTCAGGTTGAAGCTCCGGGGAGTGGGTGGAAGAGCTCACAATCCCGCAAGTCAGGAAGGGCTCAGGCAGTCACAGATTCTCCTGAGGGTGAGGTAGATGTTTCAACCAGCTCCGGCAGAGAAGAAGGGCAAAGAGCGGACATAGGCGTCTAGCCGGGAGCGAAAGAGCTCACTTTGCACCGTTTGTCCCAGTGGGCATAGGGGATTCTTCACGACCAACTCCACATACAGCTGTGAAGAGGAGGGTGGAAGAGCCAGGTTTGGGACACTTCTCATTTTCAACCCCAAACCTTGTATTACCCTGCACAAGGAACAGGCAAGCCCTCCCTTAGGAGAAGCTATTAGTAAAAGGTGTTTAAGGACCTAAAGACCCCGGAGAAAACGGAATCTGATAGGGATATAATACAGAAGGATTGGGGCAGGACACCTGAAAGTCTCCTAGGGCTCTTGTAGAAGGGTTCCCCTGGCTGACACTGACCGCACTGTAGATGTGGTGCAGCACATCTCGGATGGGGCCTACGCCCAAGTCAGTGTTCATGACAACCTTGATTCCAGTGGGCGTCTCGTAGTAATGGAGTTTGTAACGGCTAGTTTGGAAAGCCAGAAAGCCATCCTTCCTGCAGAAATGAGGATATTAAGGACAGGAGTGGAATCATTCCCCAAGAAATACTTGTGATCCCTTTAGTCAATTCCCTCTTCTGAATTGCTTAAAAAGATGGTTGTAGCAACCTGGTTGAGTAAAGACACCTTCTCCACTCAATTCAGCTGCTGCCTCTGACCGCTCCCTGGGACAGCTTCAGACTCTTGTCCGGGATTCAGGCCTTCTCTAAGACCCCCCCTCCCCTCTCTAGGGGCCACCAGTGTCCCTTNAAGGCGGCTCTTTGTGAGTTCAGGCCAGCCTGGTTACAGAGCACATAGACTTCCAGGGCCAGCGGGGGCTACAAGGAAGTATCGAAAACGAGACACACACAAAAAAAGGAGAAGGAAAATTTCTGGGGTGTGCTAAAGGCGGTCCTCAGGCGGGATCCCAGACCTATCCATTTTGGAAACCCCTCTCCCTCTGTGCTCTCATATTTACGAAACGCCTTTTAAGGCACTCGTTTTTTGCCCTGCCATGTCCCTATGAACTGGCTTAGGGCCATAGTACTCTTGGTTACAGGTTCTCAAGCGAGCATCTAGCAGCACCATTTTTGGGAATGAGGACCACCTGGCATAGGTTCTTCTTTCAGGCACTAGGTAATCTGGGATTACTTTTGTTACCTCGGGGTCCTACTGACTGGAAAGCGACCCAGCCCAATGTGCTGTTAATAAGTCTATCCCACCTGTGTTTTACAAAAATTAAAACTGTTCAATTTTAGTATTATGTATTGTACATTGATGGAATGTTTCGGCTAAAGACTCGCCACAATCAAAGGGCCAGGCAGGACGTATATGGGTAAAAAATACAATGTCACTCTTTTTTCACGGGGATCAAGAGGAGCATAGATTTCGTCAAAGTGTCAACCCCCAAGCTTATTATTGGACGACTTCTATACGAGCTGCTTTGTACTCTCACTGCTATGTTAGGATCGTTCCTGGATTTTGATTGATTGAAGTCATGTAATTTTTTTTTTTACTTTTTCGAGACAAGGGGTAACTTCCCTGTTTTTAAGACACGACCAGCTGACCTGGAAGTGAAACGTCACGCGGGACACCAGGCTTGGTCCGAGTAACACACCGACAAATTGATCCCCCTGCCGTCTGCCGCCTCAAGAGTCGCCTTGCTCTAGGGTGTGCAGGAAACAGGCGACACGGGCCACCACGACCGGCGACTGAGAAAACTCAGCCGACGATCCGAAAGAAACATATGGATCGTATTACGGACTATAAGCCCCCTTACTCAGCGATAAATCGGGCACCAGAAACAAGACTAACTGCACCATTACTAGGAACCTGTTCGTGGCACCCGCATCCCCGAACAACCCGAGGGGATGCTTACCAACACAAGACAAGATTCAGACGGTCTGCAGGCAGATACCCTAAGCGTGAGCTACACACGGTGTTGTTATCAGAAGAACGATTGGGTTGAATGTGGGATGGAGAGATTATATTGTACTCAAATCCACTTTAGACTACGCATGAGTCCCCCCCCCACGGCCACCAGGAATTGCTCACATGCCTTCATGCACCATAAACCAACATGCTCTTCATCTCTTTCTCCGTCTTTCCCATCTAATTTCCAGCGTCTTGCGAACGTCTCCCCGATATGACTGATTTGCGCGAAGTTCCGTTTCAGGTCTGGGTTCTTTGATGGCAGTCCTTTCTGTTGTTGTTGTGTTTCCACGCGTATGTAATTACCCCATCTCGGCACAAACATGCTTTGGGACAGAAGTGTCTCAAGGGGGCAATTACACAGGGGTAAGAAAAATCGCAAAATGACTAGGTAATTGGACACTTAGCACTCCATACCGCAATGAGGGTCGATAAACGATTATGTACAGTTGTTTATGTCCGTCGGGGAAATGTTTACTTCACTCACAAGCCTGGGATTTCTCGCATCACCTTAGCTCTAGCCAATTTTCCCTAGCAAATGGGCCATAGGATGGTGTCGTTGTTAGTGTTGGAGTTTTTGGGTTTTTGTGGCCTGTTCGAGGACAGGGTCTCGGCTGTAATCCCACGCTGTCCGGGCACAGTATACTCCTCTGTGAGTACCAGGCTGGACTGGAACTACCTCACAAAGATCCGCTGGTGCCTGCCTCTGCCACACCACACAGTGGCACTATTTTGTAGACTTTACAAAGGACACTTGGGAACGGCGTGGCAGAGTGTGGCACCGACCCCACACCCGGCCATGCGTCATTTTTTTTTTTTTTTTTTTTTTTTTAGCGTTTCTTGAAATTTCTTTTATATTTTGTTTTTAATTTATTTTTAAAAACACACTAGGACCCGCTGGTGTTCCGGCCGCCATTGCCCGCAACCGCCACCCGAATCATCCATTTCTGCCAAAACGATGGTTTTGAAGTCTCAGTCTTTCTCGATATTGTCCATGTGGGGACAGTTGACGGTTTTGAGCAGAAGTCAACTGTTTCAGTCATTTCTTTAACCCAGTCTTTTTTTTTTTTTTTTTTTTTTTTTTTTTTTTTTTTTTTTTTTTTTTGTTGTTGTTGTTTCATTACGCCCAACTGCTTTGCATAAAAGCTCAGGGGGCCATTACCCACAACGACCTACTTACAACATGGGTTAATTGGGGCAGTAGGCATCCAGCCAGATGACGTAGATACCATTGGTGCATTTGTTTTCTACACATGTGTTGGGAGTTTTTGGTTGGTTTTTGGTTTGGTTTTTCCTGTGATGTTGTTTGGGCATTTTTTTTTTGTTTTTTTTTCCTGTTTTTGTTCGCCGGGAACAGCTTGGGGGGGGACGGTCTCTCCGGTGAGTTTAACTTCAGAGTACCCCTTTGCTCCGGCATGATGTCAGCACTGTTGTGATTGTTGTTCTCGTATCCTCTAAGCCTACCAGCCATTTAGGCGCTGACCAACCCAAAAGCCTCATCGAGAAACAAGTCATAGTAATAAACAGGCTTGCTTTACCCAGGACTGCCAATTACGAAACTACACAATTAGGCTAGTGGGCCGATGTTAGGCCCACCCAACATTTTCTCTATCCAGTATCAGTGAAAGAAGGCATTAAGGTTGCTTCCAGACTACATTGCATATTGTAAGAAGGAGAGCTGGAATAAACACAGGCTGTGCATGTATCTCTGTGGTGGCGTAATAGTCTTGAGGGTACATGCCCAGGCAGTGGTATGGCTGGGGCAGGGGGCAAGTTTACAGGCATTCCAAGATCTCCAAGGGGATCTCAGAACCCTAGGTTAACAAATCACGTGTGCCTAGATTTAAGCAGGAGTTTTGACGAATCTCACCACCAGAAGTGGAATGAGAAAAGAACGAAGTCGGTTAGTCCCATTTCCACTACAAGGAGCATCTCCAAGCAACCGTTTGGTATTCCTTTTAGTTTTTTATGTCTATGATTCTAGCCAGTCTTATTGGGTAAGCAGTGATATCTTTAAAGTGGTTTTCAGCACGGTTTCTCACTTTAAATGATTAGTGAATGTTGAACAGTTCTTGAGGTGTTTCTCAGACATCTCTATTCTGTTCACTTGTGAGTCTCTGTTCATTCTTTGCTCCATCTATTGAGCTGGAATCATTTGTTTTCTTTTTTCTTTGATTTGCAAGTAGTTTATATATTCTGGAAATTCAATGCTTGTTCAGATGTTTACTTGACAGAGAGTTTCCTCCACACTCTGTGGGATTTCTCTTCAATCTCCTTGATTGTTTCTTTTGATGTACAGAAAGCATTTTGAGTTTGAATGAAGGTCCCATTTGTCATTGTCGGACCTTGAATTCTTGTGCAGCTGCTGTCTGATTTTGAGGAGTTCCTTTTTCCTACGCCTAGGTCTTGTAGTCTGCATGCCAACTTTTTCTTCTATCAACCTTCGGAGTTTGGGAGTTCACGTTGAGGCTTTATCCTTTGGTTGACTTTTGTAAGGCGAAAGGTAGGGGTTTTAAATTCATTCTTCTACAAGTGGGATCCAGTTTTTGCACAACGCACTTGCTGAAGATGTCTGTCTTTTCTCCATTTGTGTTTCTTGGCCCCCTTGTCAAGATGAAGATGGCTTAAATTGTATTCGCTCAGATTTGGATCTTGATTTTGTTCCATTGGTCAACAGATCTAGGTTTTTTGTTTTTTTTTTGTCCTACATGTTTTGACTTAGCCTGTAGTTCAGTTTGAAATCTGGTATAAATGAGATCCCTCCTGTGTAGCTCTTTTCAGACTCAGGGTTGTATTTGGCTTATATCGGGGTCTTTTGTTTTTCAAAATGAAGATTTTAAGAACTTTTGTTTCCACAGCCTGTGAGAACTCTTGGGGATTTGACTGGGATTGGTTTAAATCTATACAAGAGTTTGGTAAAATGGACCCAGTCATTAACAATGTTACTTTTTCCATGCTTCTTACTTCACACTGCATGCATAAGAGACTCCATTGTGACGATGTTTACCACCATTTTCTCTATCCCACCTCCATCAATTGAGTGGCATTTCGGGTTAGGTTTCCAGCAAGCTCCTTTGCTATGGCAGCAAACGCAGCTGAAATAAATATCGGCCTAGCAACGCGGGGCCAAATCCTGAGGTAGCACGTGTGATCTCTTTAAAGTGGGCACAATGCCACATCTTGATCGTAGGACCTCTTCTTTCTTTTTAAGGTCACATTTACTCAGTATTTTTCTCTTATTTTTTTTTTTAAGACAGGGTCTCCCTGTAACCCCAGCTGTCAGCGATTTTTGTTTGTTTGTCGTCCCGTTACCCCCCCCCCCCGCAGTTAGACGCTATCACGTATCATGCAAACTCCAATCATTAATTTCCTATCTGCCCTCCAAAGGAGGAACAGGTAAGGATTATCCCACCTGACGATGAGTTGAGTTTTTGTAGTAGGTAAACTGAGACCTATCTTTGTGGAAGGGATACAGACAGAGGGAAAATGTCATAATTTGACCGGAAATCAGTGAAAGATCAGAAAGGAAGGTAGCAAAAGGGAGAGTCAAATGGGCTCTGTCAGATACTGGCCCTATTTTCTTCTACAGACTAGCTTCCTAGGGGACAGGAAGTGAGCAGAAAGTTACAACATGCAATGATCGCAAGGCAAAGGAGGATGAACTCTGCACCCTTAAATATAACCTTCACCATTTCCCCGACTACTTCCTTCTTCATCCAGCCTTGAGCCTGTAAGATGGGAAGTGCAGGATGTCACACTTCAATTCCAAAAGGAGAAACAGCCAGCATGCCAATGTACAGGAGTAGCAACCATCAGGACCAACTAATGAATACTTACATCCACCCCTTTAATCTCCCACTCATTTTGGAAGACTGTGGAGGAATCAAAGAAGTAAAATGTGTGACTAAACTATGATTAGTTCTTCTGTGACAAAGACGACATGGCCGGTGTGGTGGTGCACGCCTTTAATCCTAGCACTTGGGAGGCAGAGGCAGGCGGATCTTTGTGAGTTCAAGGCCAGCCTGGTCTACAGAGTGAGTTCCAGGACAGCTGGGATTACAGGGAGACCCTGTCTCGAAAAGACAAAAAAACCCAAAAAACAAAAAAACGACATCATGAGCTTTGCAGGAAAATGGCTAGAGCTAGAGGACATCATGCTGAGTGAAGTAACACAGTCCCAGAAAAACAAACGACAAATGGTATCCCTCATCTGTGGATGCTAGTGTCAATTACCTAGTTGTATTTCCTGTGTATGGCCCCTTGAGCTTCTGTCCAAAGCAGTTGGGAGTGATACATATTGGAAACAACAACAACAACAGAAAGGACTGCACCAAAGAACCGATTGAAACTGAACTTCTGCTCAAATCAGTCAACTTCCAAATGGAGAATATTGAGAAAGACTGAGAAAGAGATGAAAAGCATGTTTGGCAGAATGCATGAGCTCTGGTGGGGTGGGGGGGGACATGGGTCTAGATTTGATAAAAATATATATATAAATAAATTAAAAAATAGTTTAAAAAAAAAACAAAAGGGTTCCTAAGTATTCTATGAAGAAAAAAAGGGTGGGGGGAGGTGACAAAATGGCTTGGCATTTTGGCACGTTACGGGGCTTACTATAAAATCTGAGTTCAGCCGGGCGTGGTGGAGTGCGCCTTTAACCCTAGCACTTGGGAGGCAGAGGCAGGTGGATCTTTGTGTGTGTGGCCAGCCTGGTGTACAGAGTGAGTTCCAGGACAGCTGGGGCTACAGGGAGACCCTGTCTCGAAAAGAAGAAAAAAAAATCTGACTTCAATCTCCAGGACCCACATAGCAGGAGAGAAACAGCTCCAGAAAACTTGTCCTTGGAAAACTTGTCCTCTGACCTCTACCCAAACGCTGTGCCATATTCTCTCTCTCATGTACATACATATAATAAAATGCAGGTTTTTTAAAAGGTGGGAGTATTATACAGACAGCTGGGTCTTTCATTAGTAAGGACAGGAGTAACAAAAGTAAGCCAGATTACTAGGCTTGAAGGAAGACCTATGCCAGGCTACCCAGTGCCTAGATGCTTGAGAACTGTAACCAAGAGTCCTATGCCCAAGCCATTCATGGGAATGGAGGGAAAACTAGTGCTAAAGGCTTCTAATGGAGCAAGAGGAGAGATGAGACAGCCCCCTAACCTTCCACCCCTGCAATTTCTTCTTTTTTGTGTGTGTCTTTTTCGATACTGTCCTTGTAGGCCCAGCTGTCCTGGAACTAGTTCTGTAGACCAGGCTGGCCTTGAACTCACAAAGATCCGCCTGCCTCTACCTCCCGAGTGCTAGGATTAAAGGCCTGCACCATCATGCCCAGCTCCACCCCTGCAATTTCAAGAGGAGAGATAGTGCCCTAACCTTACACACATACACCCCTTCCTAAATTTCAGTCACTGAGAAGCAGAGATTTTATTTACAGTTCCCTGGGAAGTCTCCCAGAAGGGGGGCCATCATTATTGCCTTAGGATTATTGGGAGGAGGAAGCCTGCAGGCTTCCATTGCTATCAAGTCCATTTCAAGGCCCAAAAGTTTGTTCCCAGACCTTTTACAGCTCCATGTCTCCGCTGGTGACCCAAAGGCTGTCACTAAATCCTGCAAAGCACCATCCAACTTTGTTTCCCAAGGGTCACATCTGCTATACATTCATCAGATTTCTGCCTTGTCAGTATCCTCTTCCCCACCCTTGACCCCTCCCTGTGACATGAATTCTAGATTTAAGACCTGCATCTCCAAGCAGGAGGCAGGGTTCCGGTTCCCCCAAAGACTATCATTTACTTCCTGCCAGGACCAGCCTGGCTTCTTTTGAACAACAAATCCACTTCTGTATTCCACATGACATCTTGGCTCGTTAGGTTCTTACCCCTTGGTGACATTTTTTTTTTCTTTTTCCTTGGTGAACATTTTAAGGGCCACTTTTGAGTTACTCTGAAGGTTTCTTGTATCTGCTGGGTGTTGTCTGGGCCTTGGCAATAGGAAGAGGGAAGGATCAAGACCAGATGGCAGAGAGGAGAAGCTCAGTTCATGCCTGGGATTAGCGAGAAGGCCTAGTCCTAGAACGACACAGGAAGGGTGGGCGGACTACTTTCTCAATTCTCACCGTGGAGGAAGGATATGGCTTTGTTCATGCCTAGTGCTACTCCAGAAGCCGGACTTTGTGGGTGGGGCTACTCTGATCCGACTGCTGCTTGCTGGACATAGGAAGACAGCTGGGAGCGCTTCTCCGGCAGGTGCAACCGCTCCAGGGTGGGCCTCTGCGTCTTCAATGGTCTATTTCTTGGAGTGCGACTTGTTTCCCAAGAGTATGTCTATGTCCATCACCGTTTGCGGCGTCAGCTGACTCAGCACCTGGAGAATGGGTAGTGGAAAGGGCAGTTTTCTCTGGGGAAGGCCACAGAAGGGCCCAGTGGCAAGGAAAGATAGCTGCTTTCTCAGCCTGGCTCTGTCTTCCTGGGACTTTCCCCTGCAAAGTGAGGACTTTTTAGTAGATAACCTCAGTCCATTCTGGGTAGATAGCGTGGCCTCGACATGTCTCTTGAGCCTTCAACTCACCTGTAGGGCACCCAGATGTTCTGTTAGCTGCTCTGCACTTGATACCCCCAGTAAGACTGAACTCACACCATCACTTCGGAGACACCAGGCTAGGGCCAGAAGAGGAAAAAAAAGACCTGATGGGGATTAGTGAGCACACAGAACAGATTTCAGAAGGGTCTGAGGAAGAGGGTCTTCCCTAGAGACAAATTAGACCTTTGGGAAGTCTCACAGGGAGACAGGACCCCTGCAGGGGCCTGGCTGGCAGGGTCTCACCTATAGCAAGTTGGGCCACAGTGCAGCCCAGCTGGTGAGCAATAGGGAGAAGATCCATGACTCTGGCTTGTTGCTTCTTGCCATCCTCACTCTGCACCTTTTCCTTGAGCCACTGGTACCCCTGGAAGCCAAGGACAGTTAGCAAAAGATCCTTCCCTTCACCACATAGCAGTTAGCCCAGCCCTGCCTCCTGAAGCCACCAGATCTCACCTTGATAGTGCCCTTGCAAGTATCTGGAACTCGCCCATCATACTTGCTAGTAATGAGACCACAGGCCAGAGGAGACCAAGTAACTGAGCCAACACCTAAGAGCAAGAGATTTGACATGGGACAGGGACCTATGCCAATGGGTGAGAAGGGAAAGGTAGGGGCGAGGGTCTGCACACCAATCTTGTGGTAGAGTTCAGGCAGCTGCATCTCCATCTTCTCCCTCTGAAACAGGTGGTGCTCCGCTTGTTCACACACAGGAGGAATCAGATTGAACTGTCTGGCCATGGAGTAGGCCTCCTGGTTTGGTATGGAGAGGAGGTGGGTCAGAGCACCCCCTTCAAGAGGGCAGTGGGGTATGGAGTTCCCATGTGAAAAGGGAACCAGGTAAGGGATGGGGAATGGAGGGGTCACATACCATGATTTCTGTAGCACTCCATCTGGATGTCCCCCAGTAGAGGGCCATGCCCTGGTTGATAACATAGGTCATGGCTCGCACAATCTCTAGGCACGCAGGAGAGGAAAAGCCTCACTGATCCCTCGAATCCTAAACTCCAGATCTACCCAACCTAGACTCCGTTCACCCCACCAGGCCCCAAGCATGCCTGCAGTCAGAGCTTTGTGCCTTGTTCAGTTCCTAGGGTCTAAGCCTCTGCTGTGGAGCTTGGGGGTTTTTAAGTGAGGGGAACCTGGCTTCCTGATGAAAGTTTGAGAAAGTACCCAGTTTTGAAGGGCTGTCAGGTTTAGGGGTGCCATTATTACCCTCCATAGGACTGTTAGGGTCTGAACGATTGGCGAAGACTATGTCCACGTATCCCAGTTGGAGGCGTTCCAGGGATCCTTGCAAACCTAGAAGTAGAGTTCAGAGAGGAAGATAAATACTCAGCTTCAGTTTGTTAAGAAATCAGACACACCCCCTTGTCATGGTCAACTTAATCTTCCAGGTCAGGACTTAGAAATGTTCCTAATTCGCCGGGCGTGGTGGCGCACGCCTTTAATCCTAGCACTTGGGAGGCAGAGGCAGGCGGATCTTTGTGAGTTCAAGGCCAGCCTGGTCTACAATGTGAGTTCTAGGACAGCTGGGGCTACAGGGAGACCCTGTCTCGAAAAGACCAAAAAAAAAAAAAAAGAAATGTTCCTAATTCCTCTGGCTTTCATTTTCATCCACTTCAGGTTCCCAGCCCCCAATTCTTACCTTCAATGATATGTTTGCGACTCAAGCCTCGTTCAGTTTCTGCCCTGTAAGAAAATGTTAAGTCAGAGATGAGATTTGACAAAGATAAGGATGAGGGCTCCTCTGGAGCTATGAGGAACAGGGATCTGGCGGGGCCTCACAGGCAGAATGTGAGCCAGGGGCAGGTGTGGGAGAGCAAGCCCTGCCCCTCTCCCAGAACTCATTGCAGTTCTCAGTCACTTACTGTCCTCCCCAAAAAATCTTGGTGGTGATAACATAGCTTGATCTCCTGGAAGAAGAGAAATGGGAGCCAGCGAGGAAAAGAAGGTTGGATGACCATGTCTCTAGCAAGTCCCCAAAATGGTCTTACCTCCAACCTTTGCTCTTGAGGATGTTGCCTAGGGTTCTTTCAGCCCTGAAATAATGACAGCGTAAGAGCACTGACCTCCCAAGGTAGCTCAGTTCCTTCCCCTCCTCCCAGCCTCTCCTTGTGAAGTACAGCAAAACTCCAGGGGCCAATTTCAAATCTTGGCTCCATTTTGGACAAATAAGAGGGTTCCTGGAGCTAGTGCTGTAGTCACATAGTTTTTATCCATCTGTTATGTATTAACTGTGTACCAAGTCCTATGGTGGATGCAAAGGGATATATGAGGATGAGGTGAGAGAAACAGACCTGTGAAGTTAGGGAGCACACTGCCTTTTCTGGTTTTAATCATCTGGGCTGCTATCTCCCTTCTCTGAGCCTCTGTAAAACACTACCCATCCTCCTGAGCTCAGCTCAGATTTCTGCCTGATTATCAGTCTATGTTGAGTTTTTTTTCCTCAGCTTCCAGAGTTAGTTACACAAATTCTCTCCCTCCTTCCCTCATCTCTCCAGCCCTTGTTTTGTGTGTGTAGTGTCGGGGTGGGAGATAGAATCTCACTATGTATCCCAGGTTGGCTTCAAACTTGCAGTATTCTCCCCTTAGCCTTCTAAATGCTGGGACTACAGGTGTCTACCATCATGCCCAGACTATGGTTCTTTAGCACACAATTATGGAATAATGTGACAAATCTTAATTTGTTATGATGGACTGTTATTTAAATGTTTATTTGATCTTTCATATGTCTTGTTCTTTTTATTTGTCCAATCACTTAGACTGTATACTTGTTAAAGTTATGTTGGTCTCATCCCAAAAGCACTGCCTGCTTTGTGTGCAGATACAGCTGTACAAAGCTGTATCTGTCAGAAGCTAGTACAGTTATGGCAGCTCACAGAACGCTGTGAACAACTTTGAGGAGTTGGGCAGAGGGGGAGCTGTCATTTAGGTCAAGTCTTGAGGATAAGTAGGAGTGTTTATTAGGTGAAGAAGTAGAATAGGCTAGCCCAGAGGAGAGTCCTAGGCAGCTTTGTAATTCTCAGGATATATCTGTTCATTTTATTTTAATGCCATAGCATAGTATGTCCATTGACCTCTAAGCCAGAGGGGGACTGGTATAGGAACTACAACTCCCATAATGCTTTGGGGGCCCATGAGCTGGAAAGATTGGACTTTAATGCTCCCAGAATTCCCAGTTTTTGGTTTGTTTTTTTTTTAAAGGGGGAAACCAGAATCTCTGTTCTCTCAGCCTTCTAAATATAACTTAGCTCTTTCACTCCAGTTCTTACTTTCCTGCTGCATACACTTCAGCTGTGTCAAACAGGTTTACACCATGCTCATAGGCTACTGTCAGTACATCTTCTGCTGTCTAGGGGGTGAGAGAAAGTTGAAGATGAACTACAGCTCTTTCATTACCTCCCTCACTGTACTCTAAACCCACAGTACTCCAGCCCTTGTTCCCACACTTTCTCCCTTCTTCCTGTCTTTCAGCCTTATATCCCTCATCCCCCCATGCTTGCCCAGACTCTATCCCAATCCCACTAATACCCTATCGGATTCCTTCACCACAACCACCTCTACTCTGCTTCTAGGTCCCATCACTTATACCTCATCTGAGATCTGAGAACCAAATGTGACCCAGGTACCTGCAAAAGAGAAGTCAGGCACATGAGAACCATGGGAGGCAGGCCATAAAAGAATGCTTCCTTCCTTTAATTCTTATTCTAACTCACCAAGGCCAAGGCAGGACACCCGGAGACCAGACTTTCCTAAGTTCCTGCAGGATAAGGAAGCAGCAGGAAAGGGTGAAGTCTCCATTAGGGACTTGGATTATCAGCCCCCAGCTCCCGTCCTTCCAAACTGAGAAGCCCTCAGGGGGTCTCAGTTCAAAGAAACTAGACCCAGTGGGCTGATGGGATTGGACAATGCTATCCCCACAGCAGAAGCCCTAGGAATATTGTTGAAAGAACAAGTGAACAAATAAGTGATTGATGTTCCTCTAGAGCCGCTGTCCAGTGCCTCCATTCCCTCCTCTCCTGTGTGCCTTCTTGTTTGTCTTTCTCTGGGGAGAGGTCCTGCTTTTATTTAGGTCATCTCTGGTATGTGTGGAGTAGTGGGCTTTGAGAAGTGCAGCTGACTGTGGTGAGAATGGACCCTCCGTCAAAGAATCCCACGCTAAAGGGTGACACCACAATGAAAAAGTAACAAATCAAGTTCAGGCACTTGGATAGGCAAGGGTCTCTGGCTAGTCTGAACACATAGACGAGGCTCCAACAAAGGCAAATGGGGGTGGGGTGAAAGGTGGTTTTGACAGGAAAGCCCAGTTTTCTCTCTTCCTCTCTTCATTGGCTTGTACAGATTGAACTAGCAAACCTCCTCTTCTTCCCAAGGCATCAGACTCAGGAAGTCACCTCTACTTCTAATCAGGGCTGCAATAGGGAGAGGATTGGATACCTCAGGCACATCAGTGACCTCACCTCATTTTCAAGGAGAAGCCCCTACTCTCTCTCCCCTCCCCCATCTTGACTCTGAGAGTCCCTGGCCCACAGTTCTCTGAGATAAAGTAAATTCCATACACCCTCTCCACCTAGGGGGATGAAAGATGTGCTCAAAAAAAAAAAACAAATAGGATGTGCTCCGTCCTTGCAGTATATCCCCTTCCCCAGATGTGCTCCGTCCTTGCAGTATATCCCCTTCCCCAGATGTGCTCCGTCCTTGCAGTATATCCCCTTCCCCAGATGTGCTCCGTCCTTGCAGTATATCCCCTTCCCCTCTCCTGCCTTGCTCTCACCGGGGGAAAGGTCGAAGGAGACTGGCCTTGGGACTGCTGGGAGCAATATCTGGGTCAGGCGCCCCAACAGGCCAGAGTGAGATGTTGTTACCATCCCTCCTCTCCCCAGGACGCCGACCCAAGGACACTCCATTGCAAGGGGGAGTCCCCAGCCCAGCTTTCTAACAGATAAGCAAGGAAGCTCGGGGGCATCTCCTAGGTCTGGCAGGACTCTGTCAACCTTGGTAAACTTCATCTACTCATAGTTGGGTGAAATGACAGAGACCAACAAGGGACCAAGTAAGGGAGTGCCAGTGGTGGGGAAGAAACAAATGGAGACCTTTTAAGTGAAGTCTGAAGGGGTCTTGGCGACTACCCCAGGAAGCCTCGAGGGTCCTGAAAGGGGAGTGAATGGGTAGGCTGCACGGCCACCCCATACCTGTATTTCATGCCAGTGCCTCTGCCGGTGCTCTCTCGAAGGGCCCCAGCGGGTGCTGGGGGTCGGGGGACCAGTGCAGCCCGTGCCTTGGGGCCCGAGCCTCCACCCCCCGGAGGGTTCCCGTGCCCTGTGCCCATTGGCCCTCCATTACCGCCCCCGGGGCCTGGCCGGGGTCCACACAGACGGTCCTCACTGCTCCGGCTGCGAAGGTTCTGCTCCGTACAAGCGATAGACACCTGCATGCCGGCTGGCCAGGGTGGGGGAGGGGGCTCCAAGGGAGCGGGAGGAGCGAGCGGGGAAGTCCGAGGGCAGACTCCCCGATAGTGGCGCGATCTCTGGAAGAGCGGGAAGGCAGAGGACACTGCAGCAGAAGCCGCCAAGCAGGCTCAGGTCCGCGGGGGCGGACTGCTGGAGGTCGCGGGGTTGGCGGCGGGAAGGGAGAAAAGTGGCGGGGGGGGGGTGACAGGAGTGGTGGTATTCAGATACCGGGAGCTGTAGTACAAGGGGTAGGAGCGGGGGAACGGATAAGGGTAAAGACAAAAGTCGATGGCGGTCTTTCGGAGAATAGAGACCCAGGGACAGGGGTGGCGAAAGGCGGATGGCACTTCAGCTGGAACCGCTGCGGGACCGCTGAGCTCCCAGTCAAGGAGGCAGGCGGCCCAGCTCATCCACATGCAGGCCCCACCCCTTAATCTGCATGGAACCGCCCTCTTCCGAGCCAGACCTGCCGTTCATTTACAGAAGCTCCGCCTGCCCAAGGTTCAGGATCTTAAATATTCCTTGCCCGGAGGAGCTAGGAACATGGTTTTCAGGCTTTTGGGGACTCGACGCATGTCAGCTTTCCTCCTGTTCTGTGACGTTCAGTCGAGATGGATTTTTTTTGTTCCCGAGAAAACAAGGTTTGGAGACACTGACTATCACAACTAAGGGTGAGGAGGGATGTACGTACTACATCTAGCGAGCCGTAGCAAAGCTTACTACCACAATTCGACAAAATGCAACAACTATCTAGTGCAAAATGTGAACAAAGCTGCTGAGAAAAAAAGCCCGTTGAAAAAGACCTCTTTGTAGGTTTCAAGGGTATGTGGCTTGCCCTAGTTACCTCTGTGTGGGTCAGACTGGGAGGCCCACTGAAACTGACACACTCAGGCAGCAAAGGGTGACAACAAGTTTATTCTTTGCTTTTAAGAGTCAGGTAGGGGGTAAAACTGGAGAGGAGTCTCGGGGGTTTCATTCTGGTAACCTGAAAGCAGGAGAGTGGTGGACCTTCAGGTTGAAGCTCTGGGGAGGAGTGGGTGGAAGAGCTCACAATCCCGCAAGTCAGGAAGGGCTCAGGCAGTCACAGATTCTCCTGAGGGTGAGGTAGATGTTTCAGCCAGCTCGGGCAGAGAAGAAGGGCAAAGAGCGGACATAGGCGTCTAGCCGGGAGCGAAAGAGCTCACTTTGCACCGTTTGTCCCAGTGGGCATAGGGGATTCTTCACGACCAACTCCACATACAGCTGTGAAGAGGAGGGTGGAAGAGCCAGGTTTGGGACACTTCTCATTTTCAACCCCAAACCTTGTATTACCCTGCACAAGGAACAGGCAAGCCCTCCCTTAGGAGAAGCTATTAGTAAAAGGTGTTTAAGGACCTAAAGACCCCGGAGAAAACGGAATCTGATAGGGATATAATACAGAAGGATTGGGGCAGGACACCTGAAAGTCTCCTAGGGCTCTTGTAGAAGGGTTCCCCTGGCTGACACTGACCGCACTGTAGATGTGGTGCAGCACATCTCGGATGGGGCCTACGCCCAAGTCAGTGTTCATGACAACCTTGATTCCAGTGGGCGTCTCGTAGTAATGGAGTTTGTAACGGCTAGTTTGGAAAGCCAGAAAGCCATCCTTCCTGCAGAAATGAGGATATTAAGGACAGGAGTGGAATCATTCCCCAAGAAATACTTGTGATCCCTTTAGTCAATTCCCTCTTCTGAATTGCTTAAAAAGATGGTTGTAGCAACCTGGTTGAGTAAAGACACCTTCTCCACTCAATTCAGCTGCTGCCTTCGACCGCTCCTGACAGCTTCAAGACTCTTGTTCCGGATTCAGCCTCCCTCTAAGACCCCCCCTCCCCTCTCTAGGGGCCACCAGTGTCCCTTCCATTCCAGCAAATACCTCCCACTTGCCATTCTCAGTCTAGCCCTTCAACAACCTAACAGGGTCGTACATGTCTAGCGGGGACATCTTGCTGACAAACGAGCGAATGGAGAAGAGCATCCCATACATCAGCTTGTACTCCTGAAGGGAGAGGGGGCAGAGTTAGTTCTCGGTAATCGAGAGGAAGGATGGGGTGGGAAGGAGCCAGGATTTGGGGAAGAGGGACTGGGCTGGGACTCGGTGCGTTCGGAGACGCAAGACCATAGGAGCTAAGCCGGTCCCTCCGATCACCTCTTCTTTAGGGATCCCCGCTTGCTTCTTGCGGTGCCACTCGCTGTAGTGCAGACACACTCCATTCCGGTCAAATAGGTACAGGTTGTGGACAGTCATCTGCAAGACAAGGTGCCTCGCTCACGGGCTTGTCCCAGACTCGGGAGGTCTTCAGCACAGAATCGTCCCTAGCAGGTGGGAACCCCACCCCCACGCCCGACTCACCGGAATTAGCTTGGAGACAGAGACAAGCTACTTCCGGTTTCCGAAGCCCAGCAAACAGCACCCTCATAGCATTAACCCCGCCCCAACCCTCCCCCAGCCAATCCGTGGGCTCCAAGGCCGCGCTCGCGCCCAGGTTCCCAGGAGCCAGAAGCCGGGAGGTGCTGGGCGCTTGATCTCGCGGGCTGGTGACGTACCGGGCGAGGGAGGCGGGGCTGCGCGCGGTAGGCGAGAGGCTGCCAACGGTTTTGAGAGTAGAGTACCGCGCGGTGGAGGGGTGGGCCCTGGTCTTTCTGGATCGGGGTTCGGGGCTGGGGTACAATCCTTCGGTCCACTTTGGCAAGTTGGGGGCCGAGGACTGACGGTGCAGAGAGTTAGAACCGGGTGGTCGCGGTAGAGGACCTCAGGCAGTTCTGGAGGGCGCATGATATTTAGGGACATAGGAGATTGTGGCTGGATTCACAAGGTCTCTTATGGTGGGGTAAGGAGGGAGGGATTTTGAGGATCCCTGCTGTGGCCCTTGAGGGGGGTAATGAAGGCAGCTGACTAGGTAGAATTGGTGGAATAGGGGCGGATGGGTATGTTGGGGCAATGAGGTTCTGTCTGGTTTTGTTCTAAAACCAGTGGAGGGCAGACATTGGGCCCCTGTTGGTTTGGGGTCTGTTTCCGTTTGCACATTTTGGTGTGAAGACTTGGTGTGAAGAGAGTTCAGTTGAGCAGGGATAGCCAGTGCCGGAGTTGACCTGCAGCTTCCAGCCCTCAAGTTGGGAAGGGCCTGCAGTGGTGTCCCGGGCCCTGCATCACCTCTGCTCTGCCCAGCATACTCGCTATGGGTCACAGAAGCTGGCACGGAGGAATGACTTTATCTTCTTCATGGCCTCTGGCGCCAGTGGAAACCTTTCCCCTAATCAGAAAGCCTTGATACCCTTATTTGCTGAGGAGGACGCACCAAGGTGTCTTCCTCCCTTCCAAATCTTCCTTCTCTGTGAACTTATCCCCAAGTTTGGACTCCCTCAAAACTGAAACAGGAGTTCCTAGCTTTCTGCTGCGTCCAGCTGCTTCTCTGCTGCTCATGGCAGCATCAACTGCCAGCCCCGGTTCACCTCTCCGACCAGAGGATCTCCTGAGTGATTCGTCAGAGCCTCCTGGGTTGAACCAGGTGTCCTCTGAAGTGACCTCCCAGCTCTATACTTCTTTGCATCTCAGCCGACAGGCGGAGGCCACAGCTCGAGCCCAGCTGTATTTAGCCTCCACCTCTTCACCTCCTAATGAGTCCTTAGACAGCTTGGCCCAAGAGCTTAGTCGTAGCTTGTCAGTTGGATTGGAGAACAACTCGAAGAAAAAGGTGAGAGAGGTGCTCTCTGGGGAATTAGAAATTATTAGAATCTTGGGCTTTCTGAGATTTAAATCTTTTGTTAGATTTCGGTTTTCTCTTAATTGTGGTTTTTCTTATTTCTCAGTGAATAGATTTTACCAGGGAGTGGCCTGAAACAACCTAATTTGGGAAATTGTGAAAGGATTTGGAAGTTCTCTTTGCAGAGATTTGAACACCTCTTATTGGATTTTAACAACATAGTCCTTGCTTATTTCTCAGGGCAAATGTTTATGAGGGAGACTGTGGCCTCAAACAAGAATTTGGGAAATTGTTACAGTTCCTAGTGGGTTGGTTTGTTGATTATTATTTTTTTTTAATTTTGTCAGGGATACCTGCACTGTGAAATAGGTTGGTGTCCTGTGACTTGGTACCTAAGCCCTGTCAGTGGGGATAGGTTTTGTGGTCCCAAGTGAGAACCTGGGACTTAAAACAGCAGTAAAATATGCTAAGGTCCTTCCAGCATAAAACTATTTTGATTGTATGGCTTAAAATTTGGCATTCAAATTATTAGTTTTTTTTTTTCTTTTTGGTCTTTTTGGTCTCCATGCAGCCTCAGCTGTCCTGAAACTCCCTATGTAGACCAGGCTGCCCTTGAACTCACAGAGATCCACTTGCCTCTGCCTCCCAAGTGCTGGGATTAAAGGCATGCACCACCACACCCAGCTTAAACACATGTTTATAGAGAAGATAGTTATACTGACAAAAAAAGATGCCCGTAATCTTCAGACTAGTCAGATCTTCCAGAGTGTGAAATCTAGCAGCCACAGCTATACAGCCTTTAGACGGGCCATTTGCTCTTTAGTTGGCATTTTAAAAAGCACCCCCAGCTTTGTTTTATGCCTACCTGTTTTGTTTACTTACACTCCGTCCTGGCTTCTGTAAGCATTTGAGTTTCTGGTTCAAGGTTAAGACCTCCCTTATTGGATCTACCTGCTTTCATTGAAATCTTACCCTGGCAGTATGTACAATGTAGATTATACAGGTTAAATTCGACTAATATGTGCCTTTTTTCTAGGATGGTTCTAAGCATATTTTTGAGATGGAAAGTGTTCGGGGCCAGCTCCAGACCATGCTCCATACATCCCGTGATACTGCCTATCGTGAGTAAGCTCCATCCCTAGAACTCTGGAGGAAAGCCTAGATATAGGGAAGGGAGACAGTGGAAAGAAGAACAGAAACTTGGACCTCTGAGGCCTAAGACTTGCAAAGAAAAGGCATCCATTCTCTGGGAGAGGGTTTGGGTAGTAGAGAAGTGGAAAGACCCTCTCCAAATGGCTTCTGTTGTTGTTCATACCTTACCCTACTGTGGGTTTCTTGGGCTCGGAGCAGGGGAACCCCTCACTCCAGGAACTGGCTCAGAGAGACGGGAAGAGGACTCCTTTGACAGTGACAGCACAGCTACCTTGCTCAAGTGAGTGTTCCATGAAGTTCTGGCCTCAGGGTGCTTGTGGCTCCCTTCTTTTCTTGGAAATCCGTTCCTTAGTTCTCCTTTCACTATTTATTTACTTCTAAGAACATAAGAAGGTTACCATTTAGTTTTCCTCTTTTCTCCTGTCTTCTGTTCCTTTTATTCTTTCTGGAACCTGGGCAGTAGCTGCCTAGTACCTGGCTTTCTTTTTCAGTCTGTCTTTTTCCCGGAAGAATAAGCTTGTTTCTGCCATTATGAGAGCATCACTATAGAGAATGTGATATAGGCCTTTGTACTGTTTATAGCTCTACTCCTACTTGGCTTTATGGCTTTTGACAAATCTCTTGCCCTTGTGACATTCTTGATTTTTTTAAATTTTATTTATTGTATGTGTATGAGTGTACTGTCTGCATGTAGGTTTGTGCACCCATGTCGTGTGTATGAATGTACTGTCTGCTTGTAGGTTTGTGCACCTGTGTCGTGCAATGCCACAGAGGTCAGAAGAGGGCTTTGGATTCCCCTGAAGCTGGAGTTCTCCTGGAATTGGAGTTACAGTTGGTTCTCAGCCGCCATCTGGGTGCTGGGGATCGAACCTGGGTCCTCTGCAAGAGCAGTTGGTGCTCTTAACCGCTAGGCTCTCTCTCCAGCCCTTGATTTTTCACATATGCAAAAATCACAGTGGGATCAGTTGGTCTCAAAGGCTTTCCCAGTTCTAACATTCTCTATCTCATTTGCTCAGCACCCACCCACTGCAAGACTTATCTCCATCCAGCTCAGCCCAAGCCCTAGAGGAGTTGTTTCCCCGCTATACCAGCCTTCGTCCTGGGCCCCCACTCAATCCCCCAGATTTTCAGGGGCTGAGAGATGCACTGGACTCAGAGCATACACGCCGCAAGGTGAGATACAAAGGCTTTCTTCTGAAAGGTCAAAGATTAGAAAATAAGGGGCCTGAGTGGAAAAAGAGGGATGAAAGCTGGACCTGTGCTCTAGGTGTAGTAAGAGGCCTCTGGAGACTACTTGTATATGTGGTGCTACCACCTCTGCAGTTAGTCATCAAATCACTCTGTGATTCCCTTCATACAACTTTTTAAAATATTTATTTTTTGTGTGTATGAGTGTATTGCCTGCATGTAGGTAAGTGCACCCATGTTGTGCCGGAAGAGGGTATTGGATCCCTTGGAACTGGAGTTAACAGATGCTGAGAATTGAACCCAGGTCCTCTGCAAAAGCAGCCAGTGCTCTTAACCTCTTAAGCTATCTCTCCAGCCCCAATATTTTATTATTTTTATTTTATGTGTATGAGGATTTGACTTGCATGTATGTAAGTGCACCCATGTTGTATAATGCCTGAAGAAGCCAGAAGAGGGTGTCACATCCCCTGTAACTGGAGTTATGGACTGTTGTTAACTCCCATATGGGTGCTGGGAATCAAACCTAGGTCCTCTGGAAGAACAGCAGAACCATCTCTCCAGCCTCCTTCCCTTCATACAACTTATCACTGATATATCTTGTTCTCTCCTCTAAAATCTAAGGGTCAATACTGTGTCCTGTTCAACACTGGCTCCCTAAGGTCTAGAATATACCTAGCTTAAAAATACCTCGTACGGGGGGCTGGAGAGATAGCCTAGCAGTTAAGAGCACTGACTGCTCTTGCAGAGGACCCGAGTTCAATCCCCAGCACCCACATGGCGGCTAAGAACCGTCTGTAACTCCAGTTCCAAGGGAATCTGAGACCCTCTTCTGACCTCTGCGGCATTGCACAACACGGGTGCACAAACCTACATGCAGACAGTACATTCATACGCATACAAAAAAAAAAAAATACCCCATACACAGCTGGGCGTGGTGGCGCATGCCTTTAATCCTAGCACTCAGGAGGCAGAGGCAGGCGGATCTCTGTGAGTTCAAAGCCAGCCTGGTCTACAGAGCTCACTCTCGAAAAGACCAAAAAAAAAAAAAAAAAAAATACCCCATATGCATTTGTTGAATCAACATGAACTGGCTTACACTTATGTAGAGCTCTATAGCTATTGGTGATACAATGTACAATGATCTTTTTGTGTGTCTCTTTTTTTTACTTTCCTTCTTTCTTATGGTGTTTTGAGACAGGGTTTTCCTTTAGTCCCAGCTGGCCTGGAATTCGCTCTGTAGACCAGGCTGGCCTTGAACTCACCGAGATCCTTCTGCCTCTGCCTACCAAGTGCTGGGATTAGAGGCGTGCGCCACCCATGTCCTCTTTTTGAGACAGGCTCTCCCTGAATCCCAGCTGGCCTGACGCTCACTAGGTAGACCAGGCTGGCCTCAATCTCACAGAGATCCACCTGCCTCTGCCTACCAAATGCTGGGACTAAAGATGTGAGCCACTATGTCCATCTCTCTATAATATTTTTCTCCATGAGTGTTAGCCTTAATGTCTGGAGGGACAGAGAGATGGACAAGGATGAAGAAAAGGCACAATCACTGGTTGTCCATTTTGGATCTCTCCCCATTATTTTAAACTACTTGGCTATGAACGAAGGTGCCGCAGACCAGCCCAGCCGGAATTTCTTTCTCCCAGCTGGATATCTTTCACCTGCAGGAAATCAGTTTTCTGTACAGGAGGGCACAGAGTCAGGCGAGAAATAATTGGACTTGACACCAGAAAGAGTTTTTGGATCTAGTGCGTCTTTACTGAAAACAAGTGGAGCTTTTATTCAGGCAGGCAAGTAACACAGGGAACTGCAGACAGGAGGAGGGGGAAGGGTCGAGCTGACAGGCAGGTAACGCAGGCAGGAGATTTGCATTCCTCGGGAACAAAGGGATTTGCAAGGCCAACAAGAGAATTAAAGGAAGGTTTACAGCTTACACCGTGTCAACAAAACAGCAGCCTTAAACTCACAAACCATAAAAAGTCATTGTCTCTTTTGAAGTTTCAATTAGAAGTTTCTCATCCTTCCTGGGGTTGTTTGTAATCTCCAGGTTGTTTGCTATTTCCAGGTTGTGTTTTAACTACAAGCCCGGAGAAGAGGGCTTTTAGCTCTTTTACAAATTACACAGTTTTTCTTAAAGGAGAAATCTCCGCCATGTGCCTTTAACTAAGTGTTACACTTTAACATGTATAGCTGTAGCTAAACTCTAACTTTATTAGATGTAGCTTTCTACTTAAAGGACTAAGTCTTTTTTATTAAGTTTGGAAGGACACTTTTATTATTATTAACTAACCTATGATCTCACTCAGTGTAATGTCTACAATATCTTTGTGGGGACTTTTAGGACAAAGAAGCTTTTAGATGTTGTATCTCTGTATGATTTTACTTAGGTGCATCAGGCTGTTTGCCTGAATTGTTTTTAAACGTGTTTAACTGCCCCTTATCTGGGACTGAGGTTGTGCTGCACTTAGGAGGAGAGTCAAAAGACAATGTACAAAGTCCAACACTCATGAAGCATAACATCTTTGTAATGCATCGTGATCTTAGAAGCTGAGACCGGGTACTCTGTCACTGACCACCAGGGAGCTTAACCTCGAAAGGCTCTTTATCTCCTCGTCCATTGTTACACAGACGACTCCGGAGTTGGAAGGGTTTTCCTCTACTTTTATTATACTTAGTTGTTGTGTTCAGTGAGCTCTTTAAGGCAGCAGTAACTTCCCAACACTTTGCAGTATAAGCTGCTGCATCTCTGCCAAATGGTTTATGGGGATTTTTCTCAGGAAATCCAAGAAAAGGAAGAACCTGGGTGCTAAACACCTATTTCCTGAGCTAGTAGAAGAAGACATTTGGAGGTCCTGGGTCTCAAGGTTTCTGCTCTAGAATTCTTGATTCTCCCTTTTCAGACTGATTCTGTTCTTAGGACCCAAGCTCCCTGACTCCAGCCCATTTCCCCTTAAAGATGCTGTAAAGTCTGGTGCTGTGGTCAGACTAAGAATGAGTAGCACTCACATGCCTCACTCTTCTTTCCAGCATTGTGAGCGCCACATTCAGAGCCTACAGACTCGAGCACTAGAGTTGCAACAACAGCTGGCTGTGGCTGTGGCTGCTGACCGAAAGAAAGATATCATGATTGAACAACTAGACAAGGTGACAGAGTGGTAAAGGATGGTGGGTCTCTCCACGAGGAAGAGTAATGAAGGGGTGGCCAGTCAGTGGTTGGGATTTGTGTGTGTGTGTGGAGTTTCTTTTGAGATAGGATCTCACTATGTAGTCCAGGCTAGCTTTGAACTTTCAATGACCATCCTGCCTTAGCCTCCCAAGTGCTGGGATTACAGGCATGAGCCATCACACCGAGCTTGACTGGCATGTATGCATGCTAAGATCAAGGAGGAAAGGGCAGGTTTTCTGGTGTGGGAGAAGTTGGCTCTTGATTCTATCTCAGTGGGTAAAAAAGAGGCAGAAGAGTTATTTGGAATTCCATTTTCTTTGTCTTTCTTGAGACCCTGGCCCGAGTGGTGGAGGGCTGGAATCGGCATGAGGCAGAGCGGACAGAGGTGCTTCGAGGACTTCAAGAGGAGCACCAGGCAGCAGAACTCACCAGAAGCAAGCAACAGGAGGTAGGCAACCTGACCAGATGGTATTAGAAGCAAGCAACAGGAGGTAGGTGACCTGACCTATAGTATTAGAACTAGGTTATAGACTTGTAGATGGAAATAACTCTGGAGTTAGGGTTCCCAGATTGGCCTCCATGTTGTAGAGCTGTCCATATCCTCCTGCTCCTCCGTCCATACATCTACTGTCAGATTGACATTGGTGATGGCATCTCCCTACACCACAGAGTATTTTCTTGATCCAGTGGATCATTTGGTTAACCCTGGGATTTCATGCTTACATTGTTTTTTTCTGAAGGAGAGACATTTTCCTCACTTCCTCTGTTCTCTTTTTCTCCTGAAAGACAGTAACCCGCCTGGAACAAAGCCTTTCTGAGGCCATGGAAGCCCTGAATCGTGAGCAGGAGGGGGCCAGACTCCAGCGGAGGGAAAGAGAGGCACTGGTGAGAAGGTGGGGATGGGGTGATTGCCGTGGAGGTAGGTAGTCGCTATTAGGGACCTTTGGGCTACTAGTGGTATCAGGGCAGTGTGGCTCAAGATACATTCCCCTAGAACACTGGTTCTGCTAGATAATCTACAACAAAAAGGCTGTGCTGCCAGCTAAATTGGAGAGGCTGCAAATTGTATCCTCACAAAGCACTAAAACTCTCTGAGGATTTGTTTTAAAATATGTATTTCTAGACTATCTCCATCCCACTCCCCAAGGCCAGAGGACCCTGGAACCTAGCTAGGGCCTCTCACATGCTATACCTCAGCCTCATACCCCCAGAGGTTGGGATCCAATAACTATATGATGGGTTTGGGAATTCATATATTTTCAGAAATTTTGTATGTGATTTTGTTCAGCCAGGTATAGGCACTCTGGCTATACCAAAAAGTATAGAATGAAACTCAAGATTCTTAGAGCTGAAGTGGTCATATGATTACCTATGTATAGTAGTAGTTAGGTTTGGAACTTGTTCCTTGTATGACACATGCTTGGTATATGCAAGCTGATACTTGTTGTCTTTTTTTTTTTGGTCTTTTTGAGACAGGGTCTCCCTGTAGCCCCAGCTGTCCTGGAATTCGCTCTGTAGACCAGGCTGGCCTTGAACTCACAAAGATCCGCCTGCCTCTGCCTCCCAAGTGCTAGGATTAAAGGCGTGCGCCACCACGCCCGGGTGATACTTGTAGTCTTAACAACTACATGTGACAGTGCTGATGGTAGTAACACTTGGCCGGTTCCTGACTATAGGCTGGATTTTCTTTTAATTGAAATGGTAATAACTGTTGTGTGTTGAGTACCTGCTATGTGGCCAACACTGCTACATATTTTGTATAAGCTTCTTACTTTAAGCTTCACAAGGCAACTCTGTCTTCAGTTTATAGATCAGGATGTGTACCTAAGAACACAGTCAGCTGGACAAGGTGATCTATACCTATAATCCCAACATTTGGGAAGCTAAGGCAAGGGGATCATGAGTTCAAGCCCAGCCTGGGTTGTCTAACAAGACCCTAACTCAAAAACAAAATATATAGTAAATAAATGAGAGAACTAGGATTCAAATCCTAGGCCCACTTTACTGTAGGATGGGGTTCTTTTATTGTAGTTTATTTTGAAAATGATCATCTTGAAACCAGATGTAGTAGCACACACCTTTAATCCCAGCACTCAGGAGGCAGAGAGAGGTGGATCTCTGTGAGATTGAGGCCAGTCTGGTCTACATAGCAAGTGCTGGGCCAGCTGGGGCCACAGGGAGACCCTGTGCCAAAACAAAACAAAATTAATTTATTAAATGATCGTCTTGAAGAGGTCATAAGAAACAGGGTGGTTTATATCATATACTTCAGAGCCCACAATGTGATAAATCTTCACGTGACCTTGTATTTCCTTTAAAAGCAGTATGAGGTCTGCCTACTGCACACATAGCATGCAACCTCATGGATCTTCCTTTAGGACTCTGTCTCTCCACTCATTATGCAGAGAAATCCAGCTTGAGCCAGCCTCTGATTTTGAACTTACATATCCAACCTGTATTAATATATCAGCCTTCCATTAAAAGAGCTACACACTAGAGGGCTTATACAACTTTCAAGTTCTGAAGGTTTCAAGTCCAAGTCCAAGGTGGGGGCGGTTTCTGGTGAGGGCTGTTTCTTGCAGACAGGTGACTTACTGTACCTCATATGGCAAGACTAGGCCAAATTTGCCTTGCTCTTTAAAAAGAAATTTTAATTTATTTTTGGGCAATTTCATGCATTTAAACAATGTATTTAGATCCTGTGCACCCCTAAGCCCCCTTCCCATTTCCCCAAAGCACTGTCAATACATCCCGTCTCTGCTTTATCCCTTCATGACCTCTCTTTTTTTGATACCCTCTGAGTCAGATTAGTGCTGTCTGTTGGGATATTGACTGACCTTGTTGGCTTGATCTTGTGCTGGTCTTACGTAAACTCACCTTTAGTGAGTTTGAGTACAATGTGCCTGTCATGTCCAAAAGACAGCATTTCATAACACTCCTCCCCATGTGCTGATTCTTCTCTCCTAATATTCCCTGAGCCTTGGAGAAGGGGTCTTACTATGGATATTTAGATGTCTCATTTTTTTTAATTTTTTTTATTTTTGTATGTGTATGAATGTACTGTCTACATGTAGGTTTGTGCACCCGTGTGGTGCAATGCCATGGAGGTCAGAAGAGGGTGTCAAATTCCCCTGGTACTGGAGTTAAAGACAGTTCTCAGCTGCCATGTGGGTGCTGGGGATCGAACCTGGGTCCTCTGCAAGAGCAGTCGGCGCTCTTAACCGCTAGGCCATCTCTCCAGCCCCAAGATGTCTCATTTAAAGTTAGTTATTCTCAGTACTTTAGCCACTTATGAGTCTCTGACTATCTGCTGATCACTCCATGGAGAAGCTTCTTTGGCTAAGGTCGAGAGTAGCAGCAATGTATATAAACCTGAATATTTAGAAGGCAGTTTGAAAGCATGTCATTTAGCAAGACAATAGTAATAGGTTCTCCCTAGGACCTATAACTTCCTGAACCGTGGGCTTTTGACTAAGTTTACAATATCAGGAATGAATTCTCTCCTGTGGAGCAGTGGGATGGAGTTCTTACATATGTACTGTGTTCTAATTGTGTGAGTTAGTCAACTGTCATAGTTTCAGTGACCATAATTTTTTTCCAATTTTTGATTTTTATTTTTTTAACAATAAGTAATAAGTTCATAAGTACAAGCATCCTTCATGTAAAACCAATTTGCAAGCAGCTATGCCCAAACCCACACAGCCCATGTCTCCTGCCATCCAGCTGGTGGGGCTTATATGTACAATCATGTTGATCAAATAAGTGTCCAGACTATGTTGCTGTAGTTTCACCATTCACCCCAATCACAGCCTTTACATTCTACCACACCCCCTCTTACACAGATTGTTCCCTAGGCTTAGAAAAGGGGTACTGGTGGACAAGAAGCAAAACAGTCTACTTTCTCTGGAGATGTCATTTTGGACTCTGATCAGTTCTGGCTGTTTCCTTTCATGGGCTGACAGTTTGTCCAGGAATAACCTTTCAATCCTACTAATGAAGCACAAGCAATTAGATATATAGGTATTTAAACAGTGCTAATTATTATGGTAGCTTACTTTGGTATAGACACAGATGTTTGGATGG